>VWZP01005800.1:0-55000 GCA_013396995.1 Dicaeum eximium
AAAGGAAAGGAAAGGAGGGAAAAATGCATGAAGTTTGCTTGTGAGCAAGACAAGCTGAATTTCACTTAAAACCTTTTCCAAGACAGAACTGAAACTAAAACACAACAGAAGGTAACATTACTGCACTCATCAGATTTGCTGTTGTTGGGCTGCTACCTGCACACTCAGCCCAGCAGCTTTCTAAGCAATCAAGGGTTGTCCAATTTTGAATAAACCCAGGACCCTTCTCTGTCATTATTTCTGCTGGGTTTGATCATTGTCCAGCTCTGCCTGTGCCTTTTGAAGTGCTGAACTCATGGAAATGGCCAATGTTGAACCCGACCTGTTGCCTATCTCCATGCTGTAGACTAAGAGAAAAAAAAAAAAGTGAAGGAGAGCAAAACTCCAGCTGGCTTAGGAGGATTTGGAGTCTTTAAATGGAAGGAAGTGGTGAAACCTCCACTGTTTTCATCTGGAAGAAGTGCAGAGAAGCTGTAAGAGAAGGCAGTGCTTATTTTTCAGCTTTCTCTGCTTTGCAGGCAGTGAGTGTTCCTTGTCAGGCTGATTTCTTTGGTGCTTCAAGGTCTATTCCCTGGGTTGTGACTTTTTTTTGGGTCTCCTAAGCCATGCTGGACTGAGAAACTGCCTGGATTTGTGGTGTTGTATTGCACCCCTTTAGGTTCCATTTGTGTGGTGGATTTCAGTACCTCATACCCCTGGTTAGTGAGGCAAAACCATGAAGAATGGGAGCTGTGGCCTGGAGGGGGAATATTGCACAAAGCACAGCTTTTCCATCCATATTTATTTATGATCAGATGTGGGATGGGAGTACTACATTTAAAAGGAAATGGTTTGTGCTTTTAATAAGGCTCTTCACTTACAGCTATTCTGTTCTAACTCTTGCATTACCCACTGCTTTTTCCTTGCAGTGTTGTGGCTTTATGGTCTGCTGGCTCACAGACATGCATCTTCTTCATTACTTAAAAAACCTGATTGCTTTACAGCAATCTTTCTGCAGATACAAAATGAAATGTTATTTCCAGTGGCTTTTATATTCCTGTGTATAAAATACAAAAGCATTCCTGTTATTAATTTAATATGGAGAGCCTCTTAAAATGGCCCAAGCATCATCTGTTTTATTAGTGCCTGCTTGATAAAGCTTCCACATCCTACAGTGAGTTTGCTTCTGAGGATAAGACTTCACAATATGCACTGAGATTTTGATAAAATCTCATCAAAGCCTGCTAAAAGATCTTTATCTATTTTGATTGGCTTGATTACATTGATTAATGAAACACTGGAGGATTTTATGTGATGGGATTAAATAATGCAATTAGTTTTAATAATTTTTTCTAAAAAATAGAATTAGGTGGGAACAAAAGGGAAAAAAGAGAGCAATGTTCTGCGTACTGTGTTCATGATAAGTTGTAATTCTTTGCTTCACTCCTTGGAACTGTGGCATTTCATGGACCTCAGGTGCAGGAATGCTCAGGAGGAAATATCAGTGAAGAGGTTAATATTGGGGTGAATCTTAACTCACCAGGGTTTTGCAGGCTGGCTCTCCTGCCAGTGCTAGGAAGGAGTTGTTGGCACCCTGAAGGCGTTGTTTTCCTGCCTCCTCCTTGTTGATCTCTGGTTGTTTACAGGAGAAATGGGGTTCTGGATGAGAAGAAAACATGTATAATTTTAGTGGGTTAGGAATATTCAGGAACTCGCAGCAAAAATCTGAGGTTCTGTGTAGAGGATCTAGAAGGGAGCTGGAGAAGGACTTTGGGCAAGGGCATGGAGGGACAGGACACAGAGGAATGGCTTCAAACTGCCAGAGGGCAGGAATGGGTGGGATATTGTGGGATATTGGGAAGAAATTCTTGGCTGTGAGGGTGGTGAGGCCCTGGCACAGGGTGCCCAGAGAAGCTGCCCCATCCCTGACAGTGCCCAAGGCCAGGCTGGATGGGGCTTAGGGCAACCTGGGATAGTGGAAAGTGTCCCTGCCCTTGGGAATGGGATAGGATAATCCTAAAGGTCCATTCCATGATTCTGTGAGGGTGGATGGTAACTCCTCAGCCGCACCAGTGTCTGCCCAGACACACTTTGTTATCAAGACAGTGTGAAAAGTTCAGCCCCCAGCTGCCCATGACAGCCAGCCCTTAGTTCCCAGTGCAAGGAATGGGGAGAGAAGTGACAATTTAGAAAATATCCTGATCATGTCCTGTCTGAGGACAGGGCCCAGCTCCTCTGCCCTCACTGTGCTGGAGCTCAGGGGCTGGTCTGAACTCCTCATCCTTGTCTGGAACTTAAATATTGTTGATGTGTTTAGAGAATAGAATCTCATAATGGTTTGGGTTAGAAGAGCCCTCTAAGGTCTTCAGTCCAGCCATTCTCCCAGCACTGCCAAGGCCACCACTAACCTGTGTCCCCAAGTGCCTCATGCACACCTCATCCATAAATCCCCTCAGGTATGGGGACTCCACCACTGCCCTGGGCAGCCTGTCCTAATGCTTAACAGCCCCTCTGGTGAAGAAATTTTCCTTACTATCCAATCTAAACCTCCCATGGCCCAGCCTGAGGCCGTTCCCTCTCCTCCTGTCCCCGTTCCCTGGGAGCACAGCCTGACCCCCCCGGCTGTCCCCTCCTGGCAGGAGCTGTGCAGAGCCACAAGGTCCCCCCTGAGTCTCCTTTTCTCCAGGCTCAGCCCCTTCCCAGCTCCCTCAGCCCCTCCTGGTGCCCCAAACCCTTCCCAGCTCCATTCCCTTCTCTAGACAAGCTCCAGCTCCTCAACATCTTTATTGTTGTGAGGGGCCCAAATCTGCCCCAGGGCTGGAGGTGCCCCAGCAGGGCCAGCACAGGGGACAATCCCTGCCCTGCTCCCTCTGGCCACACTGCTGCTGACCCCAAGCATTAGCACAGGAGGTGCAATCAGGGCTCCCCTTCCTTTGTTCCTTGTTTCCCTGGCTCTGCAGCAGCTGGGCTGATGTTCACCTGGTGTTCAAGGGTTCAGAGTTATCAAACTGCCCTTTGTGATCCATCCTGGAGCTCCTGTGGGCCACTGGCAATACAAATGCAGAGTGTCATTGCTGGGGTCTGAGGTCTTCCCGGCGTTTCCCACACCTAGGATATCAATCCTAATTGCCATTTATTTTTCTTCTCATCTAGCTGTATCTCTATATCTTGTTTACTGTCACTCTGCACTAAGCTGTTACTTCAAAGCATTTGCCTTGAATAATCACAATCAGTAAACTGCATAACAGCTTTGTTAAATACACTGCCTCTTCCCTCACAGTGTCATTCCTGGGAAGGAAAGACAAGCAGGAGCTGTGCATGTTGAATCCAGATCTGATTTCAGAGATAGCAGGCAGCTAAATCGTGTGCACTCTGTGTTTAGAGAAGTTTGGGACTACATTTTTTGTTTCGGATGGCCTTTGTTCAGAAGCAATTCCTGAGTGAATCAGTGACTGAATTCTGGCACCAGGAGATGTGTAAAAACCTCACAATCCCTAAATAGGCGGGTGAAAATGATGTGGAATTTCTTTTCATAAGCAAAAGTTCTCTCAGCGTGTGAAAATTTGGCTCTGTGTTGCAAAACCCACCACTTGCAGACTACTAGAGCAGGCTGAGAACAGACTCTGCAAGTGTCATCCCTTTAGGGCTGTCAACGAAGAAAAATATTCATCCCCTGAGGCTCTGTCACGGAGCAAATATATTAACTAGCAAAAATAAGCCATATTCTTTCTAATAAAATATTCAATTGCTTGTTTGTTCTAACAAAGACAAGAAATGGAGATTTAATCAAGGAAAACAAGACTTTCCATCAGACCACAAGGTATTCTTGGCTAGAAGTCTGCTAATATGCTTGAATAATTCTGGTAATAGTAAAACTGAGCCATCCAGAGAGGGCAGTTCTTAATGCTGATTTAGAGTCACAGCATTTGGGGAGACAAAGAAATAGCCAAATTAGCTCCTCAAAATTATAATTTATGAAAGTTTTGCTAATGTCTCATCTTGGGGCCCGATAGAGACACGTTTCAGGTTTCTACTCTGTTTATTTGTTAGGAAAAGCAGATGTAGTAATAAATTGGTCAGTAATCAAAGCAGAGAGAGGACCCAACCTGGCTGGGAGCTCTCCTGGTGATTGCTGTCTAGGAGAGCAATTTCCCTCCTTCCACATATCAGTGCTTCACGTTTTCCTCATCACACAGAATTCCTTTCATCCAGGCAGACTAACACGGGCTCTCAGACTGAAAATTGGCACACACAGATCCAAACTCCCTCTGTCCTTCCCCCCCCAAACCCCAATCCCCACGCCTTCCCCCTGCCAAACCCAGCATTGTTCCAACCCCTTGCTCAAACAGACTGGAAAGCCTGGACCGAAGTTTTCATGAATAACACTGCAATTTTTGGAACCAATCCAGGGCCAGTTTGAAGATAATAGGAACACTGAGTACTAAATAACACACTGACAGAAGACATGACACCATGCTGGCAGAAGACATGTGTGCATGGCTTTTGTAGTAACCAGGGCACTCATGGCTTGGGAGTCAGAGAACACCAAAGGAAGCGATTGGGAAAAATGGCCAATTTTTTATATCTTGTGGCTTTTGCTGGAGAAGATCATGTGCACTACAGGAGAGAGCTGGTGTCCTTTGCAAAAAGCCTCTGTGCAGAAGCTGGAGCTGGGTCTCCCAGTTATCTGATATTCAGAAGTCACATGGAGATTCCTGGTATAGATATTGGATAACAAATTCTGCTAAAAGGATCAGCTCTGAAATTTAACAGTGATGGATGGTGTATAAAGGCAATTGATAGGCTTCAGAGTCATCACATGATGGAAAGAGAGCCTGGCCATCTCCATCTCTTCAAGTTGTTTAGAATGTCTGATTTTCCCCTATTTGCTAGTCCTTAATCTATAGTCCATGTGATTCTGCATGTCCCATTTCTTGGCCAGAGAATATCCAAGCCATCTTCCAATGCTCAATCGAAATGTCAAGTTAAAGTAATTGTCCTGGAGGGGAAAAAAAACCAAAAAGACTTGTTGTCTGTAAGTTTTCTGGAACCTTTATCTCAACTTAGAACCCTCAAGAGGAACACAAGATTTTAGAGCAAGCCCTTCCCAAAGCTGATGTATTTTAGGTACATTCAGACTAAGGAGTTCAGCTGGAAACAGTGGCAGGTCAGAGACTGAGGTCATGTTCTCGAATTATGGCCTGGTCAGTGACTACTTAATATTGCATCTTCATAGGTAGGAGTTAAACAAGAGGGAAAAACCAAAAAATATCTAAAACTTGTGGACTGTCAGTTCTCCTGCAGGAAAACTCCTAGGACTGTGGCCAGGCTTGAAGCTGGGCATTGCACAAATACTTGGATGGCTCTGGGAGGATTTTCACCTTGCTAGGCCCAGACTAAACCAAGGGAAAGGCTTTGTTTTTAACCATCCCCAACTCCCAGACTCTGCATGCTGCTCTAGGAGAGGTGCTTTGTGATGTCCACCAGCTCATGGTGCCAGCTGGGCTGTGATGGGTGGGCCATGAGGAAGGATTGTCCCTTTGTGACACTGATGAGGAGGGGCCTGAGGAGCGAGAGCACTTCACTGTGGTGTGGAGCTGCTTTATCTTTTATTGCTTGTACAGGATCAAGCACTTTCACTTCAACAGGAGATTATTTCTGTTTGAAGCCTTAACCATACACTGTAACGCTTAGATACAAAAAGGGCACGGAAGGCAAAGCATGGAGGAATTAAATTAAATATTATATATGCGTGCAACCGAACGAACCTTGTGTGAGCCCCGTGTTAGCTGTGAATATCTGTTCCACTTCATGAAAGCCCTTTCCTCTATTTATCACTATTTTCTAGTGATATCAGTGGGTGTTTGTGCACACTGTCTGGAAGAGGACTGAATTCTGCAGCTTTTTCTCAGGCAAAACCCCCAGCCAGGAGCAAAGGCTCTGATGACAGTAGAGAAACATCTCTATTCACAAGCACTCTTTACAGGTGATTGCTTATGTATTAGAGATGCAAATGAGGGTTTTGTTTCAAATGAGGTAAATCTAAGATTAAACTCCCATCGAAGAGTAAATGTTCCCTTTACCTTTCATGTGTAGTAGCTTGAAAGAGCCTACACAACAATAAATTGCATTACAGAAGCTCCCACTGACACGACCATATGTTAGCAGTCTCTGTTTTGAAGGGTTACAGCTCGGTTGTAAGAATTTGCTGTGGACTGAAATTTGGCAGTCTCTGCTGGGTAGTTAGATTTTAAAACGGAGCTACAAATGCATCCCAGTTCCTCAGGAGTCATCCCAGAAAGGGCAGAGTAGGAAAAGAGCAAAGCAGGTTGAATTTGAGTTTGGCACTTACACAGCTGAGAGCAATGTGGAGAAATGAAAACGTGTGTGGTGGTAACACCCGCTCTGAGCGCCTCTGCCCTTCAGGAAAAGGGTAAAAAATGAGCTGTAAACCACAAGGAGGGGAAGAACTGCCTTCTGGCACTGAGGCCTCAGCAGGTTGCAGCTCCTGAGGCTGTGGGAAGACAGTGACCTGTGGTATTTGGGAACATGATCAGCTTGCAATGAGAGCCCCATGAAAAGGGGGGGTGAAAAGAGGAAGGTTCAGAGTTGAGGAGCAGACAGTTGTTGCTTGATGTTGGGGTTTTTTTTCCCTAAGTCTTGAGTCATGCTGCCTTCCCATTCTCAGTTCTTGGCTGAGAGGAAAATAGACAGAAGAGGCTCCTGTGGCTGCCCAGCTGTTTTGAGTGTCCATGGAGGAAGAAAGAATGGGGTAGAAGTTTGTGATAAAACTGCTTAAAGAGAGAGAAGAGCGAGGAACACCAGCCTCTCTCTTTATTGATTTATATTCATGATGGGGTTTTAGTGCCTTTTCAGGTGACTGGGCTGTTGCTGATTTGAGATCAGGGAAGCTCAGCCCCTTCACAAAACACGTTGGGCTCCATGGGACAGGATAAATATTCACATCTGCACAGTGGGAATCTGTGCCTTCTTTTAGCCCAGCTGGATGTACTTATGAAATCATGGAAGATGGGGCTTGAAGGGAGGTCAGGGTGTGCCTGCTCCACCCTACTGACAAATCATAGAATCCTAGAAGGTTTGAGTTGGAAGGGACATTAGGGACCATCTAATTCTGAGTCCTTTGTCATGGGGTACCTTCCACCACTCCAGGTTGCTCCAAACCCCATCCAGCCTGGCCTTGGACACTTTCAGGGATGGGGAGGCCACAGCTTCTCTGGGCACCCTGTGCCAGGGCCTCACCACTCTCATAGGGAACAATTCCTTCCCAATATCCCTCCCCTCACAGGGAAGGATTCCTTCCTGATATCCCATCTGAACTTACTCTCTGTCAGTTTAAAGCCACTCCTCCTTGTCCTATCAATCAGTTTTGAATTTATTTGGTGTTCTGGCAGGTATGGGTGGATATCTGGCAGGAAGGCTTCTCTCTTGACAACCTTCTGAAGATATCATTTATTTTGGCCTTGTTCCTGCTTTTGGTCTAGAAAATCTGATTACTTGGTGCCATTTCGATATTCCTAGCTGGAAGATTTTAAAAATCTCACAAACCTTCAGGCATGTGGCCAAAGCAGTGAATTGTGTTCAGATAGAATTCCAATAGACCGCTTCAAGCAAGGAACTGGAGAAAGACGAGTAAAATGTGTTTCAGGCCCTGGATAGGTTGACTTATCCTGTGGAGGTGCTCCTTCCTGGCTGCTGACTTCTCAGAGGATGCAGAGAGACTCTTGTGTGTCCTTCTTGGACAACTAAAACTGGGTCAGATGGCTCAAAGTGTGAGCAAATTCTCTGAATGCGTCCAGGAAGGCTGAACAGAGACATGAGCTGAAATTTTTGTGGCTGCCTTTACCACAAACCCTGCTTTCCTCTGCTGAGCAGTCTCCTGAGTTGCTTTACAGGGACGATCTAACGTGTTGTATGAAAAGTAAAGAAATCAAATAGCAAGTGTTCCACTTGACCGAAAGGTCAAAGTCTCGGCGATTAAAACGCTTTGTTATTTTAAGATCAGGGAATGTCACATAACCATTATATATAAATGGCAAAGCTTCTGTGTGTGCTGACTGCTGAAGGGCCTTGCTCACTCTGTCCTTGGGGGTGCCAGATGAATCCTCTTTCCCAAAGCAGTTCCCACATCCTACAAATGGTTCCGCATGGATGGCAGGCAAAGCAGCCTGTACAGGCAGAGAGATTCAATACACTTTGAAAAATCCCAGAATGGTTTGGGCTGGAAGGGACCTTAAAGACCACCCAGTTCCAAACCCCTGCCCTGGGCAGGGACACCAGCCACAGCTTCCCTTTTCCAGTTCTGTGCGTGCAATGCTGTAACTCTTGCACTGCTCTTCCTACAGCATTCAGTGCTGTTTTCTCGTCTCGTTCCCTCCAAGTTAAAAATACCAAAATTGATGTAAAATATACGGACTTTATAGTGCAAATTGTTGTTCTGGAAACTCCCCACTCCTTCCAAGTGGATGACCAGTGGATGGGGCCATGCTGCTGTCATGCTTTAGGAATGGTACTCCACAATTCAGTGCCCCCACCCTGCTCTCTCCTGCTCCCCCATTTTCCCCTCCCTCTCTCCACTGCAGTGGGATAAGGAGGAGATTTGGAGGCACAAAAATAAAGGTCATGGGTTGAGGTAAGAGCAATTTAGTGGAAGTAGCATGAGATATGAAAACAAACATTAACAGCAAGAACACTAATGAGAGAGGGTACAAGAAAAGACACGATTCACACAGAAGCCCCTCTGATAAGAAACAATATTGGGCAGTTTCCTCTGCCATGAGAGAGAACCTGTTCTCCTTGGAAGAGAATCCCCTTCTCCTGGCCCTATCAATGAGTGAGGTGGTACAGAATAACCTCTGGATCCTGGCCATGCCCCTCCTGTCTACTGCCCAAAATTAACCCTGTCCTGGCCAGAACCAGTACAACAGGACTGGTTGTCCTGAACCCAACCAGAACCCAAGACTGGCTTTGCCTTGATTTTGACTGGACTTTGCAGATCTGCTGAGCAGGGACTGAAATGTCTCTGACCCACACAGTGCTGGGATACAGCTGTGAGACATAAATAAATGCCCACAGAAAGCTGGGATGATATACTTAGCTTTTGCTTTTACCTTTCCACATCAGGGAAATAATAGGATGGGGTGTCAGTGGATTAATGAAGTATTTATTTTATTTGACAGTTTGCAAATATTGTTATACAAGTGGATCGTGCTGCTTTGGACTTTAGGTGGTGTTAGATTTGGCTTTAAATGATGAAGTCCAGGACACTGATGGATGAGAATGAGAAAAGGTCAGGAAGGTCATTTCCAGTTAAAATAAATACCTTGAAGTTCAGATAATTCATAATCCTGGCCCTCAAATCCTGCCTGTTATAGAAATGTATTTAACAATAATACTGACCTGAAATAAACTCTTTGAATTAACTGCTTTTTTCAAGTGTGTCAGACAGAGCTGGAAATTCAGGGAGGATGAGGTCTGAGGTCCCAACAAAACAGTCTCTCTCTGCTGGTATCCCCTAACACACCCTGGGATGTCTTCTTTTAATGATAAAATGCTTCTTTTTCAATTCTACATGCATTTCTTCTCCAATGGATTCTTGAAATTGAACTTAATCTTCTGCTGTGAAGAAGATATCAGAAGGGTCAAAGGAAAGAAGAGAAAAATTATATTTTCACATGCATTTTTTTTATATGAATAAACACGTACAAAGCTTTATAGCCTGGCCAGAACAGAGCTGTGGGGAGATGCTGAACTCTCCTCCTTTCTCTCTGCATTCCCATCCCACACTTTATTTTCCCTTCTGCTTAGGGGGAAGAGATGCAAAAAGAGCAATTTGTCCTTTGCATGCTGTTTTGAGGGTTGAGGGAGTGTCTTGACTTGCTCACAAAATGATGAATTATAGATTCATTGAGCAATAGGGCTGGAAGATACCTCCGAGACCTCCAGTGCTGGAAATTGCAGCGTCTCACCAGATAATCTGTTCCAGCGTGTCACCATCCATCTGTTAAGCACAGGATCACAGCATCAGCTTTTGCCTTGGGCCTTCGGTGTTGGGCAGGCCAGGGCTGTTCTCTGCTGAGCAGGAGATTGAGGAACCTGCTTTGCTCCTTGCACACGGATTATTTGTATTTTGGCACTTGTGCAGGGCAGAGGCTCCTGGCCAGACCCTTGGTATTCGCAGCTGACATAAAGAGAGCACAGAAAGTGTATAAGAGAGCCTTCTTCTTCCTCTTCCTCCTCATGATGGTGCTCAGCAGATGGGGGTGGGATGTTTCAGTCTGAGGAGGAGCAGCTGAGGGAGCTGGGAAGGAGCTCAGCCTGGAGAAAAGGAGGCTCAGGGGGGACCTTGTGGCTCTGCAAAACTCCCTGGGGGCAGCCAGGGGGGCTCAGGCTCTGCTCCCAGGGAACAGGGACAGAAGGAGAGGGAATTACTTTAAACTGCACCAGGGGAGGTTTGGATTGGATGTGAAGGAAAATTTCTTCACCAAAAAGGTTGTCAGCCCCGGCACAGGCTGCTCCAGTGGTGGAGCCCCCATCCCTGCAGGGATTTAGAAGCCATGTGGATGTGGCACTTGGGGACATGAGTGAGTGGTGGCCTTGGCAGTGCTGGTTCAGCAGGTAGGCCTGATGACCTGGGAGGTCTTTTCCAACCTAAATAATTCCTTGATACCACTGTCTTTGTCCTCGATGTCTGAGATGATGCTGCATGTGGAGACAGGCAGGGAACATCAGGAAAGCTGTCCCCTGTGCTGTGTCACCTGGTGGGGCTGAGGCTGGCTGGGGCTGGGTCACCTGGAAGGTTGTAGCTGTGATTTGTGCTCCTTCTTCTCCTCTGGCTGCACCTTGTCACCAGGTCTGAAGGAACACGGGTGTCCATCTGCTTTATCTGGTGACAAAATGTATTTGCACCAACCTGCCCGCCGGGGCGGTTCCACAGTGGGGCTCTTTGGGGCTCTGCAAAGCAAAGGCCTCTCCAGAAAAAGGGAATTTATCTTCCCTTATCACCTTCTATCCCAATACACAACATTATTCCAGCACAGAACATGTGAGACTTACCCCAGCTGCCTCCTCACCGTGCAGATTGTGCACTATTTATACATTATACACACATGCTATTTAACGTGCTTTTCGTTTTTTTTAGGAGCAGCCAAGGAATCTTTCGCTAACACAAATCTTATTTTCACATGTGGCTTTGTATAATGAATTTTTCAAAGATTTCCACACCTACTCTAAGTGAAATTATATCTTGAGGAAAGTATAGCTTGATTGTTTATTCTGAGCCATGTTGAAGCTCCTGCCTTTCCTGTTTTAATCTAAATTGCTCTTTTGAATGTGTTTTATATTAGAATTTGGAAACAGATACAGTTCTTTTATTTTTATTTGTTCCCCTTTTTTTTCAATTATTTTTTTTTAACGCACAAGCTTGAATGCACATATATTATTATGGCTGTCTTTTTGCCATTTACAAAGGAAATATACACTCTGACAATATCGCGTGCACCAAATCAATGAAATATCCTGTGTTTTCTATTCATTAAGCCCCTAAAGCACTATGCACAAATTCCCTCACTTTAATTACACACCTCAGGGATGTGCAGGCCAAAAAGGAGGCAGTCAGACAAAAAAGCCTGGTCTCTGCCAAAAGCAAAAAAAAAAAAAAAAAGAAAAAAAAATTACTGGTAAACATTTATTTTCAGCGGGGAAATCTGCTATTAATTCATACAGTGACTTTCCCCAGCTGAAATAATGAGGAAAGCCAAGTGAACCAAATGTTCACAGTGAGCAAACATGAACAGTAGGAAGTCAGCCCATCTTGTATTTACATGTTTATTCCATCAGCCTTTGAAGAACATTTTCACAATTCTTTTTTGTGTGTGTGTGTGTATATGTGTGTAGAGTGTCAACGTTTACTCACACTCCTGAGAGGGTGGGGAGTGACTCACTAACGGTGAAAGGAACTGGATCTCAGAAAGGTGCCCAGATTCAGCCTGTCCCGGCTGGAAGAGGGGGTTAAAACTGTAGTACAACAGAACAATAGAATGGTTTGGGTTGGAAGGGACCTTAAGACCCATCTTGTTTTAACCCTTCCACCTTCCACTACCCCAGGCTGTTCAGCCTGGCCTTGGACACTGCCAGGGATGGGGCAGCTTCTCTGGGCACCCTGTGCCAGGGCTTCACCACCCTCACAGGGAAGAATTCCTTCCCACTATCCCGTCTATCCCTGCCCTCTGGCAAGATGAAGCCATTCCCCCTTCTCCTGTCACTCCATGCTCTTGTCCAAAGTCCCTCTCCAGCTCTGTTGTGGCCCATTTGGGTACTGGGAGGGACTCTCAGGCCTTCATCTTCTGCTGAAATCCAGAGGGGGACTCCAAGGATCCCCAGGTCTGAATGTGTCTGTCTGAGCTGCAGGAATGTTTGGTCACACACCAGGCTGGAGGTGCTGGAGGTGCTGGGGGTACAGGACTTTCCCCCTTACATATTGAAAATGCTCAAGCTTCCAAATGTATTCCCTCTCCCTGCTGTGAAGACACTCCAGCAACCTTTATTTGGTTCCTTGGTTGGTAAAAGACTAAACCCAGACCTTGCTTACACAAAAAAAGATCCATATTTGCCAGTACATGAGCTAGACACAAAATGCTGCACCCCATGTGTGCTTCAGCTCATCAATACTGGCCAGCAAGGCCCCTGTAGCTTCACAAAAGATGTGTGTGATGGTCACAGCCTGCTATAAAAACAAGAAGGAAACAAAATTCATCATTATTTGGACTGTCACCTTCTTCAAGCAGGGAAAAATATTTCCTTTATTGGAGTGTGCTTATAAAATATCTTGACTTTTGTTCCTTTTGGAAACCCCCAGGTGCACCAGGCTATTTTCCATAGCATTTTGTGATATTGTATTCAGGCTGGGCAGAGATCCCTCAGATTGCAAAGGAAACCAGTTGTGTCTTCATTTTAAATTGCATTTTTAGTTTCACAGTGCTCTTGATGGAGCTCTGGGTGCTCTGCACCATGGGCAGGACCCTCTGAGGTTTGCAGGTTTGAGGTTTGTTTAGGAAGGGAACATGTTCAGATATTTTCAGGACCTGTGATTAGTCATTTGAAAGATAGTAAAGCAACTTGAGCAAATTTCTTCACTTTTTTTGTTTTTTAAACTGTATGGGTAGGCTTGTACAGTGGAGCAGAGAAAGTTTGTGCAAGTTCTCCTACAAAAAAAACAGGAATATAAGAGAATATTCTGGCAGATATAGCTCAAGTGTCAGGTATCCACAGGTAAAAGAATCAAAAATCTCTTGCAGGTACTAAAGTTTAAGCAGAGTAAGTTTACTTAAGTTGCAGAGTAAGTTTAACTAATGCTGATGGTAAACAAATCTGTTTATGGGTTAGTGCCTGTGGATATCCTGAGTATTGATGGCATTCCACTCAAGTGGCACATTTTAAAATGAAAATTTTGGATTTAAATTGAAAACCATCAGAAAGGAAAAGATGCATCTGGGCAGAGATGTAAATGGGTAATGGTGTCTCTGGGCTGAAACTTCCTCGTGATGGGGCTTGAGATGAGAGCAGGCTTTTTCTGCTATTACTGGGAGGTTTTTATCCCTTAACCCCAGTAAGTATAAGCTAGCATCACTCTTTGAGTATTGCTTTTTCAGAATTAGCATCTACCAAAGCCCTCCCTAAATAAATTTTTAGCAGATACATCATTTTTGTTGGAGATGAATAAATGAATAAAATGTATGTGCGATCTCCCTCTTCTTCCTATTCTATAAGAAAAAGCAATGCCCTATTAATTTTGACAGACAACTTGGCATTAGCCACTTCAAAATCCAACATGGGATAAAGTTCTGCATTACTAGTCTTTCTACATTTTTGTCAAGAGATGAGCATTTTGCCAGATTTTTTAATAATACGCCAGGAGCTTTGTCAGTCAGTTTGTTTAGCTCTGCGTGGTTATGCCAGTATTTTTCAGCTCTCCTGCTGTGTGTGCCACTGCCCTTCACTGCTTTTCTAGCTCCTCCCCTGCAATTAGACAAAGTCAACACAGCAGAGTCAGGCTGAGCAGCCCCGAGGTACCTGCAGCTCTCAACCATCCAGATTCACAGCCCGGACGAGCGGGCTTTGCTTATTCCCCGCATCACTACCTCAATTAGGACTTTTTATTATATCTCAGCCATTTATCACAGGCACAGCAGATGGAACAGATAACGCTAAACACGCTCTAAGTCCTCACCTAAGAAGAAGGAAGCGGGGGGAGAAATTATCCAGAAAGAAACAGGAGTAAAATGCATAAGGCAGCTTGCAACCAGGAACCAGTTACCATGCCTACTGAAGCCTGTTCTAAAGAATGTGTTGGCTGACACACAGAACTCAATGAAAAGATGAAAAAAATGTGCAGGCAATACTAGTTTGGCAGGGATGGTGGGGAATCTGAGACAGAGCTGCTGGTATGGAAGGATCTCACTGCATGCAATTTGCAAACATGCCAATTCAATGGCATGTGATAGACACTAGATGGAATTTAAAGGTCTTAGGGTCTTAGAGAGCTGGAATCGCACAAGGAAACTGTGGGCATTAAAAATAGCAATCCTTTTCACCAAACCTTGTGCCTCAGATTTGAATTCAACACTGTTGAGAGAAATCCCTGCCATTTCTCCCTGGCACGCTTGAAATATTGCCTGGATGTACCTTAATTCTGCTGGATCTTTACATCCCAATAAACACACGGCACCGGCGCTGCTGCATTTCCAAAGAAATTCCCAGGGCTTCCTTTGTGTGTGTGTGTATGTGTGTTTTGAAAGGGAGCTGGCTGCCTAACAGGACTTATACAGCAACTTCAGGCAGTTAACTTTTCTGGGGTCACCGAATTTTTCCTGGTGGGTGAGGAGAAAGGCCAGTCAGGCTGGGGAAGGGAGAGGAAGAATTATGTGAGGGCTGAATTTTTTGAGGGGGGTGGTGCAGATGGTTGGGTTCAAGTGCTTCACTATGAGTCCACTCTTTCCTCCAAATAAAAATCTACACAAATTCCAGTGTACCATTTATAAAAGTCCTTTACGTAACACTGCTCCTTCATTTATTTTTTTTTAATATATGTGTGTGTGTGCGTGTGTATTATTTTATGGCGTGTGATAAAGATTTGAAAATCTGGGGCACATGATTGAGACCTTGGAAAAGATTTCTGTAGAAGGGGAGCAGAGTACTCATTTCTCAGTGTCTACTCGGTGGCTTTTTTCAGCCCAGCCAAGATGTTGGCTTGGTCAAGGGCCAACTCCCAATTTCACAGTTTGGATTTAGCAGCAATATTTTTGGGAGCCATGGTGGTTGCAGGGGTTTAGGTCAGTCTGTTGCTGAGTAAGAGCCATACCACAATTTCGGTTTGTGCTGGATTTGAACTGGTAAAGCCATCTTTGCCTGGCTCTGACTTGCTCCATGTTCATCTGGACTGAAATTTAGGGGCAGATCTGTGTCTGGTGTGGATGGATGTTCCTGCTTGACACAAACCAGAATTTCACATCAGCTCTGCTATCAGATCACATGGTGAGGCAAATTCCTGTGGCAGGAAGGCACATCCTCACTCAGACTCCTGCCATCATCATCAGAGCCCACCTGATGGACCCGATGGATTTCCTTTCAGGGAGGTTCCTGCCGTCCCCTCTGTACAGTGACCCCTTCCCACAGGAGGAAGGTGAATATCCCACTTAGGAGATGCCCAGGCTGACGAGGAAAGCACAGCTCAGGCTTCATAAACACCAAGTTGTCCAGTTTATGTATTCATCACTGCCATCTTCATGAACCTTTATCCATTTTTCCTGGGCTATAAAAAGGGTGTGTAATTCTCAGAGGCCAAGTGAGAGATTTGGTGTCTTTTGGAGACCCTTCTCTGGTCTCAAGCCTTTCCTAACTGGCAGGCATCCCCTCCCAGCCAAAGTGGACAATTGTCCATGCAACAGCACAGCTATTTTGGATCACATTTCACTCTTCTTTTGCTGTAGGCAGCCAAAATGCCTAACCTGGCCTGAGGATGCCATCAGAACACTGATGTGTTTTGAAATGGTGGGCACTGATGCATGGAAGGACTGTGTCTTAAGTTCTAGGCTTAGTGGAGTCAAATTTTCATATACCCCCCATGGATGGGGAGACATGAGGTTGTCTGTGTGCTGCTAATTGCTGCAAACCTGGTATTTTGGGGGATTTTGTGAAAAAGAATCTTTATGCCTGTGTTGGGCTGGTGTTACTCATTGGGAGACTGAGGCTCTGTGGTATCTAGGTAGAAAGGGAGTCACAGATTTAAAAGCCAAAGGAGCAACTGTTTTTGTTTAACCTGTCCTGCAAATTAATGCAGTCCAGAGGATTAATGTGTGTTTGGATTGGAGAATCTTACTTGGAAAAATGTCCAATCTGGAGACTGAAATCTCCAGCAGTGGAGACACCACTGCAGCACTTGGCCACTTGTTGTGGTCATTAATTACTTCCCAATCTGAGCAACCTTAGTGGAAGGTGCTTTGCCCATGGCAGGGGGCTGGAATGAGATGGTCTTGAAGCTCCCTTCCAACCCAAACCATTCTGTGATTCATTAATTTCCTCTTTGTCTCAATGGATCTTTCCCACCCCAGATCTTCAGCCTGGTGCCTTTGAGGGCCTTGAGCTATTCAGGGGGAAATTTAGAGAAGCTAAAGCAGCTCAATGAGTCTAAATTCACTTTTTTAGGTACTGGATCCCATTTTTCATCTTCATGATGAGTGAAGTAAAAACCATTTATTCCAAATTTATTTAGGCGTTTTAGATGGTCTGTGGAAGTCCTTCAGCTGTGACAATAAACTGTGTTTCACAGCCTTCTCCTTCCCCTGCTGGTTTTAAGGCATGACGTGGTGTTGGTGGCTCCACACTCCGCAGTGTGGACCTGTCATGACTTCAAAATCGATTTTTCAGCTGAAAACAGCTACAAGATGTGACAGACCTTGACTCCTCAAGAAGAGGGGTAGCTGGGTGGTCAAGGGCCTGGTCAAACATGTTATCCCAGTGTGCTGAGGGGTCTGTGGGATGGCTGCCTCCAGCTGGAGAGCAGTGACCCAGCACAGCCCTTTACAGTGTTGGGCTGTTTATTGGAGTGCCTCATCTTCTTTAGATTATTAATTCTTCCCTCACAGCCCACTGTTAGGTAGAAATTGCTTTCTTTTTTACAGGTGGGGAATTCCCACCAGGGAAGTTGCAGGCTCCATGCACACCATCTAATTCAGGCACTAACTTAAGCCCCTGGTGTAGTTATTGAGTAGAAGCAGAGACTTTCAGAGAACCTGAGGGAGGGAGTGCTTCCCCCAGCTGCCAAGCAGCATCACATGCTCTTTATGCACCCAGTGAAAAGGACAAATCTTCCCCAGAAGTTGATGATTTTTTCTGGACCACACCAGACAGGACTGGCACGGCCTAGACTGAAATATGTGCCATTTATTTTGAGCCTGAGAGCTAGGGGTCAATCTTCCTTTGGGTTTATTTTCTACTAGTTTCAGGAGTGTCTTCTGTGATTGGAATCAGGCATTTTTTCAGCAGGGACATCTCTGAAATGCCTAAATCATGGGCTGGGACTGCTGATAATAGAGAATATAAATAAAATGCAATACAGTTGATGACAGTCAACAGTGATTTGTCAAGAACAGACAATTTCAAAACGGTGAGACAATTGTTCAAGGAAAATGCTGTAATTTGGATATAATATTGCTAGATAATGTCACCAGAAACAAGTTATCTGTAACCACTGCCAATAACCCACCACTGTAATTAACACTTTGACTTGATGATTTTGGAGGGGTTTTCCAACCTTTCCAATTCTGTGAAAAGAAGATTGTCCTACGTGGAGGCCTTCAGGAGTTTGCTCTCGTTCTACCCAATGGAAGAGGGAGTGGTTACAGGTCACACAGTCTGGGCAGGCTAAAGCACCAAAACAGAATATCAGAATTGAAAAAGTCTTGGTGAATTTGGGCAGGGAGCTGTGAAGGGAGAGGTGACAGGGGTGGTCAAACACCTCCAAAACTGCTGTGAGGGGGCTGGGTCTGTCCTCCATGTCCAAGGGGTTAGGGCAAGAAGGAAAGGGCACTGGCTGAAGCCCTGAGGTTCAGCTGAGAGGTCAAGAAGCACTTCCCATGAGGAGAGACAGAGCAGACTGCCTGGAGGGGCAGTGAAGGCTTTTAACTGCATGTTAGAGAAACATCAGCCTGAAAAATACAGGTGACCCTGCCCTGGGGCAGGTGAATGCACGGGTGGCTTCTTGATGTCCTTTCCAGCCTTGTTTTTCTGTAGTTTCATCCTGTATTGCAAGATTATGTGGTTTTGGATGTGCCTGCCCAGAAACCTGCTCCATCCATCCCTTACATTCACCAGTATTACTAAGGGAAAGCAAACAGAACTCTTCAAATTCAGCCCCTTGTGCTTAAATGCTGCAAAATTTCACGGCTGAGATGTCAGGAGTTGCCTGTCAGTCCTTGGGAGCAGGGGATGGAGGTGTTGCATGGCCCGTGCCTGTGCCTGGGCAGAGTAGTTGGAGTTTGCAGGGCTTTATTTTCTTTCTAGTACACTTCTTGGCTAACCATAAAACTCCTCACCCAGCCAGGTGAAGCCTGGCTCTATTTTAAACAAGAAATTGCGGCACAAAATGAAAGACTTTTTTGGGGGTGTATTCAATTGTCAGCTTTGATGAAAAGGGATATTCTGCTACAAATCCGTTTCAATAGCAGTCCTGAGCAGCAAAAAACCATCAATACTACAGGCAAAATTAGCCCTGGCTAGAAGAAGACCACCACGGGGTGGATACCTCTGGGACATTTTTCTTAGCGTGAAAATAACTCTGCAGGGGTTTTGGTGTCAGGGAAGTGTGTGAAACCTCTGTTGTACCCCAGGTTTGGGGTGCCCAGAGGCCTCCCAGACCACACACCAAGGACAAGGAGCCACCAGCAGTTCTGTGCTGAGCAGCTGCATGAAGTGAGCCATGGTGGCACGTGGCTGGGAAGGAGAATCAATTTCTGGGAGTTTTGGGGCATGTTTGGAAGAGATCAGGTCTTTGGTGGCCATCTTCTCCTTGCACCCAGCTATTCCCTGTGCCCCACTCAACAAAGTTCCTGTGGAACCAGTGGGACCAGGGCAGTGACAATCCCTCTTTGCTGAGCTCTGGTGAGGCTGGACCTTAAATCTTCTGTTTGGTTTTTGGCCGCAAAATGGTGTTGGAACGTGTCCATAGACAGGAATGGAGCTGGGGAAGGGTCTGGAGCCCCAGGAGGGGCTGAGGGAGGTGGGAAAGGGGCTCAGCCTGGAGAAAAGGAGGCTCAGGGGGGACCTTGTGGCTCTGCACAGCTCCTGCCAGGAGGGGACAGCCGGGGGGTCGGGCTCTGCTCCCAGGGAACGGGGACAGGAGGAGAGGGAATCACCTCAGGCTGTGCCAGGGGAGGTTTAGGTTGGGCATTAGGGGAGATTTCTTTAGGGAAAGGGTGGTCAGGCCCTGGGACAGGGTGCCCAGGGCAGTGGTGGAGTCACCATTTCTGTAAGGATTTAAAAGCTATGTGGATGTGGCACTTGGGGACATGGGTTAGTGGTGGCCTTGTCAGTGCTGGGTTACTGGTGGGACTCAATGATCTCAGAGGGCTTTTCCAGCCTCAGTGATTCTATGAACTGTTTGCAGGCCAGTGATATGAACTGGGTTAGGGAGCCAATCTGAGAATAAACATTGCAGGAACATCCAGGATTTTGAACCCAGATCCTTAAAAAAGCCCCATATGAATGGGCAACACAGAGGGAAAGTCACAGGACTTCTTAAATTTGCATTGCCTGTGTTTATTCCTATGTGACCCTGTGTTTAAGGTCCGTGGACTGACTGGTTTGACTGGTGACTGCAGAGCCTGCCTGCAGTGGTATCTGCCACCACTCTCTGTGTGTCATGGTAGAAAATGTCCCTGGAAATGGACATTTCCTTCCCTCTGACCACCTGCACCTGGAGGATGTGCAGCCCCAAACACGGGCCAACGTTGGGAGCAGCTTCAAAGTGCCTCAGTCACTGAAGTAAATTTGAATGATGTCATTGACTTAAAAAAAAAGCAGGATCAGACCCAAAGCCACCAGCTTTAAAAGCAGTTGGGATAAAAGAAAAAAAAATATACAAATACACTTTGGGGAGAGGGTGGTGTCGAGAGGGCATTTTGAGTAAATTTCAGATTTGGTTTTGAGAGCACAGCTGGGTGAGAACACTCCTTTGTGGAGAAACTGTACTTAAATTAACCTGCCTTGGTAGCAGCAGATGTAAAAGGGAAGGAAATGTATTAAACATCACTGTCTTGGACATCAGTTCTGAAACTGCCACTGATCACACTCCACTTCAAAGAGACCCTCTACCAGGGGCTTGGCTGGGAAGATAAAGCCCTGGCTATTTACCTTCTGACCTTGGTTCAAGACTAAATTGAGAATCTAAATGAAAGTAGTTTGGTGGTCCCAGCTCAATCCCTGGTAGCCAGTTGTCCGTATCACAAAAGCGCCATCCCCAGTTTAACACAATTTGGCACGGCTGCTCCTCTCTGCTTAGGAGAGACCCTGGGCTAAAATAACACAGAGACTAAATTACATCTCGTGTGCCATCGTGGAGATGGCAGTCTTAGGAATGGTGCCTCAGAATAGCAGCCTGTGTGGACGCTCTCCAAACTGGCTTCTGGATAAAGAAATCTGCTTTCAGAGCTGCCACTTTCAAGCCTATTGCTTAAGCCAAAAAAAAAAAAAAAAACCCCCCGAAAATAAAAGCAAATCACAACACAGGCTTTTTAGGAACTCCTACTTAGAACAAGGATGATGATCTTGGAGAGATTAAAACACACTTTCAGAGTTTTTATTGAAATAACTGAAATTCAGCCGATTATTTTCTCTTATTAAAGCACCTCATGAGCCACAACCATAAATTGCCTCAATTAAATATATTTTTAAATTTTTATTATTCCTTACTAGGAAAGCCAAAAGAAGAGATGCTGCCATACAAATGTGCAAGAAGGCATTTGCTAAGCATACATATTCATCATTTACTCATATCTATCTAATCAATCAAATAGATTTAGTACCTGATACCATAAACAGCTACAGTCATGTTTAAATAGGAGTAATCAAAATATTTACATTAAAAATACCTGTAAATATTGGTAGGACATGATTACCCAGTGTATGCTAATATAGGATGGATATTGTGATATAGACAGCGTGGCATAAATATCAGATTTAGAGCCTGCATGTGCTGTGTGCTGTGAAAGGTGCAGAAGCTCCAAGCAGAAAAAGCCCCACAAATCAATAACGAGGTCATTGCCACGAAGGCTGAATACAATGCAGGAAAACAATGTCATATCCTCAGTTTTACTCTAATTGTGGGACGCCTTCCGAGCGACCTGAGGGACAGATGGTGGAGCAGTTCCCATGCTCTGACTCCTGCTCACTTTCTGGCTCTTCCTCACTCTTTATGTCTGACTTTGCTCGCATTGCTCAGGCTGGATCTTAGCGGTTTGCAGTGCTTCGGGGCAGGAAAAATTAATAATTATAATTGTTGCTATTAGAGAGTCTGGCTGGGTATTGGAAGTGGTCTGAAAACATCATTATAGGGCTCTTTATGCCTTTCAGCCTCCAAAAGCCTTATACATGTTTCATTTTTTATGGTGCCACTGGAAAGCCAGAGGTATCCCTGCACACATGATGTGCCTGGGGAAACTGAGGCACGAGGCTGTATTCGTAATTATGAGTAAATTACTCCAAACGCGGAGGCTGTGGCTCAGCCTTCTGCACTAGCAATTAGAAAATCCCTCTTTTCCTCTTCCCAGAAACACCATGGAAATGAGAGGGGAAAAATATTCTTCAGTGGTACAAGCAGTGAGGCAGCTGCTGCACTTAATCTGATGAGGTCAGGATGGGGATGGAAGAGGAGATACTGGTAAAGGGCTGCAAAATAAGAGACTATACAAATTCATCAGGAAGGAATAGAAAAAANCAGACAACATCCACCTCGTCTGCTCAGGTGTCACAAACCCTTACACCTGGAAGCAGTCTTTTGCACTAGGAATATTCAGAAGATTTCAGCCTCTCAAAGGCATAATTACTCTCAGGACTGGGATCTCAGCTTGTGACAGCAGCACTTCTCATGCCACTGGAAGAAAGGCCTTGTCCAAATCCCACTGAAGGCGACAGGAGGGCTCTCATGCCAAGGCTTGGGTAAAGAAGCATGATATATTATACACCTAATTTTCAAAACTGGGTGGCTTAAGTGCATCTCCGGGCCAGGCTGCTTGATGGTGGAGTTGAATGCCCAGGAAGGATTGAAATGGCCACAAAATGTAATTTCTGCACGTGGAGTTAACTTGGTGTGGAGGGACCGTTTTGTGTGGTTTATTTTGCTAAGAAACGGTTCCAGCGCACCCCTCACTGGTCCCCATATGCTGTTCTAGACTGGTGTGTCATAAAAATCCCCCCTCGTGCTTGCAGAAACAGTGACCCCCACATAAACATATGCTCCCCAGACAGCCCCAGACTTTGCAGCATAATAAATGTGTTTGGGGAGAAGCTGTGCCCGGGCTGGTGGGGAGGATGCTCAGCCCCGGGCAGGATTGGGTCTTTTTGTACACATGGTGCTTTCACTGACATCAGTGAGGGTTGGGAGCTTGAATCCAAAGACATACATGGGGCTGGCAGGAGGCCGGGGCAGGGGTCTAATCTCCCCTGACTGTGCATGTGAAACCGCTATTAATCTTAATGGGAGTGCCACACACTCATCAAGGGAAGAATAGATGAAAGGGAGAATCACAATAGATCATTAGATTAAGCAAATAAATATAAATGAATATTCGTTCGGCCTTTAAAAATATTTTCCTTGACGGGTACTGCAAATATTGGGAATGTTCTCGCAAATATAAAGCCCCTTTGGATCATCACCTTCCTCCTGTGAGTAAGTGAAGAGTAAGAGAGGGAAATAACACCCCTGCTCGTGTCTCTCTTGAGGCATTGAGGAAGACCCAGGTCTAAAGCGCTGAGGGCTTTTAACACACCACAGAAAGAGATTTTAATTTCTTCCAATATCCTATTTTAAAAAAATGTTATATTGCTCTTTATGCCTTGCATAATTTTCCTTGCAGAGAATAGATGACAGGAGCCTTCCCCCAGTTTGTGTCACTGGGGCTGAGCCCTGCAGAAGGAGCAGTGCTGAAGGAGAAGGAGGAGGAGGATGAGACATGGGGAGGTCTGGATGCGTGGCGGCCGAAAATCTCTCCTCCAAGGGGTTTTCATCTCCACAAAACTACCCAAAAAAGCCAGGGGGGGAATCTTCTGAGTGACCCCCATCATGGGGCAAACTGAGAATTTCCTCTCAGTTATCATCAGTCCTGTGGAATACAAAATGGGAGGGGGGATCTTTGCCTTTGCTTCGGCCCCTCTGAAATGATGTTAAGCACATAAATCAATACAAGAGGGTTTTTCAGCACCAAAGCGTGGCCTGATCCTGTCTCTGGCTCTCTGGGATGGAGGCAGAAAGGAGCTGACTGCAGGCCTGGAGGGAATTGGGAATATTGTCCTGCGGGGACGTTGAATCTATTTGCTTCTAAATCCAGCAAAGAAGAGCAGGTCTCATTTCCAACGCTGATAACCAGAAAGCAGCACGCGGGTTTTATAAAATTTCCATGTCCTTAAAACTCAGTGGAAGGGCAGAAGTCCATTCCTAGCCTTTCAGAGTGCCCTGATATTAAGAAGTTAGTCACCATGGGCTGGTTCGTACGGCCATTTTTTTAAAGCAAAAATCAATGAAGAACCCTGCCTAAAATCAATGGGATAATTTGCCACATTAATGTTGCTTTCGAGCTAACTCACAGCAGTCTAACAGGGCTTATTTCATTTAAAGACAACAACATTTTGGCCTAAGCAATGTTTACAAGTCTTCCACTTTCTTCTCAGGTTATGGCATAGAACAAATATGGTCTTTCCTGGTTCAGAGGAAAGAAAACTCATGCAAAAATTTTAATGAATGGAAATGCTTTCCTGTGAGCAGTGCTTTCCCCTTTGGATCCTCTACTATGAGGTGCAACAACTCTCTGCTGTGAATCATTTTCACCTGGTCTGTCGTCTCTTCCAAATTATTTGCCACTTGCAAAGTCAGCCAGAATTCAGAAGAAATTGGGCTCGTTGTGACGTAAGGAGAGATGTGTGGGAACAAAAGGGCATTCCTTTATCCTGGCCTGCAACCCGAGCTCGGCAGCTTTGAAAGCTTCTCAAGCCTTCCACCAAACTCCTACCCCCTCTTTTATTTTTTTTCCTTCCTTTTTTTTTTTCCTCCCCCCCCTGTTTTCTTCCTTCTTCTGCAAAGCAATTAATATAATCTCATCAGCGGCCCTTACGCAACTGCTCACCTCAGCTTCTCTCTTAGGGTGCCAGGGGGAAGCCAGCAGAGCCTCCCCGAAACACCGCGGCCTGCCCTGCCCCAGCCGCGGCCCGGGAGGACGGAGGATGTTTTTAAAGGCGGATCAAGTTGTAAATGGCAGGGATTTCTTCCAGCAGCCCTTGTCGGGCTGGCAGACCCTGGATTTACGCCCGTCCTCGCCGTCCTGCGTGGGGCTGGGTCTTGGCGGCTGCCCTGAATAGGGCTTTTGCAGGAGACGGGATTACTCACACGAGTAACAGCTTGTGGGGATTTGGCCTCCCCTTCCTGCTCGGAACACAGGATTTTTTTTTTTTTTTTAAGGATAATTAAAGCTCTGCTATAAGCACCGGCTATCTGGATGTGGCCTCTGGCATTTTCCGCATTGCGCGGGTAAAATAATATGTCCCAGTTAATTTGAGTGGAGGGTTTGTGGCTGGTTTTGAGTGTCCCTAATGAGGCTAAGCAGAGCAGGGGGACAAAAAAAGAGAGGTTGTGGAAGAAGAAATTCAGGTTTCCTGTAGTCTCCTTCGGCCGGGATGACGTGGGGAATTCCCTCGCCTTTTGGTACAGCATTGAAGGACGTGATAGGGAGCTGGTGTAATCCTTGTCAATAAATGCAATAGTCAGCGAGCAAAATTGCCACAGTGCACGCAGAAATTCAGCCTTCACTCACCATATGGAACAGCTGGGAAGAGTTTCAAAACTTTTCCTCCTTCCCTCCCTTCTCTGTATTACGATTTCTCTTTTTTTCGTGTGCGCAGAAAACAAAAGAAATAAAATAACCTGACAACTTCGTGCGTTGTCTTGTGACTACAAAAAAAAAAAAAAAGCCTGTGAAGTATCACTGCTATGTTTTAGTCTAATGCTACTTCTATCTTTTATCCTTTTTAATTAGAAGGCAAATTCTCAGACCGCCAGGCCTAATCCCTACACAGTGGAACAAAGCCCAGCAAAGTCTTTGAACACTGCCCAGCCAGGCAGCACAAACCCTAGTAACTGTTGGCAGTAGGGCTGGGACTCTGACCCTCATCTTAGCCATTCTCTTCCAGCCCCTGATGCTCCCTGCCCTTCGAAACCTTGTCTGTTGTTCTTCTGTTTGGACTGAAAAGACAAAAGGGGAAACAATGTGGGAAACCTAGAGGATTGGCTAGGTGGGATGCGGGGGAGCTGGTGACGGATAGGAGAAAGTAAATGGAGTTTCACGGGAATGGACACAGTGGGGAGAATTGGATCACCAGATTATGTCTTTAGGTTCAAGAAATTTCTTCATCCCTCACTAAATCTTTTCATGGACAATGCCACTTTTAAACAATTGTTGCATTTCCAATTACTACAGGAGTGTTCAAACAAATGGCAAAACCCTTAATGAAAAGTTTGCTCATATTTTAAACTTTGGAGATCAAAATCCATAAAACAAATAGCTTTTACATGAGTTTCGCTCAGACACTTATGTCTCCAAATTATTTACACTTGTGATATTTCCAGTTGAGAGCATAATTTGTGCCTAGTCAAGCAAAACACACAAATACATATAGATACATGAATTTCCAGAGCTAGCGGGAGCACCGCAGAATAAACATTTTGACTGAGATAGGCTCATTTCAAGCAAGCCAATATTAAAAAGCTCTGCCTGCTTTCTATTATTTTGGCTAACTGCAAATCATTAAGAGAGAAAACAACAGATGTGGCTACGAGCACTCAAATATCTTCCAAACTGTGACTGTGCACGTCAACATAAAAGCCTGAGTTACTGTGGTGTGCAGGGATGCTGCGAGCAGCAATGGGATTATTTCAATATATGGGGATCATATGGACCTACCATACCTAGGGAGGGAGAGGAAAAATTAAAATTGGCCACCAAAAAAACCCCAAAACAAATAACCCCACAAAAAACCCCAAAAAACAAATAAAAACAAGCAGAAGCCCCTGAAAACCTGGGGTTTCAGATAATTTTGCTTTCCCTTTAAAAATTTGAGGCAGGGCTTGGCGTTCCTCCAGCTGATGTAAAATGGGAGATATCTCTCTAATTTACTCCATGGAGAATCTGACCCTTTTTCCCCCACTTTTTTTTGGGGGGGGTGGGGGTGTGACTTTTGGAGTAGCAGTTACAAAGGACAGTTTCTGATTTCGGAGAGCCTAAGTCTGTTTAGGGAAAAGGGGCATAAGCTCCTCAGATATTTAGGCACTTTTAAAGACATTTACCCTAAATCCTTACACTCGTAGGCACTCACTTTTGAAAGCTAAAGTGGCGGTGTGTTTTTAAAGCAATTTAGTTAAACCAGTGCAAAACTCTTTGTGGACATCATAAATCAATTTAAACCTGGCTTATACCGATTTAGCTTAGTTTAGCTACTAAGTGTCTTAAGCTAAATTGATAAGCCATTTTTAAACCCATTTAAGAATGTCTACACAGGGCTTTGTGCCAGTGAACTTAAATCAATTGAAAACCAATTTTAGCCGGTGCCATTTTGAGTGTAGACAAGATTAGGCATCTTGAATGGGAATGTGTGCTGATCCCATGTTTTCCTTATAACACCTCTGATTCCCAGCACATGGGGCTGGGGCCGTGAGTGGCGCGACCAATTCTGTGCTGTGACTGTTGTGTGTGGTTTTGGCTGTGCTGTGGTGGTGGCATCGATCTGCTTGGTGGCCACAATTAAAGGTTTTGGCTTTCTGCTTGGCCAAATGCTCGCTGCAGCCTCTCCCTTGTTGGGTTTTGGCCCTACAGGAGGGTGCAGAGTGGTCAGTGCTGTGCTGGAAGGCCACCCTAAGGGTCTTCTGACAGATGGGTTTGCTGCTTGCCTGGGCTCTGTGGTGCTCCCCGTGGGCAGAATTGCCTGCACAAGGGGTTTGGTGGGCAGACAGGAGCAGGGATTTCCTTTGGAGTGGTAAATTGAGGATCTTGCCTCACCTACGCCACCCTGGTGTGGAGGACCAAGAGTAGAAGACACCCCTGTGTACAGGTCAGCTCAGAGACAGAAACAAGAGGGTGCTGGGGTCAGCTTGGCCTGGCTGCTGCAGGTCTGCTCTGCTTTGGAGTATTCAAAACCAGGAGAAAAGGGTCTTTCAGTTCTCCTGTGAGCAGAACTGCAGAAAAGCAGGGGGTGCTTTTCCTAAGATGGTACCAAAACCCCACTGATGTGGAACACAAGGGCTGTGTTAGTACCACAAGAGCTGGGCCATAGAATCACAGAATCACAGAGTGCTGTGGGTTGGAACATTAAAGATCACCCAGTTCCAACGCCCTGCCATGGGCAGGGACACCTTCCACTACCCCAGGCTGCTCCAAGCCCCAGTGTCCAACCTGGCCTGGGACACTTCCAGGGATGGGGCAGCCACAGCTTCTCTGAGCACCCTGTGCTGGTGCAACCATGATCCTGCTGACATCTCCCAGGTGTGAGGTGCTCAGATGGCTGCAGACACCCATGGGAAAGGTGTGGCAGAACTCTGGCACCACTCTCTCCATTTTTGTGTCCTGTATGGATCAGACAGAGTACACCACACGCAGGGCAAGAGCCAGATTCGGGAAGAAATGAACTCAGATTTTAAGCTGGTGTGTGAGCTGAAGTGCAGTGCCATGCCTCCAGTACTCAAATTTGAGCTTGCCTCTAGATACCTCCCTGAGCTGAATCCAGCTGGACTTCTACTCTAAAAAATGAGCACTGCATGTTCAGGCAGGGGAGGTGGTAATAAAAACCACAATTGTCATCAGCTGTGTGCCTGAACCCTCTGGTTCAGCTCCTCTGGGGGTGGAAATTCAGTACAACTGAGGATGCTGAGGGTGAGGTGGCTTTGGGCAGTGTGGCTGGGGCCATGAAGACATTGAGTGAGAGGCTGTGCATTGTGAGCAGGAGTGCCTGTCCCCTACATCTCTGACTCCATCTTGCTTTCAGGTGCTAAAAAAGGATTTCTAAATAAAACCTAATCAAAGACTGGGGTGGTTTTGTGCCCGTCACCAAATAGATTTTTTTAATTTTTTTTTTTTTTTTTTAAATTTCTAATGAACCAACCAATTTAAGAAAAATCCTGCAAATTCTGACCAAATTCCAATGAGATTTAAACTCATGAGAAGAATTACTGCTGGTCCTACACTGGCCTGTTTTGTTCACTGCAGGTGGTGCTTTCGTGTCGTAAACAGGGTCTGTCACGTTGTCCTCATGTGTTCAGTTTCTGTGTAGGTATAAACGAGCTGTTTGCCCAAATGAAGGTGAATAGAGACATTTCCAGTGTCTTTCATTAAAAAAAAAAAACAAAACAAACTCCTACATGACGGATAAAATTGATGTGATATCCTGCAATGTTTAACTTTTTTATCTTTCCATCAGAGGCAATTATATTCCTTCCCACCTCTTAGCCTCGGCATGACACTGCGGCTGTGCCACTGTCCCTGCACACATGGTGGAGAGGAGCTGCAAGTCTCCCTTGTAATCTAACCACACACAAATTTCCAAGTGTTTTTCCGTGCCATTAATCTTAATATTGAGTGCCCTAATCTGTTTATAGTGCACAATACACGCTACCCCCTGATAAAAATCTTTTATACATGTCTGGGCAAACAGCATGAATAAATAATGGCCAATTTCCATACTGCCAAGTGAAAAGCTACTGTAAATTTATTTTTATTTCCAGCCTCGCTGCGTCCCTCCTCGGGTGGAATCTCCTCGCCCCGGAGTGAAAGGGATCAAAGATAACATTCTTCTCTGTCTGGGTGTACTTTGTGGACCTGCCTCCCAACCAAGGGATGAAAGGAACTTGCTAAACTGTTGCCATTTTGCAACATCTGCTATAATTCCCCTAAATCCAGATTTGTCTGACACAGAGAGCTCCTGTTCTTACATCATTGCCATGTGACAGTATAACACCAGTCACATCAAGCTTGAGGATTCCAGCTCTGGGCGATGATAATATGAAGAAAACCTTTTTTGCCTAGGGCAAAACACTTGTAGCAAAGTATTATTCATCTGGCCAATTTAAATCTTCTCTCAAAAAGGTACCCAGAAACATATGCAGCGTGCCTTTGTAAAAGGCTTGAGCTGCTCATAGGCAAATGACCTGAACCAAGAGTACAAAACCCAATGTCCTAATTAATTACTGCTAAGCAGCTCTGATACACAGGAAAGAAATGCTGGTACTAATCCTTAACCCTGTCCTACATTCTTAAAATAGCCAAAATATTGCTGACAGCTAGGAAAACAAAATTGCCTCTGATTTAAAGGTTTGGGACCCTGGCTTAAAAAGAAGATCGGAATAAAATATTTGCAAAGAGTGATTTTGGAAAAGTCCTGTTGCAGCACATAGCCTGGCTCTGCGGTGGTGTGGTCCCCTGTTTTGGGATGGAAACAGTGCCAGGAAAGCAAAGCCCAGCTAAAGCCTCTCTGGGTCTGTCTGCCCCCTTTGCTCTGCCCTGTGAGGTTCATCTCCACAAAGTTGTGTTGTTGTGTTTCTCTCAACGAGCACACTTTGTCTGAACCCCACCCTCAACTTCTAACAGGGCAAAATAACATTAAAGTACACAAAAACGATGTTATTAGCACCCCACTTGCCAAAGCAGACCCTTGGAGCACTTTTTGGGACTTAAATCCTTCAGTCTGAAGGCAAGAAATGAGATTCAGCATCCACTAATGACAGCCACGTTTTCTTACCAGGTTTTTGGGTATCACAGCTTGCTCTAGCAATTGGAAAATCCACATTTTGATAGATTTGGTAATTATGGAGCTGTTCAGTGTTGGGCAGAAAAGTAGACTTCTTCTGGCTTGGGGGGCAGGCAGGAAGGAATCCATTTTAGGAAAGAAACAGAACATCAGCTGAAGGGTTGTTGGCACCCAGGGATGGAAGCCCATGAATAAAGGCTGCACCTTCCATGGCATCAGGGTATAAATTTCTCATGAAAAGAAAGGAAAATCTCTTTCTTAGGTGCATCCCCACTCCCTGTGTGTCCAATCCCGTGAACTGGGCTGTGATCCCACGTGTCCTATGTGAAGTGACTTGGTTACTTCGCAGGAACCCCCTGGCGAGCAGGAATTGGGCTCTGAATTTTTTTCTCTGACAGCCAGGCCAGGCCAGGAGACTCCAGTGGATTTACTGACGGGGGGGAAGCCCAAGCCATTTGCCCATGAGTGTTTTCCTCCTGCCCATGCCCTCTCTCTGCAGGCTCTGGCTGTCACAAAAGCCCTGGCTAAAGCTCCGTGTTCCTTGTCAATAAGGTGGTGTCAGCACTGCTTTGTCACTTTGAATTTAATTAATTTAATTTTATGAATTTAATGTCTGAGTGATGTCCTCAGCTTAGTGATGACACTGAGTGAGGAAATGCTCATTCAGAGACCTGCAGCAGCTCCACGTTGGGGGTAATTCCCTGCCTGGTTTGTTTTTTCATGCCGTGTAGAGCACTGACTCCTGTTTCTGCGGGTGCATTTTAGAAGCAGGTGCCAGTGGATGCTGTGAAATCCAGGGTGCCCTGGGGAAGAGAATGTTCCAGGGAGACTTGAGAGCCCTTTCCAGTGCCTAGAGGGGCTCCAAGAGAGCTGGAGAGGGACTTTGAGTAAGGCCAAGGAGTGACAGGACATGGGGGAATGGCTTTAACTGCAGGGCAGGGTTAGATGGGATATTGGGAAGGAATTCTTTCCTGTGAGGGTGCTGAAGCCCTGGAAATATTGCCCAGAGAAGCTGTGGCTGCTCCAGCCCTGGAAGTGTTCAAGGCCAGGTTGGATGAGGCTTGGAGCAACCTGGGGTAGTGGAAGGTTCCCTGCCCATGGCAGGGGTTGGAACAAGATGATGTTTAAGTTCTCTTCCAACCCAAACCACTCTGGGATTCTGTGAAATTTCTCCTCCACACAGACATTCAATATGTAGCTGGATTTGATAACCTGGGTGTGTAGGATGGACAGGGCTCTGCAGATACCTTCCCATGGCTCTGCAGGTCACTGGGACTTCCAACATCCCTGTCCTGCAAGACTGGCTCAGACTGGAGCCTGCATTCAACAGCTCATTAAAGAGGATATTTTTATTTTCAGAGTGGTTCCATATCAAGGAAATTATCAAGGAAAGTGCTTGTCTCTATAACCTGGATAATTACATAACATCAGGATTTCTCTGCTCATTATTAGTATAATTTTAAAATTATGTGCAAGAAAATGAAAGTGGTGTCCGCAGTCGTGCTCATTTCCTAGACAAACATTCTTGTTAAGTCCACATTCCCCATTTTAACTTCTCTTTTTCTTTTTTTTCCCCTTTCGTTAAGCACTCTTGCGATCTTCCTAAATTTGGCTGTGCCACCGTTTCATTTTGCTAATACCCCTTGAAACTGTTAACACTTTTTCCTGAATACTTTCCTAGTGGATACGAAGCAAAAAGGAAGAAAGGCTACTGTCAAATTGATTAAGTGAAAGCTCATTAGAGAAAGTAACAAGAGGTAAAATCTGCATATGCATTGCAGAAATGTGTCTGATCTTGCTAAGTTGTGAAAAGACAAAATAAGCTCAAACCTCCTTGTGCTGTAAGTAGTTCTGGGGAGATGGGGGCTGGGGATGGGAAGGGCTCCCAAATGTGTGCTGCATTAAGGATTCCTCCTTAGAAAGAGGCTGTGGAGCAGCCCCTGCTAACACCACTTCACTGAAGGGTTTGCCAGTGTTTTAACGACCCGCCCTGATTTATAGGGGGCTGTGCCTGTGCCGTAAAAATTCTCAGTTCCTTGAGCCCTGACAAACAAGACCCCAACACAAAACCCACAAACAGCAGTCCAGCAAAACTGCTTGAACGGTGGTTCCTTAAAAATAAAACACAATATAAAGTCAGCAGTAATTACTATGTGTGTTCTCAGAGCTCAAAACCACCTTTCTACGTGCTTTTTTTTTTTCCAAGTGTGGTTAGGTAATTTATTTTTGGCTTGAAATAGGGAAGATCTCCCTTTAGTTCTAACAAGCTAACTGGTTGAATTATTGATGTCTGAAAATGAGCCCTATCAGCTCACCCTGGGGAGACTTGGAGGTACAGGCATGAGCTGGACACGTCCTCTGCTGGGAGCACCTCGGATGGGACCCAAGTTTGTGGGTGTTTTTCTGGGTGCTTCATCATGGCTGTTCATCACATCCACTCTGGGGCCAGGATGCTGCAGGGTCTGCAGATGAATTCCATCTTTCCCCCATAACCAGGGATGTCTGGTTGCCCATGGGGATGCTTCACTCCAGAGCATCATTTTGGGGCATCTTTGTCAGCTTAGCTGAGCCCTTGTCAGAGGCTCAGACTGAGCACTGTGTGATGGCTGCAGATTAAATTGACTTTGATTTCTGAAAATACAGATCAAAATTCTCATGTGATTTTAAATATGGACTGCACATCTTTACAGGCTTTTATGTAAGAGGTAGAAGGGGCCAGCACCTAACCCTTGCTGCCTGTAGAAAACACATTATTAATACCTTAAATAACTTTTCACTTACACACGCTATCTAGAAGACCTTGTTTCTTCTACCTTAAAAAAAATATATATATATATATATATATCCCAATTAAAAGAGGCCAAAGAAGAGGAATACCGAAGTACCAAGCTAAAGTAATGTGATAACTTTGAACTTAATCCATGAAAGACAGATATTTTACGGTTCAGGCTAAAACTCAAGGTTGACATCTAACCTGACACAAATATGCTGTTGCATGTGAGAGCCCTTGTTAAAAAAAAAAAAAAAAAAAAAAAAAAAGCTAGGAATCTGCAGGCATAAGCCTGACAGTGCTAATTTAAATAGGAAAATGTGTCTGTTTGGGAGGTAGACCACACGTCTGAAAGTTATGAAAGCAAATGCCAATAATAACCATCTAAGGCAGAGCACGTTCCTTGGAATGTGGAAATTACTGTATTACAACAAAGCTGTTGTTTCCACCAGGGTGTTTTGTAGCCTGGCTCATAATATTATGTATTTCGGCAGATCCTGGTAATTACAAATTTAAGTCTTAAATCCTCAGCTTTTCTTTATGTTCTCAAAGTACCCCTATAGGTATCCTCACTCCAAGCTTAAATCAGACCCAAAATACAAGGTGAAATGGGGCTGGTTGAATTCCTGCACTTTATAATGATATTTATTAAGCCAGTTTTGAAGGGAAATGTTGAGGCGAGCGTTGTATTTAAATCCAATGGTACTCCAAAGCTCTCTGGAATTGTTTAATTAAAACCAAGGTGCACATTAATAAGAAAGGATATCATTTTGTCATTTATATATAATTTCTTGATTTTGTCAGGGGAATAAAAAATGAAGAAAGCCCCCCAAAATATAAAGAGAAGGAAGGACCAGTAAGCCTGATAATAGCCCTCCATGGAGAAGAAATAAGTATACAACAGAAGAAAAGCACAGTGAGGAACATAATGTTAGTAAAACACTCTTAATGCTACACAAGCTGTAGAAAATGCTACTTTACATTTGGGCTGCAGCATCGTTAACTGTGGGCAATTGAGTAAAGAGTGCACCTTTTAAACTAATTCCTTGTGCTGGAGACACAGCCACATCCAGGAGCCTACCTCATTAATATGCTATAGTGGTCAAATAGGAGATTAATAACAAAGTCACCTGCTAAACCTACAAGGAACCTGTTGATTAACAATAAGCTCCAAAAATAAGATACCAGCCTGCAAAGCAAAATCGAGTCCAAGGGCAACAAGTGCTTCTGTAATTTATTCCTTCTTTACACAAGGGCATAAAGCTCCCTTTATAACCGTGTTTTCAAGGCCCTGCTGTGAGCTGTAGGTGTGAGCTTTTCAGCTGATTTATTAATTTTAGTTTCAATCAAAGTGTCACCTGCAGACACAAAAATGTCGGCCTCACCACAGAAAATACAGGAAAAAAAAAGGGAGGGGGAAGGAAACAGAGACAGAGGAGAGAAAGAGAAAGACCAAAGGTTTTATTGTGAGAAACTGCCAGCAATTTTTAAAATTTTTTTTCCCTTTTGGTCATGTGAATATGGGACGGCCTATTCTCCATGTAGCCCAAATAATTCCCAGCCACATAATTAAAAAAAAAAAAAAAAATTCCGAAATTAAACATTTTTGTCATACTTGGAAAGTCAGCCTCAGACCCGGGCAATGGCGCTAACCCGGCGGCTGCCAAAACAATCAGCCCCTGTTGTCAGTAGGGGGACATTCTCCCCAACCAACCGCCTGAACAACAAGTCCACTGAGCAAAATGTGCAAAAAATTCTCAATTAGTTGTCTTTATTTAGTGAACACTATGGGGTCCTCAACGGCGCTATAGAATTATGGCAGGAAAGCTGAGCTCTTCAGGGGCTTATTAGCATTCTCCGAGGGTTGGAGTGCTACTGGTTGCAGACTAGTGCCTCCAGGAGCTGGTGGTGGGACCCCGGCACTCCTTGGGTTTTGTCCTTTTGTCCTTCCCAGCCAGCAGGAAGTACGGCCTCACGGCCAGGGTATTCTGGGATATCTTCATCTCATTCACCGCTCGCAGGACCGGCAGCGCCCGTGCCTTTGTCGGTGGCCATGACCATCCTCCCAGTCTGGGAAGCAAAACCTCTGGGTTTGTCACTTAAAAAAAACCACCAACCCACGTGCAGAAAGTGGCTTTGCTCCCTCCTCCCTGCTCTTCCCAGCAGCTTTCCCAAATGAACACCCCCCACCAATGGGCTGGGGCCAAAGGAGCTGAATGTTATGGTGCCGTCCTCTTAAATTACCTCAGATGTTATCGACACCCCGCTTCCATGTTGGAGAAAAAGAAGGCCAATAGGGGTAAATGGAAGCAGCTCCTTGTCCAATTCTTATCTTAATTTAAATGTAAAGTGAATGTCTTTTTTTTTTTTTTTTAAATAAAAGAGATGGGGAGCAAAAAAAAGTTGAGTAGCAAGTGCTAGAAATGTCTTTTCTGAGAAAGAGGGTATTTGCTGCTTTAGGGAAAACACTATCATTGACTAAATTAACAAGTTGTCTTATCAACTGCCATAAGCCTTGAAGTCTAATTAATTTAGTACTGATCAATAGCCTTGAATGAAGCATTGATTTCTGCGGCTTTCCAGGGCTGTTGCAGAAACACATTCCCTGCTCCTTACATGCTCCTCTTGCAGGAACCTAGCACTCGTAGTAGTAACATTTATGTTCATCTCTTCAACGTCCAGCAAGCATTTTATGAATTAATTTCCATGAGAGGCTTGATTCTAAAAAATACTTTAAAGAAAGAAAGTGGCACAACAAGGAGTCTTGGGAAATCTCTCTTCTTGGAGTTATATTCTGCTGTAAGAATCTCTACCTGAGAGGAAAACGATTCACTAGTAGATCAGGAAATGGTGGAAAGCTTGGCAGAACTTAGAGGTATCCATGAGGTTTTCCTCATGGATGTGCACAAAAGTGTTGACTTCCTGGACATATAAATGGATTGAGCAGGAGGATCAAGGCAGAGGCCCTTGAACAGAGCGTTAAAAACGTTACAAAATCAACCCTCCACAGTCATTAAAAAAAGAGCAAAGTCACTAAACACCAACAGATGGACCTGAAATTAATGTTGCTCAGCTGATATGGGAATATTCGAGCTGCACACCCACAGAGATGTGCCATGGGAGCCCATGGAAAACACTTCCATGGGGACAGAGAAGATGTAGAGGACAGTGGCTTGAATTTCTTGGGAGGGACAAGGAGGCACTAAAGGAGTGCGTGGTGCTGGTGAAAAGGCTCTCAAGAGCCCCATCATGGTGGGGTCAGGCCCCAGGTGCTGCTGTGCCCACACTGTGACCAGATGTGCAAACCCACGACTCGGGGCCGCGCGGGTGCGGGAGGCACCATCAGCTGCGGCTCTTTTGTGCCATCCTTGCCCCGGGTGGATGTGGGCTGGGCTTCCCCAGGGAAAGGGGCTCGCTATTTGTGTCTGCAAGCCCAGGGGAGAGTTTCCCATCTGGCGGGATGGGGTTAAATTCTGCCCTGGGCTACGTCCCCGCATCGCCCGCTGTGGATGGTGCTCCGCCTTCCGCACCCAGAGCCAGAGAATGAGGCTTCCTTGCTTTGTCAGAATCGCTCACGGCCAAATCCAGCTGGATAAAATGAAGGAAAAAGATGAATTCAGAAGGTGGGAAGCATTTTGGCAGCACCAGCGGCTCTGCTGGGATGTAAGAGAGGTCAGAGTCAGGCCCTAAATGCTTACAAATTAGCTTAAATTCCAAACCCGTGCTAGCAGGAGTCCAGCATTGTGACAGGTCTCCTCCAAACCCTTCACTTCTACCACCCTGCCTGCCTGAGGCACATCATTCATTTTATTTCCTTACTCCACATGTTCTCCTAGGGAAAAAACCACGCAAACCCGAATCCTGTGGAAGAAAAAAAAAAAAAAAGGAAAAAAAAGAAATTACAATAGTAAAAATTTGACACCACAGGAGAATTACATTTAACCTTTACAAAATTTGGCCCTTTTAACTCTAGGCTAAAAAAAGAAACCAAAAAGCCCCACCACAAAAGTCCCTCTCCTAGTCTGTTTGGGGGCCTCCATGAGTTTCCATAGCACTTTACAAAAGATCTTTATTGAAGAAAAGATTGGACAAACTTTCCTTATATGTGTGGCCCTAGTCATTAATTGCCCCTGTCTTCTTTACCAAGGCCTTATTCCTATGTAAATACCCTTGCATAATGTTACAGGCTATTGTCAGGCCAGCGCCAGTCAGTCGCCACTTATATGCATTTTTATTTCAATCCGCTGCGCCGGAGAATGAAAAGATGTCTGGATTTAAGCTGTTTACCAACTGGGCCAAAGCTGCAGTGTGGAAGAACTGAAGAAAGCACCAGGCAACTGCAGGAACAGGCTTGGACAATGCAAGCAGCCATTTTCAGTTGAGTTATTAACCTACCCTGAAACTCTTCTAATCTACGGCTTTTTTAAAGAACAAATGTACTGAACCAAACATGAATGAGCCAGGACTATTAAGAGAGAAATCCTCTAAAGGACTATTGAGTGCAACATAGGTTTGTAATCATTTTGTCTCAGTTGCCTGCTACCAACATTATCAATGATGAAAATGCTTGCTCAGTTGTGGGGGATTGTCTCGTAATTAAACGACAGCGCCGTACTGTAAAAGAACATGCAGGAACACAGGAGATACCGAGGGCTTTCAAACGAGCCGCTCCCAGAAAGGACTGGGAATGGGCATGGATTACAATCCAACTCGAAAAACTAAGTTAAGGACATCAGGGTCTTCCTTTTAAAACACAAGCACTTTTTTAGGCTCGCTGGGGAGGGGAAAGTCGCCACGATGGGCTCTGGCACGCAGAACGCTTGGGATGAAAAGGACCCAAAGCGTGGGGAGGAAATTTTTTCCTGCTCTAGGTTGGGAAAAAAAGGTGCAAGAATGCAAAATCAAACCCTCACATGCGCTCGCAGAAAAAAGGAAAGAAAAAAACTTAAAAGTTTGCTGCAGGCTACATCTTTGTAGTGACTTAATGGCACTACAATCTACATAGTGTAGTATTAGCCTTAAGAAACTCTTGACTATTTGCATGCATATTAGAATCCAATGAGAGCTTAATAAGTGCATATATATGACAGAGGAAACATCTCATTGCATAGTTAAAGCTACAAAAAAACATTGAGGGAGGCAAAGTCTCAAGTTAATTACCATTACAATGCAATCAAGTACAGCAGTCATAGCAGAAATCCTTTTCTATTAAGACTGCTAGGCTCAACCTTGTCTCTGCAGGTCAGCTCCAGCACAGATAACCTTTCCAGCAGACAAATACATGTAAAATTGGCTCATCTAATTAAAAGCTCAGGGAGGTGTAGAAAAATACCAGCACATTGAGGCTGAGCAAATCACAGAGTACCCCCTCCAGCTGGATGAAGCTACAATATGTGGCTGCTGTTTGTTCTGGAAGGAAACTGAGTCACTTACCATTTCAATAGGTTAATCAATTGACAATTAAATGGAGAAATTGGTTAACTCTGCAACAATTAACATGACACTCTATTAAGTACACTTTCTAATTGCCACAGCTGCAAGTGAAAATTAACGTCTGTGTCAAAGAGGCTGCATGAGGTTGGGCTGTTCCTGGTGGTGGCAAGGTAATAAATGTAGCTTTAAAAGCCTGTTGTTCATTTTAGACCCTCGAGCACAGTGGGGAAAGGGCCCAGTGCTGAGCTCTATGGTTAGATACAGAGCACCACATGGGTTTATTCAGAGTATGTGGACCCACAGGGTACTAAATACATTTGTGTGTGTGCACACACATTCCTGGAATAATGCTTATCCCTTTAAAACAACTTTCAAAATCCATTGTAAACTTCTTGGAGTGTGAAAGGTCTGTAATACACATGTACAGTGAGCAAACAGTGTGTGTGATATTAAAGGTACACATGGAACTAAATTCCCTGGAGGTGCTCCTGGCCAGGTTGGACAGGACTTGGGGCAGCCTGGTCCATTGGAAGGTGTCCTTGCCCATGGCAAGGAGTAGAGCTGGAATGGTCTTTATGGTCCTTTTCAACTCAAACTGTTCAGGGATTCTATGGAAAACACATAATTACAGCCATCCTGTTCCCCCAAAGGATAAGAAGGAAATAAAAGTAACCAAATGTTGTCTGACATCTCTGCAATCGGCGATTTGATGGCACTTTGGAAAGGTTATGGTTTTGAAGAAATTTTAGTTTTGGCCAGGAATCAGAGCAGATGCCAGCTGAGCCCTCCCAAAGTCGATGGAAACATTGTCTTTGCTTTTCAAGGGATAGAAATATTTGGTTTACAGCAAAAGGTGCTGAGCTGTGCAGGTTCAGCTCCCAGCTCTTCCGTGCAGCTCCTGGGTGCTTTACTGGAAGTACAAGTGAGGTATAAAATACAAGTACCTGGCATGCACAGTGCTCCTTGCTCCAAAACAATGGTGTGGATGCCTGCTCCTCCCACACTGTCCTTCAGGCTGTGAGGCCAGGGAGGAGGTTCAGCACTGAACACAGATCTCTGGTTGGTTTTCAATATAAATAATCACTGCATTTCCCACTTGGTGACCCTTAATCTCTGTTCATTCACACTACAAAAGCAGGAGTTCCCCAGGTCCACCAGAACTCTTCTGGTCAAAACACAGAGATCCAGGTTCTGGAGGAGATGCTGTTCTGGAGGAGGGCAACAAGCCCCATCTTCACTTTGGGTGCCTTTTCTGGTGCTCAGCAATCTGCAGGAGTGAAGTTGCAATTTTTGGGGTGTTTAGGGAAATCTGCTGTCTTGTGGATCCAGACTAGGATGAGCTGTGTCACATGCAGGTGGTGGAGGACAAGAGTCTGACACACCCTTGCATTTCAGTGCTGCTTTCTGTGTTTTCTGCAGGTGTGGTGGGGTGGGAGGTGAATAGAATAGAATAGAATAGAATAGAATAGAATAGAATAGAATAGAATAGAATAGAATAGAATAGAATAGAATAGAATAGAATAGAATAGAATTAGAGGAGTTTATGCTGGAACAATCTGTTATTTGGGACCCCAATACAAGAAGCCCTACAGAGACTTGCAAGGACATGGTCAGGTTTTCCCAGAGTACATTCTATTCCTTCCAAGCTCTGCTGTGAAAGAAGCAAAGCTGTAAATCCTCAAAGCTAATAGTGCTATAATAGTAATTATTTGGTTGAGTTTTTTGTTTGTTTGTTTGTGGGGGTTTTTGACCAACAAAACCCAGGGAAAGACAAAAGGTTACATCAGTAGCTGTTGTTTAGAACCCAAACCACGAGAATTACAGGTTTCTGCAATGAGATGAATTAAGCTAAAAGCCATATTAAGCAGTACTACACATCTGCTGCATTTTTTAATTCCCTATGTGCCCTTGCTGCTTGTTGTTGGGCTGATTGATAACATCAAGCTCTAACATTTTAACCAGCCTGAATTCTCAACAGACTGCAGAATTCCGTCCAGTTTGGCTTTCCAGAAACTCCTATCTGCCGACGGGATTGAATTTTCCTGGGACAGCCTATGAGCTGCTTTGTTTCCTGGTGCTGGAGAATTTAGATTTGTAGCAGGCAGAGAAGCCAGAGGGCTGGTGACTGTTTTCTCCTTCCTGAACAAAGTCTGTTGCAGCAGCAGGGAGGAGAACAAGGTCTGCCAGGATCCACCATCCAGCCTTGGAGTACCTGCAGCCACAGGGGAGGACTCCATGGGACACAGTGTGGATGTCTGATGTGCACAGAAATGTGTCACTTGAAGGGGCTGCTCGGCTGGCAGCTTCCCAGAGAGCCCAGCAGAGTTGGTGGCAGCAGTTCAGGCTAAATAAATAGTGAGGAGTGAGAGATCAGGGTGAAATCCCAGCTTGGAGGAGCCTGCTGCTGGCTTTGCCAGGCCAGCACTCCTCTGCTGAAAAAAAACCCCTCCTGTTTTTTTAACCTTCCTTGGAGAAATACGCTGAGCAGACAGTGCAAATCTTTGATGCAACACCTGGAGAAAGAGGAAAACCAAGAGTTTCCCCCTTTTATTTCAGCATCAGAGTCTGTGCTGCCACCCCTGCCCGAGTGGAGGGGAGGTTTGTCCCCAAGTGCCGCGGGTGTCATTGAACATATACTTCTAATTGCAGCTGCTTTCCCTCTAATTACAGCTCAGTTTGGTTAGGATTTTCCTCCAATCCCTCATTTCCCCTAAAGCAAACACCAGAGCACCAGAGTTGTAACCCCAGTGGGGACATTTATTAATAACCCCCTTGGCAAATAGGGAAAAAAAATCATTACGCTGTATTAGGCACTAAAATATTTTCCCACTGCAAAGGCTAATTGATAAAACCAAGCAGATATTATGGGGCAATTAATGTTAAGATGAAAATAAACATGAGAGCAAAACAAAAACAGGCTGATGGAGAGTATTTTTTTTTCTGGCTTCCAGGACTTTCTCGTGAGTTAGAAATGAGATGCTGGTAAATAATCTGAGATTACCTGCTTAGAAAAGGAGAGATTAAACAGGGAATTGAAGGAAGGGATTCTTGCAGAGCTTTTCCAGTGAGAGTGGTTACAAGTCTTAAGGGGTTTTGCATGTCTTTCAAAAAACCTTTCTATTTTGAATTGGCTTTCCCCCACTTCCCAGAACAGCTCCATATTCTGCACTTCACTGGAAAAGTTGACCAACCCAATCTGAGTTTTCAGTCCCAGAGCAAAGTCCATAATGGTGTCAGTTTGGATAATTACAAAGGGGAAAAAAGAGGGAAATAGGATGGTTTATCACCTGAACTATCCCCTGGTTCAGATTTAAAATAAAGGTGCTCGTGGAAAAGCAAAATCTGGCAAAACTCTGAACTTATTCTGGAGGGATTATTTTTTTATTTGCTGTTTGTACAGAGTCAAACACCTTAGATCTTAACCCATGTCCAGAGCTTCCAGCTGCGAGCACAAATCAAACAGTGGGTGCCAGTAAAGGGAACAGACTGGTCCAGCCACACAGCCCATGCACTGACTCTGGGATGGGGAAGGTGATAATGAAGACACAGACAAACAAGACACTTCCTTCCTGATATTTTATTCATTCATCAAACAATATTACACATTCCCATCGATGCAGGCAGTGGGAATTTTGCAGGGCTGGTTAAAGGCAAATGGAAGAGAAGAAGCAAAGTAAATTCTTTGCTAGACAGCAGTTTTTATTTAAGCTAGGTTTGTAAAATTTTTACTTGTTTTAGGTTAGTAAGGTTGTCTAGCAGCTCAGAATGCAGGGCAAGTCCTGTCTAAAGAGATGGTGGATGCAAGAGACCCTTCACTTTATTCTTGCCTGTCTAGGGTTCAGAAAAAGTCACAATACCACGTTTTTAAAATAATAATAACAAAAATTAAAAAGTTGTATGTGTCCTGTTCCTATTTGAGGATTGTACATAGGCTGACAGAGGGGACTTCTGCATATCACAGCAGAGGTTTTTGGGGGTTTCCTCAAGAAAATTCTTCCTGTGTCTGCTGGGACAAACCATGTCATCTTCTAACCCTAGGAGAACTCCAGTGGGTATTGTGGGTCAGGTCTGGATGTTGTTGCACTGCCAAGCAAATCCTGAAGGACTCATCCCTGCTGCATCCAAGGTGGGGCAGGACTTTTTAACGAGGCCCTTCTTGACCTGGGATGAGCAGCTGGCCCCTCCTGGAGTCAGCAGCCCCGAGGGAAATGGCTATTTTATTTAAATAAATAAATCCCCCTTTAACAGGCTGTGTTCAGGAGGAGGTGACACCTCAGGCTGCCTGAGGACAAACACCTCCCCACTTACCTGTGACCCAGCTGAGATGGTGCTTGGCTGCCTATCTCATCTCAGGGGCAGCAGTTCAGGGGGGGCTGTGGGATGAAGGTTTTTAGACTCAGAGTTGCTCACCAGCTTTTCCTTCACCATTCTCAAAGGGGCTGTGGGGGTCTCGTCCCTCCTGGAGCATATGGACTGCTGGGCACAGCTGCATTCCTGGGAAGAGAACCTACCTGGAGAACCAAGGGCAAAGAAGAAGGCAGGATTCAAGTCTTCCCTCCACATGTGCTGTTCCAGCACCGAGGAGATGTCGTGGTGGGAGCTCATCCCAGCTCTGAAAGAGACTTTGGGAGCCTCCAGGATGATCCTGATTCATGCTGTGGATCCAAATGATCCCTTACCCAGAGATCAGCTTGTGGGTGAGTGTTAACAGAGACTCTTGTATTGATAACATCACCTGGACTCTGTGGTTGTGTGGCCCCAAATATTCTGAGTTTTCAGGGGTTGGGGTACAACAAGTGTTGGGAAGAGGTGGGAGAGAAGGAATTAGCAGCTCATGGATATTCTTCCTACCAAGCCAGTTGCAAATGGGCCATTTCAGTGTCACATCGTTGATAAGAAAGATTAGAGATTTCCCTTCTTTTAGACATCTACAACATGGGTGAGGTCTTAGTTCATACGGTTGGGGAAAAATTTGAAATTATAAAATCCAGACTTTAGAAAATACTCAAAAACTCCAACAGTTCTAATTAAAAAAAAAAAAAAAAAAGAAAAAGAAAAATAAAGAAGCCCCAAAGGGGAATCTATTGTTCCAGGGAAGGGAGAAATTGAGACCGGACGAGCAGAGCAGGGATATGTTGGGTATTTTTAGGTGTTGGGGAGTGAGTGTGGTGACACCTCTGGGTGACCCCTTGGTCTCTGGCAGGAAGGGAACTCTGCTCCTGGCTGGGTGTGGCAATCCCACCACATGGACTCCGAGTTCCCACCATCCTTGAAGCCAGGACCTGCCACTGGGACCAGGTTCCTGCCTTCTCAGACTGACCCACCGCATTTTGCAAAAGCCCTGAAGTAATTATTGCCGAATTAATTGTGTTCCTAATTCCCCCTCCATGTTCATGGATCCCTTTAGGAACAACCTTTTCATCACCAGACTCCTTTCCCAATCTTCTTCTTCCTTACTGGCAAGTGCCCCTATCAATGTTTTTTACACATCCATTTTCCCTCTTTTCCTTTTTCCTTTTACATCTGCATTGATGTGGCTTTCATGCTGCCCTTCACTATTGTTCAGCCCTCTCCTTTCCAATCTGGGCATTTTCTCCTCTTCTTCTTCCTGGGACCCTCATCAGGACCTGGAAGGAATAATTGTAGAGAACCTGCCATGCTCTGCTGCTTCTTTTGCTGTGCCAGAGAAGAGCTTTGAAAGTGAGAACCCTTTCAGCTCTGCCTGCAATGTGGGCAGAACATTCCCCGCGTTGGAAATGAGCACAGCTCTACTCAGAGCTCCTCCACGGGACCTACAGATGGTGACCAGTGTTACCCCAAGCCTTGGGCAGTTTGTAGTTTCTAATTCTAGAATTGCAGAATGGTTTGAGTTGGCAGGGACCTTAAAGCTCATCTTGTTCCACCCCCTGCCATAGCAGGGACACCTTCCACTATCCCAGGGTGCTCCAAGCCCCATCCAACCTGGTCTGGACACTGCCAGGGATCCAGGGGCAGCCACAGCTTCTCTGGGCAATGAGTCTCTCCTTACTCTTTCTCAGCACTTTCTTCCACTCCTGGCTTTTCTGTTTCATCTGGCTCCTCCTGCAAACTCTGCCCCTCCTCTCTCTCCTCCACCATTTACACCCTGCCACTTTCTGGCCTCTAGGACATCAATTTGTTTGTGCTGTCTGTCTTTACCTGGGATCTTCCAAGCTCCAGCATGCTCCAGAGCAAAGTAGAGAGGATCTAAGCAAGGCCAGGAAAGCACCTGCATTGTCACAAACACAATTTATTATGTAGCAACGGTGTCTCACAGTTAATTCACAGCAGTCACGCCTGCCCCTGCTCATTGCAGGGCAGTTGGAGCAGATGACCTTTAAGGGCTCCTTCCATCTCAATTTATTCCATGATTCTGTGACCCCCAAAAGGCACTTTGCTTTCAAAAATCAGTGGCCAATATATCTACAGTGATACAAATGTGAAAGCCTGCTCCACAAAAGAGACAAATGCCCGGAGAGGAGTTTCTGGGATGTGACTGGTGGTCCCTTGCCCCGTGTCTGACTCATTCCCTCTGATCTCGGACATCAGGGGGGCACCCTGGTGCTGCAAAGTCACCTGGGCACAGGTGAGGGTGCCCTGCTGAGGGCTGAGGACAGCAGGAAGGCACCTGCATTGCCTCTGACCATGTCCCTGTATATGGAGTGAGGATATTTGTGCTGCTTTGTTTGTGCCTGGGACACGAACCAAGAACCTCTTTAGGATGAGAATGGAAGTGGCAGAGTTTATTTAGCCAAGCTGTGAGTATTTTTGGGTATTTCTGTGCTGCCTTATCACCTCAAAACGAGGCAGACTGCTTAAAATGCTCAATATTTAGAAAAGCTTGTTTCATCTCTCTTGTCTTATGTTATTGGTGTGGAATATTCCCTTCTTAAGCACACTGCAATAATATTAGATAATTACTTAGCTCATTTTTCTATATGGGTTTTGGTAATTCATAATTGTCTCAGAGCTGAGGAAATGTTTCCTTTAAGAAGGTTAAACAAAGAGTTTATTGACATTAGTGAAGATTGGTTAAAGAAAACATTATTAAATAAAAGGAGCTTTATTTAAACACTAAATTAATCATTTAAAGGCAAATTAGAGGTCGTAACTCCTCCTAAATAAATAATGTTAAACAATAATTAGATATCCATTTTAGATTACAGGCAAGCACTTGGGTTCAGTGGGCTGAAAAACAAGTTTCTTCTCATCTCTTCAAATTTGTTCAATATACATAATTAAAGCGAATCACTGCCCCGCTTAAATTTCCCATTCCGAGATTAAAAAAAGATTCCGTTTGTAACTGTGTGTCATATTCGCCATTAGATGATAAAACATCTTTAAAGCTTCACTTTCATGTAAACAGAATAAAAGATGAGAGCATCCAGAGAGATCCCTGGCAGTGGAAATCGATTCTCCTAAGCTACTGGTTACAGTTATCAATCTTATCAAACAGGCCGATGCATGAGTGCCCTCAGCCACTTTGATTTGTATGATCTCCCTTTGCCAGAGTTAACCTTCCCCACGTTCCAGCCTGTGCAAGAGGCACTATCTGGGCTATAATTACCCTCCCTTTCATTAGTGCTCTTACTCATCTCTTAAGTGTGAGATAAAATTAAAGAAACCCTTTTCCCCTCTCGCTTCATTACGCCTTTTTTTTTTTTTCCATTTTGTTTCATTTTTTACTTTTTATTTTGTTGTTTTCCTCCTTTTGGTAGGCTCTGAGCAGCCTCATTTGTGCTTTCCCATGAACACAAGCCAACCTTCCCCCTTCTCACCCCCTTTCAAAGAGGGGTTCAGGAGTTGCAAGCCCAGCGCCCCACGTCTCACCACCGCTGGGTTTGCGTTAAACCTCCTCAAAATGACGACGGCTGCTGAGCGCTGACAGGGACCACACCACCACCCTCCAGAACCTTCCGTGGGCTCTGCTGGCCCCGCTGCCAGCCGGCTTCACAAAAAGCCCTGGGAATTTTTGCCGGCCGCGGTGCGAGTGGTGAGGAGTTGGATTAATGAAAGCTGACGTTGGCGCTGATAAATAATGACACCACCGAAAGCAACCTCGGCGGTGGATGGCAACATCAAAAAGCCCAGCAGATTTCACTCTCTTTTAAGGGATTGTCCTGCAAGGAAGCAGGCATGGTGGCGGGGGGAAAAGCTGGATGCTCCGGCAGGATTTTACGCAAATCTGCCATCCGTGGGGCCGCGTTTTTTGCGCCCTGCTCTTGCCTTCGCCACGTTTGATTTTAGGCTGATGCTGGCGCTGCGTGAGCGAATATTGCCCTGCTAATTGTCACCCCTAATTGCACCCTCCTCATTTGCCTCCAGCTGTTTCCCACACCTCTGCCTGGCACCCAGGCTCCTGCTCAGCCCTTCTGTGTTACCATCGCCAGGGTGAACACAACTTTCACCTGTATCTAAATAAATATTTCACCCATTTTCTTGCTGCTTCCTTTTCTCTTATTTTAAAATGAAAGTGGCTGATGCTGGAGATGTTTTTAACTCCTGCAAATGTTGTCTCACACCTCACACAGACCTTCAGGGTCCGCAGCAGTGGCAGGGATCACAGATTTCCTCTAAATCCATGTTCTAGGAAGAATAACCAGGAAAAGTTGTTTTGCACAACCCTGCTATCTCTCATCAGCTAGCAAACACAAAAGGAACGGAACAAGACTTTTCTGATTATTTTAGTGGGGTTTTTTTCCCCCTTAACTACTGAATTTGCACACAAAAAAGAAAGGCACTTTGTATTTAAGGTTAATCAAGTTTCAGTACAATTTTTTACAAACTGGAATCACACTAATCTTTTTTTTCTTGCTCTAATGTGTGGCTGTTGAAATCCTTAGCTGTGATAAATTAAGCTACTTATTAATCTAATTATCGTACATTCATCCTAGAAACTTTCATGTGACTTGAAAAGGCTATTCAACCTTTTCCCTCCCCTCCTAGAAAGGGCTCAACCTTGCACCAATTAAGATCATTCTGAAGTAATGCTTTAAAAAAGCTTTCTTTAATCACCCAGTGGAACATGGGCTGATGGTAAGCAAACGAAAAGCTGTGAGAAAAGTTTACCTTACCTTTCAGTCTGGGTATTTTTGAGTCGGAAGAGGATGGTCTAATTGTGGTGTTCCTCTCTTCCTCCTCTTCTCTGCTCTCCTAAATAAATCTACGAAATTATTTGGCAAAAAAAGTTGTGACTGGCACCGCTGGCTTTTTTTTCTTTTTCTGAGTGTAGCAAAGGACAAGATGGGAAGATGTATTTGAACAAAACACGTGAAGTCTAATTCAATATTGGGTTAACTGGAAGTTTTTGACTCCCAGAGTATATCTTAACTATCCAGATTTCATAGACACTGCTTTGTTTTAAAGCCTTATGTAGCGACAGGAAAACATCCCACTTCCAGAGTATCCCAGGGATTAAGAAAAGGAGAAATAAACCCCCAAGTACCGAAAAGAAATAGGTTGCAAGTGTCTCCTATCTTAAACATCCATTCATCGCCAAACGGTTTTGTTACTTTTTCTTAATAACCACTTAATAAATGGAGCTATTTTATATTCAAATTAAACTAGGTATTAATTTGAATGCAAAGCAGCTCAGTTTGTGCCGTTTCAATGACAGGTTTACCCCCAGACAGAATTTATGAGCAGCCCGATGTGGGGGAAGTCGGCTCCTGCTCCTCACCCCCTCTCCGTGCCTAGCAAACTTGCTAACTGTGAATAGTTTTTGAAGTGAAGATTAAAAGAGTGGAATTATAAAGTATAATTACATTTTATTGAAACTCTAGAAATCAGAAAAAAATTCAGCAGGAAACTTTTAGTGAAACATGATGTGTTGTCATTATCATTAAAAGATAAAAGTTCCATACTGTTTTTATCTGTTTATTTGGAAGAAATCCAGCCTTTGCAGTTACACAGGAAACAAAAAACTGGAATGCAGGAGTAATTATTAAAACTGTGTGATTTGTTATCTCAGCTACTGTCTTTCCAAATGGTAATGCGATATCAGCAGCTGCAGACGGTCGCTGATTTCCTCTATTAGTAAACAAGTGCTTTGGAGACCTGTGTGAGGCACTTTAAGCCCACTACTCCCCGAAGTGCTGTCAGGCTTAACTACTAATCCATGGTATTTCAGAGCACTGGAAATTCATCTTTATAAAACCTGAACAAAAAAGGGAAAAAGCCTGGAGGGCAGGAGCTCCCTCTGGTGAGACAAATGACATGTTCATTTATTAATGAAACAATAACCCTGGAAAGAGGATCAAAGCACATTCCATCCTCACTTTACAATCCCCAATTTTCTCAGGCCATACCATTTAATTGAGCCATGACAATGGAATACTTAATTGTTGCGTTAAAGTTTGAAGAAGCGACTTCTTCAGAATCAATGTTCATTTCTGGATTATGACAGTATAATGTTGCCAGCTTGTAGCTGCTGGAATTTTATTTTCTCTATTTTATGCAGGGTGAGAGAGAGAGAGAGAGAGAGAGAGAGAGAAAGAGCTGATTTTATTCTTTTACCAAAGGCTCCTTATCCCTCTCCATTAGCAGGGGTGAATATACCTGTACTGGAGGTAAAACCTGGCTGCTGGCCCAGCCCCAAGGTTGTGCCCAGGGGGACAAGCCTGGGGGAGACTTCTGTGGCAGGAGGAGGAATGCAGGGGGTGCAACACCTCAGAAAAGTAAAAAAAAAACCAAAAACAAACAAACAAACAAAAAAAAAAACCAAAAAACAAAACCACCAAAAACCAACGCAGAATTTGATTTAAGATTAAAGAAAAAGCTGGAATAGGGGAGCTGGCCTCTGTAAGCTTGTGTCCAGAGAGGTTCCTGAGTTTTCCAAGGGATCCTGTGGCACTGGAAGCTCTGCTCCTACATCCCCATTTCCCTGACTCTGGGCTGCAGGCAGGTCCTGGCCCATCCTTATTCCCAGAGCCAGCACTGCTCAGTGCCACCCCTCATTTACCAGGGCTGTGATCACACTCCCTGTGTGAGCCTGCCCAGCTCTGCCTGGGCTTTACTTTCTCCCACTACTTCAAACACCAGAGTGCCTCTGTGCTTGGGAATGCTTAAAGGGCTTTTGATTCCCACCCTGATTTCAGACAAGGTCCTACAGGATCCCCTGGTTGTGCCACCAAAGTTTTGAGGCAAAAGGAGCATCCTTCTCCTTTTGTGTCCAGCTGCCTCTGGGGGTTCCGGTATTTTGAAAGGCCATGAAGAATATGGAGGTGCTCAAATTAAAAGCCCTTTTTCCTAAAAGAGAATATCTTCTGAAATGAATATGTGTCATATCTGTCTCTCCAAGTGTCCTTCCCCTGCCACCTGATTTTATCAAAGTTCTTATTGGTGACTCATTTTATATAATTGATATTTACTGACTCAGTACCCGGCAGTGATTGACTACATTATTTTTCTTTAACCTGATTTTAACTTAAATGCCATTTTCTGGGTGCCTGCAAGGAAGCAGCTAGAAAGGCTATCATGTATGAGTGTCTGCTACCTTTAAATTAAAGCTTTATTAATTCTTCCTGTGACATGTATTATAATACACTTGTACATAGTGCCTATGCATAAGAACCCTGAGGCACTTACAAACATTAACTAAGCCTTACAATCTTCTTACTTTGGGTAAACAGGGACAGAGGGAGGTTAAGTCTGTCATCCTGACAGCTCTGTGCAGAGCTGGGCAAGGAGCTGCTCCATCCTGACACCTTGCAGGCTCTGGGGAACTCACAGTCCCTGTAGGGTGGCTAGCTCACCCCATAACGTGGCTAATGCACCCCATAGGATGGTTAGTGCTCCCCATTCCTCCATATGTGTCAGAAGTGGTTTGCAGGATAGGGAAAATGGGTCAGGATCTCCAAGGAATCCAGCTGATTTGCCTAAACTTACCCATATTTCCTCTCCATCCTTACCTGACTCAAGCAGTGGTCTGGGTATTGGCTGTGCAAAAAGAGAGCAAGCCCTGGTTGTTCAGCAAAAGTATAAATCATTCTTCAAATTATTTCAGAGCAGGTAATAGAGAAAGACAGAACTGTTGAGAAATCCACCTAAGCAACAGGTCAGTTTTGGGGAGTGTGTGTCCTAAAGGCACTGAAATCTCTGTAGGATTTAATAGAAAATATGGCTCATCCCCTTTTCCTGTTCTAAACATGAAGTGTTGAGCTAGAAATGGGGTGGGGTGGGGACCCTTTGGGCATCGTAGGATGCATAATTCTTTTAAAAGAAACACATCCCACTGTAGGGTGTAGCATGGAGAATCTCCCCAGGTAGGTCAGGTGGAGTCCCACTGCACTCCAGGCAGGGCAACGAGCAGATGAGGAAGTCTGAGTAAATTAATTGTGTAGCAAAGCCCAAAAGGACTCTTTTTTTTTTTTTTTNTAGTATTAAGAAATCTGTGCAAAAATCCCCTGCCTCCTGGAGGGCTCTGTGTGGCAGGCACTGGGCTATCTCCACTCTGCCTGGGAGCTGTGGTCCTTTTATTTCTTTTCTCCTGCACTGCTGCACTGCTGCAGCAGTGTTTAGCTGACCCCATCCCTCCTGGGGGAGTATCAGGATACCCCAAATTCTCCCAGCAATGGGGGTGAGGTCAGAAGGACCAAAGGCAACAAAATCACCCTGGATCCCTCTGCATGGACCGTGCAGAGCTGGTGCTGAGCCCTCCTATGGGAACTTCTGTGGTCCTGCCATGCCCCTTGCACAGACCCTTCCATGCCTGGGATTCTCCCTCCACCTGCAGAACTTGTTTAGTTTTGCCCAAAAATTAATAGGAAGGACCAGCTTTGTGGATAAACACTAAAAGGAATGGATTATCCCTTCCCCTTTTTTTGGGAAGGGGAGTGGCTGGCACAGGAGCCAGGGGTTTGGAGAGGAGGATGGAGCAGCACCAGGAGCTCAGTCCTTCCGTGCCAGCTTGCGTAGGTGAGCCTGCTCCTTCTGCCCTGCCCCTTACCTATTGAGTCCCTGGAAATCCGATTACTGATCCAGGCCAGCCAAGCAATTACACTGTTTTTCCTCCACTGCAGCTCGGCGGGTCCTGCGGGCTGAGGTTGACGGGAAAATGGAATTTTAAGACAAAAAAAGAAGCACTTGATGATATTGGTATTATGGAGACGGCTTACAGAGCTGGATATCAGCATCCTGCTCGGGACTGATTAAGGGTTCCAGTTGAGACTGGGTGGTTTATTATGTTTTATTGAAGTGTAGGAAGAGCTGGGAAATGAGGGGAATGGGAAGAGGCAGTTGTGGTGATGTCAGAGCTGGGGAGCTGAGGTGTGGGATGGATAAATCCCTGGTCCTACAAGGATGGAGCTCTGCCCATGTGCTCATGCCCACCCAACCCAGACCATTCTATGATGTGATATGATCTGACATGATATGATATATGATATGATCTGACATGATATTATATACCCCACCACCCAACTTTAACATGGTCATGTCCATCCTTGACACAAAAGTTCAGCCAAGGTCACAGCACAGACACCCAGGCCTCACCCAGAGCATTCCCATCCTCCTAGGCCAGATCCCTGAGCTTTCCCACCCTGGAATGGGTTTTAATGCTGTGCCCATCTGAGAGTTTTGGACAGCTGGCTTGGGAGCAGGGCATGGCAAAGGCATAACTTCCCATCAGGGAGCAGGAGAGCTTTTGGAACTGCACAGGAAATGTTTTCTAGCACAAGTTTAAGATAATAAACTCAACTGGGTGAGCAGACACCAGGAAGAAATATTTAATTATCCTTCTCACCATTATGAGGAACTTCTGCCACTCTTCAGGTTATTATACAGTAAATAACCAGTTTTCTAAAGGACAGAGCTGTTTTAATTATATGACAATGAATGCATAATTATTATGTTTGTTAGGAATGAATCACAAGACAACAGACTTGATATTGCTGCTCTAGTTAGTGCATCTTAATTACTTTTTCATTTATTTTGCATATAAAAGCTATTTGCTAATTGTCTTTGCTGTAAATATGCAAAATATAATTAGTCATTCATAATTCTTTATGTGTTATCTAACTGTACATTTGTTACTGAGGAATGTATATTAAAGTTTGCATATTTAATGGGCTTTTGTGGCATAGAATATTTTTGTACAAAGTTTTCAGGAAATATTAGAGACATCACTTAAACCTTCTTTTAACCCCTTTCCCTATTGCAAAACTAATGTTTCCCAGAAAGACCAGATATTGAGAAATTAAACCTCCTGGAAATCCATTTCTGTTTCCTAGGCATACAGCATAAATCCAGTGCTGATGATGTGAAAGGCCTCTTGGTCTCAAACTGAAACCAGAGCGATTAGGGCCTGTTAAAAGTGTTGCAAGTTGGTCTCTGCAGTGAATTTAAACTGTAGGTACAGAATTACAGATGCATTTGAGTCCTATTGCAAGATCAAGTGCATTTGTCCTGCTGTAGGTGAGTGACTGTGACAGTCAGGGCCACGGTGCTGAAGAATCTGGTGGCAATATTTGGTTTTGATGCTGTTGATCACTGCTCCTGCTTATTGCAAGGCTATTCAGCTTCAGCCAAATAACAAAACAGACCAGACTCGAAATCTGAATTTTGCTCTCTAGTTTTGGCGCTTGTTGGATCTCTCTTTAAGTCAGGTTGCTCACCCTGCATTGGAAAACCACATAAATCCTTCAGGCTTCCCTTTTCCCAAGGCTTAGACAAGTTCCAGCTGCAATTTTCCCTCTGCAAGCCGTGCCCAGGAAAGTTTCACCTTGTGATGGATTCACTGCAGAGCCTGCCTGGCTGAAGGGGCCGTGGATTTTGGGGAGCTGTGTGCCAGCCCAGGGCTGGGGAGCTGGGCAGACAATCCCACCCCGCGTTCCCCATCTCAAACATTTGATTTCCTCTCCGGCTGTACTGTTAATCCTGTGTCATGACACTCCCATTCACTTCTGCTTTTCGGCTGAAAGCAGCTTCCTATGAAGATAAAGCTAGGTAAAATCTATTGTGGGGGGAAGAATAACTTGAATGCAGCTATCATATCGAAAAGAAAACACACTCCTCCACTCTTCACCCTCTAGATGCTCTGAATACTTCCCTTAATGATGAAGTCAAATAGAATAGCCACTGAGAACACAAGCCATGGTTATTTTTTTTTTTCTCCTCTTCACAAGTAATCCCACTCTGTGATTCTGTAATTGTTCTTATTTACATTGGGCAAATCTTTTTAAACTAACATATATAAAAAACAGAGTGACAGTAGGGTATGAATTAGGGAAAAATAAAAAACCCAGCTAACATGCTTCAGTAAATTTTGAGATTAATAAATCATACATATCCCTACTTATCAAACAAGTATTTAGAAGCAAATTTAAATAATGCTGTTTAATGCTGGCACTTGCATAAACCCCAAAACTGTCAGTGACATTTTTTTCAAGCAGTTGACTACTTGAGCTATAGATTAAAAACCATACATTTTATGCATCTGGCACAGTGCAAAAAAAAACCCCACCACCCAACTACTTTAAATGATGTTCCACTTCCACACAGAAGCTGTGCAACAGCATTTAATCCACTGAGAGCTGAAAACTTTGTATTTCACATCACAGGTGGGGTTATGCCTATGTGGAAAGGGGAAAGTTATATAGGACAGGTGAAATCCTAATTTCCAACCTGCACAGCCAGGAGATACTCTGTTAGAGGGAGGTGAATCCTAAATATATTCCTTTTCCAGCAAATAGGCTGGACATGGACATGCATGAAGGTATATTGAGAGCATTTGAATATTTTTCTGCCCATTCAAGCTTTCTTAGCTTTTTGGAGGAAATGAGAGCTGCTACCCATGTGTGGCAGAGGTTCCTCCTGTGATCCACTGCCTCTGCCATGAGGGAAGGAGGGCTGTCAGTGCTGGGGTTAAAATCAATTACAACATACTAAAATAATCTGTTGAGAAAACCAAATCCTTTGGTACCAAATTTTCCTTTTGTCTCCTGTGTCAGGCAACTCAAATAGAAAACAAAATTTTGGGTTTGATGGCAGAAAAGACTCTTGAAAATAAATTCACAGGGGTAATAAATTGTGTGGGTTTCAAAATAATCTTTATTATTATATGGGTGATGCTGAAGACATAAAGACTTGGAGGCAGTTTTGGGGGAGAATTTTAGTCTTTGAGCATTACAGAAGATTTTACACGTGCTTTTTGGAAGAATTCATTTAAAACCCAGTAGGAAGCAGGTAGGCTGCATATTTCCAGGGTAGAGAAAATGCATTTATTTCTGTCCTGTTTAAATGTCAGGTTGGTGGGTCAGGATGTCAGCACAGATTCCCCCCAACTTCCCCACGAGCTCTGCTGAGTAAGATCCGTGGTCTCACAGGAATACAGCTCAGTTAGTCCAAATAAATCATCATGCAGATTTTTTTTTTCCCTATAGAGACAGTTACAAAACAGCATTTCTCAATGTAATTTTTCTTCTCTCATGGTGGGATCCTGGGCCATCAGCAAAGCCTAAATTTCTGCCTGGTTCTTTGGGATGAAGTAAACCACTGGTTTGAGCAGTGCACAGGGAATCAGCAGTGTGGGAATTAAAAATCTGGCTCTTACGGGCTAGAACACATCCAGCCTCACCTCCTGCACAGAGTCAGACGTTGGTAGAAATGGTTATTTTCTCATCTGAGTAGATCTGGGAGGGTGCAGCATCTTTTCTGTGCCTCCTCTGCCCACCTTGGTTGGGGCTGCCCAGCATCCCTGCTGAATCCCTTGGAAAAGCAGCATCCCATTTTATC
>VWZP01005800.1:57500-79548 GCA_013396995.1 Dicaeum eximium
TAAACTGAGACTAACCCTCTAATACCAGATTTGTTAAACAACATGATTTAGGTCCTTGCTATTCATGCACCTTGTACAACTAAAATGACTGTTAAAGCTAGAATCATGAAAGAGTCATTTTATGTAGCTGCTAAATTCCTCTCAAATCTCCTTGCAACTTAACGAGTAAAGAAAGCTCAATGTGTAATGCCAGCTAATGTGGTTTATGCTAGAAAATAGTATCAACCTATCTTTGTAGCTTATCTAAGCCAGGATAATACTTTTAGCCTTTATAGTAGACCCAACTCCATTTTTTCAACTCTTGACTATGTATTTCCTGAAATCCTTTTCCAAAGAGTTAAATTGGATGTGAAATCTGTACTAGGCTATGGGACTCTCTTTGTTCTAGGAGGAGGCAGCAAAGCTTTGCTTCTGTATCACTTTCATTGCCTTCTGATTGAGGTTGACAGTGTGACAGGAAAGCAAAGAGAAGCAATTGCAGGCTGAATGAGAGCCTTTTTCAGCCTTGCAGCAGCCTCCTCCTCAGCCCCTGAGAAAAAGAGGTAACAGATGCCGATAGCACGAATCCCTAACAAAGTCCTAACTTTGATGCAGACAGAAGACAAAAAAACGGGAAAGATTGTCTCACTTCAGAAAAACCTTGAATGGAGCACAAAGGAGGTGCTTGGGGCATGTTTGGGGGGGAATATTGAGGGGCTGGAAATGGCTGGGAGAGTCATGGAGCGACAGCATCTTGGGGAACACATTGTTGGGAAGGCTTCAGGTCCTCGTCATCTGCGGCGGCGGCAGCGGGGAGGAGTTGGGGACAGTGTCCCCAGCCATGGTGGGGTCGGGAGGGGGAGCTTCATTTGCAGGGAAAGGCACCTTTTCCCTGCACAGAAAGGCACGTTATTTACACAGAAAAGGAGCAGGAAATAATGGCTGGGAGGGGGGAGTAAACAGCTGCTCGGAGGGATTTTCTGATGGAAGGGAAAACAGAGCGGCGGCGAATTTGTTCTCGCTCCGAACAGATTGCGCGCAACAAGAGTTCTCCCGGTCTCTTCCTGAGGGCTGGGATATTTGTTGTTATTTCTTTTTTTTTTTTAACATGGTTTAAGCAGGAAAAAATAAAATAAAATAAAAGGTCGAACAGGGACTTGGTCTGGAACCTTTGGACCTCGTAAAATGACCTAAAATTAGTGCAGCGAGAAGGCTGAAAATAGGAGTAACTTTGGTTTGCTTACAACTGATCTGTCCCCTAACATGACACAAACCCAGCACAACAGATCTCTAGTCTGAAACCTTTGGACCTTGTAAAATAACCTAAAATTAGTGCAGCGAGAAGGCTGAAAATAGGAGTAACTTTGGTTTGCTTACAACTGATCTGTCCCCTAACATGACACAAACCCAGCACAACAGATCTCTAGTCTGAAACCTTTGGACCTTGTAAAATAACCTAAAATTAGTGCAGCGAGAAGGCTGAAAATAGGAGTAACTTTGGTTTGCTTACAACTGATCTGTCCCCTAACACCACACGAGCCCAGCACAACAGATCCATCTCCCTTTTTCAATAAAACTGGGACAGGAGCACCCAGAGAAATGCAATATTAAGTGTGCTTGTTCATAAATGATCTTGTTTTGCATAATATGGCATTATTCTGACATGGTAAGGGGGCAAGAACCTGTCCCCAAGGCCTGTAGGTGGATAAATCTCAATTCACTCCCAGAATTCTGCAGAAATTGGGCATATGCACTAGTGGGGTTAATAACATGGATGAGGTGGGCAGGTGAAAGCACTGCCTCCCTCTTTCACCTGCCCTGGACACACTCCTGATGTTATTTCCTCAGTCTGTGTGGAGGAAGGGATGCTGTGAAACAGTGGCTGGAAATTCTCGTTCTCCCAAGCGAAGAAAAAGAAGGAATGTTTCTGCAGGGAGGGGGATTAGGGCTGGCAGGACACTGTGCTAACAGCCCTGCGTGGACCTTTTAAAAGCTGGGCTGTGTTAGTGGCCTAATGGATTGATGTGGTTTAGTCTTTAAATAGGTACTTAGAGAACGGTTTAAATGTGAATAATGGAGTGATACCTTATTAAAACCAACTGGCTGAAAGAATTATAAATTCACAGCTCGTTCAAACAAGAAAGGAAAGCCCATGACATTTCCTTAAGGAGCAATGATAGTCTGCAGTGTCAATATGGCTTTGGTATATACACATTAAAATGTGTAAGTCTCTATTTATGGGGTAATGGCATGCAAAATTCCAGCTGGATATTTAAATTCAACATATTTCCTTTTTTTTCTTTAAATTGCAACATTGGAGATAACTAATTTTTTTCTGCCTCTATTTTAATATTCAGAAAACCATTTTATTTTCTCAAACATTATAAAAAAAGGATTTTCTCCCCGACTTAGACTTTGTTTGCTAAGTTTCATGGCTGCAGTATGTAAATTTTACATCTGAATTAAAAAACCCAAATACTTAAAAATAGCACTTGCAATAGAAATGCACTCAACTTAAACTACAATGGTGTTACAGCCATGTGGATGTGGCACCATAATTATAGCTTAGAAAGCAATTAAGATAAAAGCCAGTACAAAGAGATCAGCCAAATATCAAGAGACTCAATTCTAAGCAAATCAAATCTCTAACTTCAAGCTAAACAAACTTTTGGTGGTCCATGTACTCAACATTTTAATATTCATATGCAGACATGGAAACATAGTGAGGGTTTGGGCTTCAAAAATGTTCCTTTAGCAGCAAAATGAGTTCAGAATCTCTCAAAGATTTTCAGGAAGAATGCATGATGGAAATCCCTGACCATTCTAGGGGAGCTCAGCTGTGGGTTCCAACGTTCATGGTTGACTCCAGTGCTGGGGTCAAATTATTCCTCCTCTCTCATGTGGGCCCAGGATCTAAAATTTTGCTCTTCCCTGGAGGTTGGGCAGCACTGCTGGGAAACTTGGCAAAGATTTTGGGTGTTTTCTGGTGAAAGGCTGGGTCTGGATGAACCCACCTGTATTGCACCAGCAGGTTTTAAGTTGCCTCTGAACATAAACAGGACACACATGTGAATGTTTACATCCATCCTGTGTCACACAGACATGTATGAACAGATATATTTGCACATAAATTTGGTATATTCCTGTAGACATGCACTTCATATGAATTATATGCATTGCACCCTGACATCCCTTTTTATTCCTTTTCTCAATTTAATTTACAAGCCCATTCATATATTACAAACCTGTTCACCTAATACAAACCCAACTAAACCACACTGTAGATAACAATTAAAATACCATCCCATGGTTTTTTGTCTATAACAATCCTACAAGACCTAATACCTAGCTGGATTGGTATTAAATGGTAGAGTTCCAATAAAAAAGTGTAGTTTTTATTCAGTTCTGTAGGCAGACTGACTTCAGCACCAAAACCAGAGTTACAGAGCACAAACTGATGAAGTCAGTTTTATGGGAATTTTCCATGAGGGAATACATTACATCTTAACTAATGTTTTGCCTTAAAACATAAGTTTTCCTGAACCAATTAAATCAACCAACTAATCTTGCACATGAAACATTAAACCAGAATGGAGTGTCTGCAATTAGCAAATGGCTTTGATGTGACTAAATATCTATCTCCATGCATCACCAATGTTCTGGGTTTGAGTCCCAGATGATGTGAGACATGCTGAATGTAAATGTTTGCTGCCTATAGGTTTCCAACCAGCTGAGTCTTGGAGCAGCAGCACTGCTGGGTTCAGAGGGATGGAAAACCAGATGTCAGCTGCTGTTGGTAGGGAAGGGCCTGTTTGCATTAAAATATGGGTAAAAATGCAAGAGGGAGAGAGAGAGAGAAAGAGAGAAGAGAGAGAAAAAGAGAGAGAGAGAAAAAGAGAGAAAGAGAGAAGAGAGAGAAAAAAAGAGAGAGAGAGAGAGAGAGAAAGAGAGAGAGAAAAAGAGAAAGAGAGAGAGAAAGAGAGAGAGAAAGAGAGAGAGAAAGAGAGAGAGAAAAAGAGAAAGAGAAAGAGAGAGAGAGAGAAAGAGAGAGAGAAAGAGAGAAAAAGAGAGAGAGAAAGAGAGAAAAAGAGAGAGAAAATGAGAGAAAAAGAGAGAGAGAAAAAGAGAAAGAGAGAAAAAGAGAGAGAAAGAGAGAGAAAAAGAGAGAGAGAAAAAGAGAAGAGAGAAAAAAGCGAGAGAGGAAAAGAGAGAGAAAAAGAGAGAGAGAAAAAGAGAGAGAAAAAGAGAGAGAAAAAAAGAGAGAGAAAAAGAGAGAGAGAAAAAAAGAGAGAAAAAGAGAGAGAGAAAAAGAGAAAGAGAGAGAAAAAGAGAGACAGAGGGGAAGGAAGGAAGAGAAAGAGAAAAAGAGAGAGACAGAGGGGAAGGAAGGAAGGAAGGCAAAGAGAGAGGGGAAGGGAGGAAGGGAGGAAGGAAAAAGGGAGAGAGAGAAAGAGAGAGAGAAAGGCACAGGATGCCATTAAAATAAAATTTTTTTAAAAAGCTCCATGGTTAATGCCCTTAAAAACAAAGACAGTCTTTAAAATACTCTTTTAAAAGCAGGTTAGACAGTGCAGAACGAAGTCTGAATCCCAGGACAGCCCATGAGGAGCACAGAGCAGCCCAGCTCTGCTGTCAGGGGAGCAATATCCCTGATCCTGTGCAGCACCTCCCTCCCGGGCAGCAGCGATGTCGGAACCTGATCCCCGCGGCTTTAGAAACCTTAGAGGCATGAGAAGCTGCTCGCAGGGGTGTGCCTGGGTAATCGCTCACCTTTTTCTGTGCCAAAGCGGCTCCGGTGCGCGCTGGGAGCAGTGCGGGGGCTGGAGCGGCCCCGCCGGGAATGCGGCGTGGGAAAGGAGGGACACGCTCTGCTCCATCCTCCGGCACCGCTCAGCACCTTCCTTCCACATCTGTAACTTGTTTTTCATTGATGTTTTGGTGAATGCGATGTTTGGGTAACGTTCTGGAGCTCATCTTGGGCTCGATGGTCCTTGGGGGTCCCTTCCAGCTCGGCAGATCTGTGATTCTGCTTTGCTCTGGGGAGAAGCTGATCCCTTGTGCCTACAGCAAAGGAGAGGCCAGGCTCCAAAACTCAGCAGAAAGACACAAATCTGGGTCTCCCCAAGCAGCTGAAGGTGCTGATTACCCAAGTGCTGCCTTGGAGGCAGAGCTCTCCCAGCTCAGCCTGGAAGCACCGTTTATTTTGTTTAAATAATTCAATATTCACTATTCATGAGGGATGCTTGAAGCTGTAGAGGCCAAGGAGGAGCTGAGCAGGACCCATCTCTGAGGAGAAGTGAGTTATTTGGGTACCCCAAATGGGGAATTCCAATTCAATCCTTGGAGTGAAACGAGGAGCAAACAAACTGCAAACCAGGGCTGGTGTTACCTTGACATAGGAAATAGTGTCTGAGAATAAGGAAAGTGGATTTGGAAGGGCACAGTCCATTTTAAGGATCTACCACCACAAAATAAATAAATCATGGTTAAGATAATGGCAAAGCTTGCAATTTAATAATAAAAAATCAATTATAAGGATAAGAAATATGTATGAAAAATAATCATTTCCTCCACATGGCAAAAATGACTGGAGTGAGTTGTCTGTAGCAAGAAAATTTGTACTTTCCCCAGCACATATAGGTGGGTTTTGTTGAACAGTGGAAATCCAGCTAAGCAACCAGGTGCAGAGATCTGCATTTCCCATTGCATCCTAACATCTCATTACCACATCAGCAATTAATATTTTGGATCTCCTGATGATCAGAAGGCAGAATTTACAAGGATGAATTAATCAGCCACTGCAGAACCTTGGAGGGGTTGATATCAGCAGGGACACTTTGCAGAAAAGGGGAAAGGATTCCCAGATTTAATATGGCATTCCATGAGCACGAGGGACAGCATCCTGCCAGCATTTAGTGGGAATTCCTCAGGGGGGATGTTAAAAACACCAGTGGGATGTCTGAATTCCTTCTCCTTCAGCCCAGCAGTCACCTGCATGGGGAAGCCATGATGCTGGGCAAGAGCCACCACATTTCTGTGGAAACTGTGGTAATTTTGTTTGATTTTTTACTAGTTATGATATAAACCCCCAGCAATTGCAAGTGGTAAAAATGAATGTATTCTATAGTCATAGAAACATAGAATGTTCGGTTTGGAAGGGACCTTAAAAATCATTCAGCTCCCACCCCCAGCCATGGGCAGGGACAACTTCCACTATCCCAGGCTGCTCCAAACCCCATCCAACCTTGAACACTTACAGGGATGGGGCAGCCACAGCTTCTGGGCCCCCTGTGCAGGGCCTCAGCCCCCTCACAGGGAAGAATTTCTTCCTGATATTTAACCTAAACCTACTCTCTTTCATTTTGAAGCCATTCCCCCTTGCCCTATCATTCCATACCCTTGCAAAAATTCTCTCCCCATCTTTCTGAGGCAGCATTTTGCAGACCTGCACATTTGCAAAAAGCCAGCAAAGGTGAGTGGTGTAAATCAGACAACTCCTGGTCCTAGAGGATTGCTGAAGGTGTTTGCAGAAGATGCCTCAAAGGGCAGAAGGCAGCCTGAGTAATTCACCCCAAGGAGCCTGAGGGCTGCTGCTCTCTTCTTATTTAAACTGAAAATAATATTTCCCCTCCCAGTGCTGTCCTGCCCAAACGTGGAAGGGCCCAGAGGTGCTCTGGTCCAGCTGCAGGGTGGTGGTGAAGAGCTGGGACATGTGTGCTCCTGCACAGAGCAGGGAATTGGTGCTCTTCCCCCCGAGATGGGGCCAAGCAGAGAAAGAGCTGGGAACCAACAGCCCCAGGACTTTCACCTTGGATGGAGCATCAGGCTTAAATCAGCAGGTCAGCAGTTTATACAGCTCTGAGATTTACAAAAACAGAGGTTCCCACAGACCAGAAACCTGTTTGTGGGGCAGCATTGGGTGAGCCCTGCTGGTTTCAGTCACTCAGGTGAGACCCCACATGCACAGTTTTGCCAGCCAGGTGTGGCTGAGCTTGCACAGCAAAGCCAGGCAGCAGCAAGGGGTGCTTGGGGCCACAGCCCAGCCCTGCAGCAGCTACCCTGGGGATAGGTATGGCCTTCCACCCCTCCTCTGCACCACATTCCACCACAGCTGGCCCCAGGCTGCCCACCAACAAGGTGAGAGGTGTCTAGGGCAGCCTGGCAGATGGACAATGGTCACCAACAAGGTGAGAGGTGCCTAGGGCAGCCTGGCAGATGGACAATGGTCCTGCAGAACCTGTGCTTCCTCGGGGAACCAGCCTGAAACGGCAGGGATATGCACAGAAAGGGATGGCTCAGTAGTTAACATCAAAAATTCCTCTGAAACAGTAATTTTTAACTCATTGCCAGTTAAATTAAATTCAGACATGCCTGTAGCAACATTTAGGTCTGTGGGAAGAATTGTTGTTCAATTAAAAGAGAAGCCAAACACCATAAAATTAGAAATGTATACAGCAAGTACAGTGGAATTCCACCTGTTCAGTCCAGATGTTTGCAGTCACTCACACATCTAAAGGCTCAGTAAATAGAGCTAATGATGCTTCAGAATATCTTAATACCAGTTCTTGCATCCCTTAAAAACAGAGCTGCTCAAGCAAGGTTGGAAGAAGGGATGCTGCTAAAAACCCTGCAGGGATCACGCTGCCCTTGTGGCATCCTACAGCTTGAATGGGCTTGGGGATCCAAGGCTTGAGCAATTCTCCAGGGATCCACCCTGGATTCCTGGTTTAGCAAAGGGAGGAATCTCTGGATTAATAAGAAGAACAGAAAGTGGAGCTCAGAAAGAAAGATGGCTCCTTTGAAAGGGAAGTGCAGCTCTCTAAAATCTGTGCTGAGAAGCCAAATGTCACCTGTCCCTCTCTGTGTTTGCTGCTTCCTGCCCCAGGGGCCTGTTCCATAAATGTGAGTCCATCCAAGGGCAGCTGCTCTCTCAGCTGATTTTTAATTCTCTGGGTAATTTATTTATCACCAGTGTTGTTCATTGCTACACTTCCTTAGCAGGGCAGCATTGCAGAGCTGGGAATTAAAACTTTTCCTTGCATGGGAATGGTTCCTGACTGTTAAAGATCATGTTCTGAGCTTCCAGGACTTGCAGAAATCCTCTACAATTAAAGGAAAACCAGTCAAAGAAGCTTTTCTGCCAGCCTGGGAACTGATGAAGTGACATTCTTACAGACTGATACCCCAAATCCCCAGTCCCTTCCCGTCACACCTTTTGTGCTGAATCTTCCTTTTATGTTCTCCATAAGTTTAACATGGACATTCCCAAATGGAAAATTACAAAACATTTAGAAAAACTGAGCATCTCTTGTGCCTCTCCCTCAAATTGGTTGAAATTGGGCGTCAGATCTTAAGACTGGAGTTGTTTGGGGGGAAAGGCACACTTTGGCATTGTTTTTGGGAACAAGATTTGTAGCTGGAGTCAGAGAGGAGTTTTGCTGGCTCACCAGGAGATATCACTTCCAGAGCAAAGGACTCTGCACTTGGAGAGCCTTGCCCACTCCTCAGGCTTTGGGGAGCAGTTGAGGAGTGAGTCTGAGCCAGTTTAACACATTTCTCCTGGATCTCTTGCCTCCAGGATTCCATCTGGGCTGTGCAAAGCCAGAATCCTTCCTACTTCAGGCACTCCCTATGTCCTTAGACCATCTCTCATTTTTGTGTTCCAAACTTCCTGACTTTAGTGCACCTGGATTGTCCCTTGAAATGCATCAGAACCCCAATGCCCAAAGCTAGAGGACACCAGGATGCAGGGCCAGGAGGATTTCAAGAAGTAGCTGCCCCTCTTTATGAGGACACACAAAACACCTTCATCACTGCCTCGTGAAGAAAAAACCACAATTTTCTCACCCTGATTTCTTGTGTGCTCCTGACCATGGTCCTGCAGGGACAGCCTGGGGCCAGACACGAAGCTCTGAGCTGGGTGGGAGCTGCTGGGGCTACTTTGGNTCCTCGGCACACAAAGCTCTTCCACAGGCTGTGCACAGGGACCAGGGTTTGGGCATTACTTAATAGGATTATTCCTCATGAATTTCTCCTTCCCCTTTCCATGGGGTGGTTCCTGGGAGCAGTAGGTTTGACTTCCCTTCCTTAAAGCACCCAGGCTGCCCTTGCAGGGCCTGGGACGTGGCCACCACCCCAATAATACCCTCTGATGTGGGGCAGGTTCTCTCAAATTAGGAGAAACACAGCAGATTATCATCCCCCTCACCCCATAAACTGAGAAACCCCCACGACCACAAGACATCTCCCACACCCTGGGGCTGCCCCCACACTCTGGATACTCCCTGGGAAAAGCAGGATGGGATCCCAGTATCACTCCTGGTGGGTGGTTTGTGTGCACTGATTTCCCCCCTCAAGGGAGATTTTGCCAAAACCCAAGGTTTGAAAGCCTCAGCTGTGTGGAGAAGGAGCAGCTCAAGCCAAGGAGGCACTGGGTACCTTTGCTGCTGCTCTCCTCTCAGAATCCCTTTTCTTCATTATTGTAATGCAGCCTTTCATGTGATTTCTCTATGTAACCGATAATGTTCTTGAGCTTGCATTTCACAGGAAAGGTTATTTTTGAAAAGAATAAAGAAAATCCTTATCAACCTACATGCTTGTTGTAGGAATGCCAACTCTCTTATAAGTGCAGGTCCATCCATTCCTTTATTTTGATGTAAAAAAATCTCCTGGCCTGCAACTACAACATGTAAGAGGCATTGCAGGCAGAACTTGATCTCATCTCACTCTGAAGACAGCAGGGCCTTTCTCCCCCAGAATAAATCCCAAACAAGCCCCCCTCCTGCTCCCAGCTTAACTGGCAGCTTCAGCAACAAGAGATAAACTTCAACCTACGTTTTCTTTCCAAGCTTAGTCGTTCATTACTTTTTTTTTTCCTCCCACACCTGCCTTGATCCCCTGCAAGAAGCAATTACCCAAATGATATTGTGGCTGGGGATAACTAAATATCCCTCCTGATACAAGGCAGTGATATCACCGTGACTTCTACAGGTCTCAACAGATTTTGTGCAGCGTGCCTCAAAATAAAAGGGCCCTCCTCCAAAGTGGTCTTTGAACCTGCCCCCTGTGACAAACACAGCTTGCAGAAAGGAAAGAGAAAATGGCAAAATCTCAAGTCTGGAGCATTTGGACCAAGTGCAAATCTCTAGCAAAGGTAAAACACTTGGTGGTTTGACAGTTCATAAATGCTGAGGAGTCCCTGTCCTTTTTTAAGATTACTGGAGGATGAAGAGGTTCAAACTCTCAGACTTTCATTCAGGACAGACACCTCCCACCCACAAAAATCATATTTCTGGGACAAATGAGCTCCCAAACAGAAAGTACTTTTTAAATAACTCTCTATTTTCTTTACATTGCCAGAAGATACAGCATCAAGTTTATCTCCAGATGAGTGTGGGGAATCCAGTTGCCATTGGGCAAACACCATTCACCAGAAACTCCACGTGGCAGAGCCTGCCCTGGAGGGAAGTGGAGGGGATCTTAGAATCATGGGATGTTTGGGGTTGGAAGGGACCTTCAAGACCATCCAGTTCCAAGCCTTTCCACTGGGCCAGGCTGCTCAGAGTCCCAAAGATGTAAAACAGGGGTCTGGAGGAGCTCATCACTTATGGCCACAGATCTGAGCTGCCAGCCCTTAGCAGAGGCAGCGTGGTGAGTGTGAAGAAAGCAAAACCTGCTGAAGGGCCAAGGCATGGATTTCCTGTAATTAGCAGCTGATGCCCATTGATTTTTGAAATAGCAGCTCTTTAAAATGAAACAGGTTGCACAATGGTCAGGGCAGCCAGGGAAATGTGCCTGAGCTCCCAGGTCTGCTCTGGTGACAGGTAAAAGTGCCACCAGCACGGCAGAGAGCAGCTCTGAGGTGTGCACCCAATGGAGCAGGGGCTGCCTCCAAACCCCTCCTGCTCCAGACCAATTTGTGCAAATAAACTCCAGCATTTCCAAGGCTTGATTGGCTGAAGTCAGTGAGAAGGTCTCTGCTGACTCCACTGGGCTCCAGATAAGGTTCTTCAGTTCAGTAGCTTCCAAAATGCATCTGCTTTTCTGATTTATTGTATGATGCAGGTCAAAACCAAACGAGCCTTAATCAGGTTCAGACTCAGCTCCCCGTGTTCACAACGTCCTGGGTTACAGTTCTGGGCTCCATGCAGGTGTTTGCTAATCAGCTGTGAACTCTGGCTGCTCTTAAAATACCTGGCAGTCTCACAGTCTCTCACTGACTACAAAACTGCATTTCTAAATTCTCACATAACCAAAGGTGGTACACTAAAAATAGAGGGAATTCTTGCATATCAGGACAAGGAAAAAATGCACGCAACTTCTTTGCTCACTGATGCAACCAAAACACCCAGGAGTTATTATAATGTGCATTCCCTTGACAGAGACTTTTATTTCATGCAAATTACTATGATTAAGATTCGAATGCTTTTTTTCCATTTTCGCACATTACTTAATCAATGTGAAGTACTGTGTAAAAATTGCATCTCTTCATAACAGTGATTTTGACCAAGTCAAGTGTTGCTGCTAGAATCCTAATCCAGACTTGTGATTCAATTATCATTTAGAGACTTTCTAAATTCAAATTAAGTTTACAAAAAAAAAAAAAAAAAAAAAAAAAAAAAAAGGGAAAAGTTAATATCAATACGGATCATTTGTAGGTTTTATCAAAACAGCTTCCTGTTGCAAGGGAATGCAAAACATGTTGGATTCTTTCTGTTTCATTTACTTCTTTAACTAAACGTGAAAAATATACGGTGCTGCATGGAATGTGAGCATTAAAATGTGTACCCTGGGACACTTCTTGCTCATATTGCATTGTTTATGTTTTATAGGCAGCCATCCTGATAGCTTGAGAGAATATTTAAGCCCTGGATTTGGGCACCTGATTGAAGCAACCACCTTACCACAACTTCATGTGTTGCCTGTTGTTCAGCTGAGTCCCAGAAATTCACCTCATAACCTAGAGTAGGTGTCTGCTTCAGTCCTCAGAGCTACAACTATCTAAAAAACAGGTAAAATCTGTTAAAAACCTCCCTGCTCTTGGTGGTTAAAATTAACCTTACATTAAAATTTAGATGGAATATGCATGTACATGATGCAAGCTGCCCATGAACCGCAATAACCTCATTATTTCCTCTGTTCTCATGTAGTCAGGTTAAATATTCATGTTTTTTGGGGGGGGGGATAAATTCACTATGGGCTGCTCATGGGTGTGAAGGTCAGTGATAACCATGACCTCTTCCACATTCATAGAATCACAGAATGGTTTGGGTTGGAAGGAACCTTAAAGCTCATCTCATTCCACCCCCTGCCATGGGCAGGGACACCTTCCACTATCCCAAGTTGCTCCAAGCCCCATCCAGCCTGGCCTTGGACACTTCCACATCTACAGTTCATGCAACTTGGCATTGAAATTACTCCCTCAAAGCCAGCAGTGCTGGTAGCAAGCACTTTTGGGAAATAAAGCCCCAGCTACTCAACATAAAGCATCCTATCAGTGGAGGAGTTGCTACATCCCTTGGCCCCAGAGATAACACAAACTATTCTGGAGAGCATTAGCCTGGAATGCTTAATATAACACCTCTAGATTTCACAGGCTAGCTAGAAAATTACATTTGCATTAATGTTTTGGCTAATTATTCTCCTACAGCCACCTAGAAAGGTTACCTGGTCTCTCAGATCTGGTGTGTATCTAGCATGGCAGCAATTTCCCTTCCTTTTCATTCCTCACAGGACAGAAATTAGACATTGTCATTCCACATTATTTGCGACATGTTGACATTATAATTTAAAAGGATGCAGCAGTCCTGAACAGCTGGAGAGTAATCCTGAACAATCCTTGACAGTTTCCTTTGGAGGATGAACGCCCCTCCCTGGAGAACCGCACAGTCTCTTATTTTAAACTAACAGCTAATTTTAGACATTTTGCCCTCTCAGAAATGCATGCCACAGAGACTTCTCTACATGGTGAACAGCAGTGACCAGAGATAAGCACCCACACAGAAAAAAGAGAGAGCTCTGAAATAGCTTTTTGCTCTTCTAAGAGACAAGACTTGTTTGCTGCATTGCCTGGTGGAGCCAAGGAGGGACTCAGGCTGCTGAGCCAGCCCTCCCTCGTGCTGTGCTGAGCTGAAAGCTCCTTGGATCCCACACACACTTTGGGGCTGCTGTGCTTTGCTGCTCCTCAGAGACTTGAGGGAATTGGTTTAAGCAGAGGGGATTTTTCCCCTCCCTCCCCCACCTATCCAACAACGCTGGGATGGAAAGTCCTTGCTCCTGGAAGGGAGCAGGAAGCAAACCTGCAGCAGGGTCAGGCACTACCTCTGTCTCTCACAGGCCTTGGGTGCTCAGAGAGATGGAGACACGAGCCAGAAAATGCCTTGGAAGGTGGAAAACAGCTTCATATGGCCTTGCCTTGTGGGTTGTTGGGAGAATGGAGGAATGGGAGCTGGGGATTCTCCTCTTGCTGTGCCCATGGAACAGAGCTCCATCTCTCCTGCCTCCTGCAGCTGTGGTGTGGCCTTGAGGACAGGTTCAAACACTCCCTACCAATCAGTGCTTGTGTTTTTAGCCAGTAACACCTCGATATTTTTTTTTCTTTTAAGCTTTCTTTTTAATTTTTTTTTCTTTTATTTTTTGTCTTTTTCCCCTCCAAAAGCCTGACTTCACATCATCATGCTCCTGGAACATCCCAGGCAAAGGTGCACTGCTTGCATATCAGACATCAGCCAGGTGACCCATTTGTCAGAGCTGTAGGGTATTTTGGGTTCAGCTCAAGGGTCAACAGAAACTGCTGAAATGATTCTTGCTCTATTGTGTGTTGTGTGGCCTGAACAGGAGCAGGTCTGGCTTGCAAGAGTCATGGCAAGGACAAGCAAGAGGCACAGCAGAGGTGTCTCCCTGTTGTCAGGAGAGCTGGAGGCACTGCCCACACAGAAGGAAGCTCTCCCAAAAAGCTGGTTCATGCTCTGCAGCTCTTTTCTCTCCTGGGTACAACAGCAAGAACAGAGAAGGACTGAAGGGATAAATACTTTTGTACCATGAACTGAGCAAAAGCCCTTTCTGCTCAAATAGGGGCAAGGCTGGGTCAGAGCTGAGTTGTGCTCAGCCACATTTTCTCTAGATTTGCATCAGTGTCTGGTCACTGATGATGGAACCCTGCTTTGCTGGGACCACTGAGAGGCCTCATGCTGGCTCTGCTGGGGCTGTGTCCAGCCTTTAACCTGTGCAAGGTTTCTTCCATGCTGCACAGCTCCTCTGGGAGCAGTTCTGCCTTTTCTGATCAGGAATCGCTGCTGGCTGCAGAATGAAACCCTCTGGAGTTGGGCTATGCTGGATGGTGTGCCCTGAGATGTCAAGGGGAAACTCACCTCTGGTTTCAAGGACAGCAGCTTGAGGTCCCTTCTTCAGCTGTCTGTCATTCTGGAGTTTGCCTCATGGTTCCTACCAGGTAAACATTTACATCAAATGAGGACAGTGCTCCAAAGAAGAAAGTCTGACAGAAAAAAAATCAGAAAGATTTCCTGGTTCTTTTTTCTCTAATTAAGAATTACTCCCCTCAGCTCTTAAAAATCTAATCTGGGTTTTATACTTTTCAGGAAGAGAATACTTCCCTTGCAGAATTTACTTAAAAATCCAGGTTTTGGACTGAGGCGATTTTAAAAACCATTTCACTGTCTTTATTCTGTAGGTGGAGAAGCCAACAAGCCATGGAAAAGAAAACCCTGTGAATGTAAGAGACTGAGTGATCAAAATCTACCTCTGCAAGGTCTGTGTGGGGAAGACTTGGTCACAGGAGTGATGCTGTTCCTGTGAAGAAACATTTGCAGGCTCCAAGCCCCCAGTAGAGCTGGGCAGGTAATACCCAGTTTGTGCCTTGGGGCCCATGGGGATGGGAGATGAAGCTGCTCCAACACTTGTCTGTGTGCAGGAACTCGGGTGAACACATAAAATGTGTGTGCCACAGCTGAAGGGCTTGTGGGGCTCAGGGGTTTGCACCTGATAAAAAGCCTGGACAAGTTGTGGGAGTGTGGGAGTCTGAAGGGGAGAAGTCAAGGCTCATTCTCTTTTCCTGTCAGATTCATTGCTCTAAAAGCCAGAATCTGAACTGTATTTTTCACTGAGGACCAGGTGCACCCAGCTAAGTGGGGACCCAAGGAGCAATTCCCCTGTGCATGGAAATGGAGGAGACAATGAAGGAAATTCATTATGCTGGGTCCTTCCAGACCCATTCTCAAGCAGTTGTTAGAAATGTGAGCTCAGCCAGTCACCACTCCAGAAAAAAATAAGATAAATCATAATGAAATGGCTTAGCAGAGTTTTAAACCCTGATATCCCTATTGATTTTCCATGGAAAGCAGACAGTGCTGAACAGTAACAGCACAGTGCCCTCGGGTTGGTGTTCTTATGCTGAGATGCACAATGTGTCTAAACAAGTCCAGTTTTACTAGAAATTGTCCTCTGGAGCACAAGTCACCCCTTGTCCATCACAGTCCCTCAGATCAGCTCCCACCCCATTATTCTCCTTTAAGCATGGAGTTGACACAAGTCTGTTTAAAAACCTTTGATGTTACCCAGGAGATACAGTGGGAAACCATAAGCAAACCAAGGTTTGGGTGAGCCTTGCAAACTCTGCTCTTTAAATGACCTTGAGATCCTCTCTTTATTTCACACAGGTCTTTTCAAATCATTCCTGGGACATCCTGGTGGAGAGGAATTAAATGTGTTGGGTGGAAGGATGGCTTATGGGAAGCAGAAGAAAATTGCTACCTGAGAGCTCCTGAACCATGACACCCTCAGAGAGTGTCCAGCAAATCTTCCAGAACCTCCTTCCATGCTCTCATCCACTGACTGGAGGCCTCCTGGAGCCAGTGAACCCTACTAGGAGAGCAGATTGCTGAGGTGAGGCTTGCTCCTGCAGTTTCTGATATCTGAATGTGCAATGAGAGACATGGACAATTCTGGCCCCAAATACCCATCCCCAAACCAAAGCTGGTACTAATTGGGAAAGAAAAAACTGTATCTCCCCATAGCCTCAACTCTTCCCCAGGGATGGAGCTGGTTTTATCTGTGGAAATGCATTCCAACATGCCTTTGAAGAAGTCTTCTCCTGACTGGTTTCATCCACTGGCAACAGAATCCATCCCTATCTGCCCAGGACAAAAAGAAAACATTAAAAAAACCCCTCCTTATTTTCTTTCCTCCTCACACATTTTCAATTAAAATAGATTTGTGCAAGCTATACTGAATGTGCCACAAATCTCTTTGCATGGTTAAAGTTGATTAATTGGGGTCGGAAGTGAAAATTAAAAAATGGCAGCAGCTCACAAAACACAAATGGCCTCTCGCAGGCCTCGTGGGTGATGAAGCACCAGCAGAGGTGCTGGAGCTGGTTCTGCCTGGAGGAGAACTGCCTCCTTCACCTTGGGTTAAACACTCCAGAGCAAAGCTGGGGTTTGTGGGGAGGAGGCTGGCCTCAAAATAATGTGTGTATAATCCTCAAGATAATCAATTTCTTACAGATGTTTTGTAAACTTCCGTGTTCGCGAGCGCAAGCCATAGTACGTTCTAAATCCCTAGGGGTTGTACTCGATATCCATTTGTTATTTCCTAATGCTATTCAGTCTTTTTCTTTCCCCCCTCTGTTTTTTCTTTTTTTCCTTTCTTGGAGCTTGCAGCAATAAGCCTGAGCCTTGAGCCGGCAGTGCCGCCGCCTCCGCCGCTCCGCGCTGAACTTTGCGCGCGCTCCCGTATTCCTTTTCTTACGCTCCCGATAAAAGCATTATCAGGGAAATTCAAAAGCAAGCAGAAAACTGGCATAGCTAATTTAGGCTAATTAGTATGGCAGAAGCTGAGTCTTCTACTTCAGAGGTTCCCATGCCCTCCCATGTCTCCACCTGATCGCCTTGTCCAGCAGCAAACCCAGGAGGCAGCTCCAATTATATCATAACCTCTTCAAACACCGAGCCACTCAAGCTAATTTTATCCTATTAAACAGACTGAAGGATTCAGAAGAAAGGTTCTCCCCCAAAAGCTTCAATTACCAGTGTCCCTGATTACCATCTTTACAATCCTATATGCTACAGTTAAATACTTTTTTGCTTAGTGTTGCTTTCTTGATTTAGATGAAAAGCGAGTATTAAGAGCATGTCTTTTCAACTCAAGCAAGTGACATTCATAAAAAAAAGAAAAGGGAAAAAAAAAAAAGGAGCCTCTCTTGTTATTAGCGTGTTTAATCAAAGTCAAGTTTAGAACCGTTCAAAGACAGTGCAACTGGGGAAATGTAAACACCCCCTCGAATCCAGTGGCATTTAAAGCAGCCACAGGTAACTGCCAGGAACAGCAGTGATGGCCAAAAGTAGCAGGGCTAGATGAAAAAAAAAATATGAAGAAAACAGCAGGATCTCCTGAGGAAAGGAAATGTCGAATAGTGCTGGGATTAAATCCCATGCCACTAATCTGCAATAAGGACAGAAAACAGCCCCCAAGGTGCTGGGCTGGTTCATCCTTCCTTGCACCAGCACGGGGTGGCCCTAAGCACACAGGCACACCTGGCCAAACACACTCACCGGGTCACAGATGTGCCTGGGCTCTCTGCCCGGGCCCCAGGGTGGCCCCAAGTCCTCACTCTCCATCCCTGTGACTCCTCCTCTGAGGGCCCGGAGCTCCCTGGAGAACAGCTCCCCATTTTCCTGGCCAGTGCCTCCTCCAAAAAAGGGGGCTGCAGCCTTGGCTGGCGACTCCAGGTGCTGCTACAATTAAAATAATCCAGGCTATTGTTTTTAACAACAGAAGGAAAAATGGGGAAAAAAAAAAAAATTACCTGAGCACCAAATTAACCCTCTGCCGAACACTGAACCTGGGGAAAGTTCAGGTGCTGGCAGGACCTGTCAGGACAGCATTTTTATGGAAACATCACCAGGATTTATCACCTGGGAACTTCAGCGGCACAAATCATAACAGAAACACATCTAGCTTTTTTAGAAAGGAACTTCTTCTTCGCCTTCCCCAAGTAAACTAATTCTGCTTATTCCTCTTCTTCCACTGACAGTAATTGTTTCAAACAGACTCACAGCTTAATATCTTTGTTTTCTTTCGGATCATCCCATCTCGTTAGCTCCCAGTCCGTCACCAGCTGGAGGTATTTGCGGGTTGGATTTCACTACTGATCTACTCCTCCTTGCAGTTGAAAATGAGCATTTTTCTTTTCCTCCAGAAACAAACAAACAAACAAACAATTTCTGTCGTTTAGCAGAAATTGAATGAGTTTCACCCAATTGCCCACACTTTGGGCGATAGGGAGGTGCTATTGTCTGCGGACAATGATTCTCATGCAAATGAAACAACAGCTAAACAAGAATCCTCCCTATCTCTGTTTGGGCCAATTTTCTTAGCGTTTCAGCAGAGCTTAATCTGTTGGCAGAAGTGTTTAGGCCCATTAACAGCTAAAGTCACAGAGTCCACAACTCACCCTGCTGACAGTAAACACGGAATTTGAGGAATGGCCTTTAAACAATGGCTAAGCCACAAACCATTTTGTCATCAAATGCTGTGAAAGGCATACGGGCTGATGATTTTCTTCCTTGGGTTACAGCGATTTGAAAGCCTGGCTTCCCTCCCCCGAGTGCCCAGCACCCTCCAGGCTTGGGTTACAGCTGTTTTATTTGCCTTTCCAGCCCTGGGTTGTGGGACGGGTGTTGCAGGTGTGCTGCCCACGAATTGCTCATTCCAGGGCTTCGTATTATTTATTTGTGTTGACTGCCTTGGAGGCCAGGGCCACCCTGTGCTCGCCACTGGCCACCACTCTCTGTGTCCTGCGGGGCAGATTCCTGGGTTTAATTGTGTTCGGGGAATCCTGTGCCCAGATCCTTGCCTAAAAATCGCCCATTCCTGAGGAGCTTAAGGGTCCCTTCCAACCCAAACCATTCTATGACTCTGTTCCTGTGGAAAACATTACGTTTATCAAGGGAGAGAGAAATATATGACAATTTCCGAATAATGAATTGGTAAATAAAACCCATAAGGCTTGAATCCTGGCAACTGGGATGGGGATGGGGATGCTGGGGCTTCTCACCCGTGTTTCCCAGTGAAAAGCCCGACCGGGCAGTGCTGAATGAAGTCACTTCGAGCCCTGAATGGCACCTGAGTTTATCCCCCTTTCCCTGGGGAAAGAAGCACCACGTGATGGCAGATGGCTGCAACCCAAAAGACTTTTTCCAAACTTCCCTGGAGTTGTTTGGAAAATTCACCTCTGGGAACTCACGATGCCAACCCCGTCTGCCTCCCAGGTGTTTTTCTGGTTTCTTCCCAGGACAAACCAAAGAACAGGGAAGGGAAGAGAGGGATGAGGAGCAGGGCAGGTATGAAATGTTCTAACTGCACACTCAGGTGTCCCGTGCTTTGATTTGTTCAGGCTGCATTCAAACCATGTTGCACCCACCGCTGCCATGAGGAATCCCCAGCAGTGTGACCAGGGAATGAGAGAGAAGGAAGGAAAAAAAAGATGGAGTGAGGGAGAGTTGGCTGTGCCTGGAATGCAGAGTTAGGCACCAGCATGGAAATCTCTTCACCATTCCACAGCTCTGGGATGCCCACATTTCCCTCCTCCACCTCTGACATCCACTGCCATTAAGGACAGGTGAAAACACGAGGTTATTTTGGTGTGGTGACTTCTGAGCAACACTTTGGCAATTCCTTGCCTTAATCTTGGTATAGATTGGTCCAAAGCAACCAAAACACATTTTTTCCCCAGTTAATTAGTTCTGTGGCAGACAAGATTCTGGGGTTTGTTGGAATATAAGTGAAATGAAATGAAATGAAATGAAATGAAATGAAATGAAATGAAATGAAATGAAATGAAATGAAACAAAATTAAGTGAAAAAATTAGTGATATAAAATAGACTTATTTTTAAAAAAATAAGTAAAAAAAAGAAAGCTTGTGGCCAAATTTTTCTGCCCTTTTCAGTTTTTAAAATAAATGCTACGGTGCTTTATGGAACTTTTTAAAATGAAAAGGTATCAGTCAGTCAATTAAACCATGTTATTCCTTAACGCCAGATTTGTTTCATTTATATCTTTAGATCACCACGGTTACAGTGACACTGTTGCCAACTGCTAATTAAATGTGGGAGGAAAGGTTTGTGAGGTTTTTTTTACAGATGGCAATTGGGAACTACTCTGGTGCTGCCAGTACCAAGCCAGAGGCGTGAGACCAGAAATTGATTTTTTTCCATAGATCCTCCTGCACAATTCTGAGTGACGTGGTTCCCAACACCCACACCTGTGTGAGGAGGTGGCTGCTGGGTGTGGTGCTGGCTGGTGGCACAAAAACATGTCCCAGCCCCTGGGTGACCATCCCACCTTTCAGCCCCTCAGAGGAGCGTTCAGCTCCAGCTCCAGCTTTCCCCTGACTCCACGTTCAAGCTGATGTGAGCAGATGGAGAGGCTGGGCATGAATTATGTGAATGAGCGTTGGAAGCACAAGGAAAGGATGGAAACGAAGAGTTTAGCACGGAGCAGACACCTTTATCTGCAGCACCAGGACAACAGGGATGTATTTTGCCAGAAGAGTGTGACAGCAGCACTGCACCGAGTTCACTTTTTACTGGGCTGAAAGTTCTTTTCTCTATTTTTAACGTACTACAGAGCCCCTATAATTCCCAAAATACCAACCAGAAATACTGCTTGGCAGCAAAGTGGAGTTTATGCAGCAAGCAAGCCTTTCCATCTACAAGGCAGCATCAAAGAGGGGATCTAATGAAATTTTAAAAAGGAACAAGCCATAAAACTCAGATCAAAGGCTCTGTATCGTTTTCCTTATTTCTGACAGACCTGAACATTTCTTGGGAGAGTTTCTTCTAAAAGAAATAAATAAACCACCCTCTTAAAGCCACAGCAGGACATTCCCCCATACATATACATAAACACACACACACACTTATGTATACAGATAAAATGCCCACAGTAAATCAGTTTGCAAGATTTGATTCTGCAAGAACTTGCTCAGGATGTCTGGAAGGGGAGGAGGCCCCAGGAGTGGGGTGGGAGAGGAGCCCCCAGTGCCAGGCTGAGCTGGCCAGAATGAGGAGGCATAGCTGTCTCATCTGGCTTAGCAAGACATTTATAAATTACTGATCTCAGGGCATACAGCAGAGATGTTGAATGAATCATGAAATTTAATTTATTAGAATTGACAGACAGACAATAAAAGTTTGACTTGCATTGAGCGTGCGAGGACACACCATCTGATTTGGAAGCTTTCACTCCCCTTTTAGGAATTCAAAAGGTGTCACAGCTTGCCTTTTTTAGGGGAAGCTATAGATTGAAGATTTTGCTGGAAAAGTATTTTTTCTTCTGGGTTTTATCAGAAGTGACAATGATATCAGTGTTCATGGCTTAGTCCTGGCTAACCAGAAGGTGCAATCAGAGACCACACCGTGTTTCTGCCTGCAGGTGAAGCCAGAATTAATACACCTGAGTGATCCAGGGGCCTTTGGTGGGCACCAGAACCCCCTTGTCCATGGACAGGGTTCTCTGCTGCAAAGTGAGACAGAGATGGGCTCAAAAGTCACCTCTTCAAACCCAAAAGTCACACCTTCAAACTCAAAACTGATCTCTTCAAACTCAAAAGTCACCTCTTCAAACCCAAAAGTCACACCTTCAAACTCAAAACTGACCTCTTCAAACTCAAAAGTCACCTCTTCACAGACAAGGTGGCATCCCAAACATGGGGTTTCAGCTCTTGAGGGGTGCCAGGAACTCCTTTTGAGTTGCCTAAACCCAGCCACTCAAACTTTGCAAGCCCAAACATTCCCCCCCAGACGTGGCGTGAATGGAGCAAGGGAAGTTAATCAGCATCATTAAATCTGTCAGAGCAGCAGGTTGTTAAAATTACCACCATTCACCCTTGGAAATGGGAACAAAAAATTATGCCCTGGCTTTCTGAGCCTGTTTGTCTTGTTTTCCCACACTGCTCATGAATTACTCCAGGATATTACAATGTCCTCTATCCATCTTCATTAGCATTGTGAGCAAATTGTATTGGGCTGTAATGCAGCAGTTTTTGGTTGT
>VWZP01005800.1:79586-96593 GCA_013396995.1 Dicaeum eximium
TTTGGTATTGTACAAACATACACGGTGCACAGAAAATGGGCAATTTAATATGAAAAGAATATTGTGCCTCAGAATTTTTTATTTTCTAAACAGTCATTTCAGTTGGGAATTATTGCACGATTTGTGCATAATTTCTCATGGATAGTTATTTAAATATAAATAGGGAAAATATGTAAGTCCATATGGCGGCTATCTACCCTTTCTTGATGCCTCTCCATATTTTTAATAGTGCAATAAACAAAAGATAAAAACATCTCTAAGCCACACACTAGTCAAAAGAAGATAATTGTGCCTCTATGTGTTTATTGTAATTTTAATGTGCTTCAATTAACTTTCCTCAATATTTCCCAGTTCTTTTAAAAGAAACTTAAATTGGTTTTTATTTTGTGAAATTTGTTTTCTCTGCAATAAGGAAAAAAAAAAGAAAACCACAATACCTTTGTTTACCTCATTATGGATACATCCTATGCAGGAGTAAAGCTCAAACTCTTTATTCCAAACAACCTTTTTTTTTTTTTCCCATTCTCACATGCTTCTTATCATACTTTAAGTAAAAATATCAAATTTCTAGTGCTCCCGAGGAAGAGGCAACTAATCATCACTCAATATATCACATATCAAAGTGTGGTAAAACATGAAAATGGCAGAAAAGCAAACTCTTGCACTCCTGCACTGCAGTCACTTTTAAAAGATGAGAATTTATTGCTCTTTCCTCCTCTAAGTCATCAGGGCCACCAGAACAGAGAGAATGGATCTGGAATGCTTGTTGTAATTAACCTTGAGGCTTTTATTTAAACAAGGTCAAACATTTTAACAGCTCTATAAATCAAGGTTGGGTCCGCGTGGCTCTACAGCATCAGGCTAATGACAAAATGCACATGGAATACTTATTAAACAGCATTTATTTACAGAAAAAATATCCTGCAGGCTCCAGGGGGACACACCCACAGGCAGAGCTGGGACTGGGGATGGATATCCACCTCCAGCCCCAGCCAAGTGCCCCAAGGTGATCTCTGGAATGCTGGAATGTGCTTTTTTTAGCTGCTACCAAGGAGCCCAGCCCCAGGTATGGGCAAATTAGGTCATCTGCAAATGAAGCGCATTTTAAATGTGATTGCAAAATTACAGGAGGTAGATTGCAAACATCCCAATGTCTGCTGTTCCCATCCTTAATGTTGTCTGATTTTTATTTACTCTTTCTCCTGTGTCGGGTTTTACTGGAAGGAGAGGAAGGAGGACATGTGAATTGAGTAAGATGAACTACTGCCTCATAGTGAACATTAATCAGTCTCTAAAATTGACACCCTTGGATTCCTCCAGCCATTCTGGGTTATCTCCTCCTTAGTAATAAAAAGTGGCCTTTATGAGTATTTTTTTTCAGCATGTGGAACATCAATATTTCTATTTTACACTGTAAATAAACATCAGCTCTCAAGTCACCCCCGTTCACAATTTCATGCTCTGCTCAGTGTCAATATGAAAAATATCACAAATCACAGTGCCTGATGCAGCTCCTTTACCTGGTGCTCCTCTCCACAGGCATCTCTTACCAAAAATCCTCTCTGAAATCAAGGAGGTCCACATGGACAACTGATGGCCACCTAAATGTGTGACCCTCCCAGCTGTAAAATACCCACAAAATCATTTCCCTAAACCGTTCAGGTAATTTCTCCTCAAATATTTCTTGTCTGTGAAATGTTGTTTTTTTTTCCTAGCCCCACGGTGTGTGAATTACCCCGACCACATTTCATGCTCAGTGTCCTGAACTTCACATCTGGGTTGCCACAACCTCCTCCCACGATGAGCTCCGGGTGCCTGAAAACATCGGTGGGACCTCCTCCTAAACCTACACCTCATCCCCGCCGCCAGGCCACAGAATATTCTCTCACAGAATCCTAGAAGGACAGGATGGTTTGGATTAGAAGGGACCTTAAAGATCACCTCGTTCCAGCCCCCAGCCAAAATCACACCCCACCGACAGGGAGGACTGCACTAGGTGAAGAAATACTTTTCAGCATCTGTGTTCACCCTTTTAATTGACTTCTATTTTCATTTGCTCCCCTCCTTTGCACTCCAACACTGAGCACTCCCGCCGCTGTAGAAACCCTCAGGAAAAACAAAAAACCCCAAAAAAACAAAAAAAACCCCAACCAAAACCCAACAAACAACGGTTGTGCTAAATAAGATTTTTATGTGTGGGTGTTTAAGTATCCGCGTGAAGCAAATTTCTACCCTCTTCTCATCAAAAAGGGAACGAGACCATGTGAGTGATGTGACCAATTACCGCCGAGCACCCCAGAGCAGCTTCTGAATATTCACGTCCAATTGCTGCTTTGGTGGAACAATTGGTTTGAACAGTTTGAAAAGGCAAAGATGTCAAATGTGCGGCGTGATTAAACGCGGCGAAATTACCAGCCGTTCAGCTGAAAAAGAAGCTCTGTTTCCTTCCCAGGGTAATTCTCCTCTCGAATTCTGCTCTGACGGGAGCAGGGAACACCCGGATCTGCCAGGGGCAAAGGGGCAGCGGAGTTTTGGAGGCAGCGCGGAGCGGGATGCCCGTGGGAGCTTTGCTAAGGGTGCACCAAGCCAAAAGCTTCCTCTTCACCCTCCTCTTCCTGCAGAACCACACCTCCACCCCAGCCAGGGCAAGGCCGAGGTGTCTTTTGCAAGATGCAAATGTGATTCCAGTCAAAGATTTTCAGGGCCAAACATCTGTGGGTTGAATTGCCCGGGGAACCAGCAAAGGTGTTCCATCAATACCACCCACGTCTGGGAGTTACCTGTACAGGCAAGGGACACCCCAAACCTTCAGTCCTGCTGTTTGGTTCATGCCTGTTTCTGTCATCACTGAAAATGGCCTATAATTATAAAAAACAGATCATTAATTCTGCCGTACTGTTTTAAAACTGCTTGTACAACGTATAACACACCATATAACATATATCACATATATGTTATATGCACACACCCTGTAACATATACCACACTTCAGTTCTATGACTGACTCATACACATCCGAGCATTTTTTGTTGCAGTGCACAGAGCAGTGTGTGCTTCCCAGATGGCAGAAGGGAGCTGGGAGCATCCATGAGGAGGAAAAAGGTAACGCATCTGCAGGGTCACATCTTCTGCTGAGCCCTTGTCAGGGAGAGGGCTGCAGGAGCACTCCCAGCTCCAGCTGCTCAGGTCTGGGCCCACCTCTGGAATCAATTTCTGTCCTCCTGGCCCCCCTTTGCGGAAGGTGATTCACATTATTTTTAAAAGAATTTTTTTTTTCTTCTTAACAAAATACTGCCACACATGTTGTGTGCAAAATGCTTCTTGATGCAGAAGGCTAAAATGATGAAACAGCCTTTATAAAATCTTCCCTGAAACTAGAGAACTTTTTCTTTTCCATCCTTTCTTCTTGTTTCCTACCCAGAGATCTGAGCTAATTTTCCTTATCCATAGGCTCCCCCATGCCCTAAAAAAAAAAAAAAAAAAAAGACGGGGGGGCAGGGAAAGACTGTATTCACTAATTATACATCCTGAAAAGAATTTGGTTCAGTGTAAGATGATCCTAGTGATATGCTAATCCTTTTTTCTGCTTGGTGCAGCCTGAAGCCTGTGTCTAACATTTTTTTCAACTGTATGACAATAAAAGTTGTGGCAACAAAAGGAATAAATGGGCAGCTAAAGAAGGTATAGCTGAAACACATGGCAGACCAGCTCTCTCCTCTCCTTCTGGCTGCTCTTTTGTAGGCTCTGGTTTGGTATCCTCAAGTCAATAGCCCAAAGCCAGCCACCTTAGCAACTTAGTATGACACCCAAGCCCTCTCTCTTTACATTCATGAATAGTCAGCAAGCAGCAGACAAAATAGAACTAATCTTTTTTGACAGAATTGTTCAATTTTAGAGGAAAGGCTTTTGAGGCACCCTCCATACACTTGCAGAATATGAGACAACAATGGCCACCACCACATTTTTGACAAAAGGACGACCAGGGGTGTGAGCACGCACACGCACCACGGCCATCAGCAGAAAATATTGCAGCCAAGTTCAAGCCACTGCAGGATGTGCCCATTGTTAGGGGGAAGGCTGGCAGGCAAGAAAATAAATAAATAAATAAATAAATAAATAAATAAATAAAATTTTTAAAACCTTCCATTGTTTTGTTGCTGATTATTAAACATACACACCCGATAATGCGTGATTAGGCTTATTTGTCTTGATTAGCCCAAGTTAAGAGAGCTGTTTAATATCCACTCTATAATTTCCTGTCATAGGCTGATAACTTCATCTTTTTCTTTTTTTTTTTTCTCTCTCTTTGGACCAATGAATCTTATTGCAAAATGCATTCAATCCTGCAGGTTCTCGCCCGCATTTAAAAGCTGGTTTTGCCATTTCGAAATCCTGTATCACAGCAGCCACTCACAAGTCCAGTGTGTGCAGGGAAGGGCATCCCTGCTTTTCCCTTCTCTCCCCTCCATTTAATGCAAGCAAATCTCTACCTCCAAAGACAGAAAGCAGGGAAGAAATAATAATAATAATAATAATAATAATAATAATAATAATAATAATAATAATAATAATAATAATAATAATAATAATAAATGCACCCAGTCTATGGGCAAAACCAGAAGTTAGCAACATGGTCCATGCAGCTGCAACACTGCATTTAAAATTCAGTTTACTCCTAGGAAGAGGGCTAATCCTGCCCCTGTAATTCCCTACAGCCAAAATGTACCCCCCTCCCTGAGTGACAGTGCAATGCAAAGACACTCGCACGCTTATCTTCCCCAACCAGATGGCCGACTTGGATCAATGCACACACGCCACGATCAATGGGAGCGATAAAGAATTAGGAAAACAGTGGTACATGCTCCCAGAAAGCTTGTACACTGCATAATTATTTTATGATTCTACACATGGCTACATGTGATACTGGAGTCAAGAAGGAAAAGGATAATTAGAGAGCCAGAAAGCGCCCGTACTGCACTACACACTTTGTCAGTCAGCAGTTCCCACTCGGCTCAACTCACCGCCCTTATCTCCTCTCCTGCCCCCTTGCAAACGAATTTAGGGAATATGTAAAATATTAGGGGGAGGCGGCTTCTGGGTTACCGGCACGGGATACGGGAGATTATCGTGTCCTGTGATACGGCAGCGAAAAGTTTTTGTGCGAGGGGTGGGGCGGGACCGTGCGAGCATCGCTCGGGGAGCGGAGCCCGGGGCGGATCCTGGGGCACCCCGAGCCCTCCCGGGGCTTTGTCGGGAGAGGGACACATCCAGAGCCAGTCAGTAAAACACAGCCGCACGGTTACTCTCTGGGTTTGGGGTTTTTTTCCCCCTCCTTCCCTCCCAGGAGCGATTTTGTGATTGGTTCCTTGTATCCAGCCCGTTTTGCCACCGCGCCGAGGGGAAGGGAAGGGAAGGGGAGGGGGCAGGAAAGAGCTGCCCCCCCGCACTGATCGAACGGCACAGAATAAATATCAGAGCTGGCTGGTCACGACCGCCAATGTGGATGGCAAAGAGCACATGACCGAGCTGAGGGAGCAGAACAATGCCAGGCGGAGCGCTGCCCCGGGTGGCGAGGCGGGCACTGAGGAATCGCAGCGCCGAGCGCTCCGCAAAAAGCACCTCGTCACCGCCTGACGCCACCGAGCCACCGACACGTCCTCGTCCTGCCTGCACCAGTGCGACACCACCCCCTGACTGCTGCTGGCGACGCGGGGGCGACGAGGAGATGGGAGGCAACTTGTCCCTGGCAGTGCCACACGGACAGGACCTTCCTGCGGGTGGGATCTAGGCTGGTGGCATGGGGAGAGAGGGGTAGGAAATTCCCCATATGGATTGTGGAGGGTGTGATGGAGAGCTGGAGCTCTGGGAGGAATGGGGGAGTCACCGGTGTCCCTTCTGCAGCTGCCTTTCCTGCAGAGGTGTCACCTTTGGAGACCGTGGTCCAGAGACACCTGCCCAGGTCCTTCGGCAGGGATGTGGTAGAGAGGCTCATCCTGCATCCCCTCATCCCTGTCCCAGCACAAACCAGGGCCAAACAGCACTTTTCAGTAAATAAATGAACAGACACTGTGGTGGTGACACGTTTGGAAATGTCCCTTTTAAACAGAAGGCTTTAAAATTGGGGTCTCTCCTGTTTCATTCAACTTTAGTCAAGACCAAAGCCCAGACATGGGCTGACATGTGACTGGACATTTCTCCTGATGTGTGGAGTAAAACACCTCTGATGTGCACTCCAAAAGCACATCCAAGTCACCCGAAAAAGCATCTGCACTTTACTCATCTCCTCCCCTCAAACACAGCTCACTGGACAGGCAGAGGCCCCAGACTGCAGCAGGTTCATGAATAGAAACCACCACTGTGGACCTGTCTGTGGGGCTGGACAGGTGATCAGAGACACTTCATGTGCAACAAGGCACTCACTGAGCTGGTGACTGCAGCTCCAGCCATGAGCACACACTTCTGGTGGTGGCATCTGTGAGGAGGGGGATGAAGATGACACTGAGAGATTCCTAATCAAGGTGCACTCACTTAAGGGACCACCTTGATTGGGATTGATAAATCCTGGAGGATTTATAGTCCTGGACAACTGTGAATGGGATTCCACCTGCTACAACCAGCCTGCTGTGATGGGCATGTGAGCATCACTGGTGTCACTGTCACAGCAGCATTCCACCTGAGCTCAGCTCCACCTGAGCACGTGTGCATTGACCAAAGCCTTGGACAGACAGACCTCTGGGAGAGGTGCACAGTGTGTAAGACAAGTGCCTGTTTCAACCTCTTAATCAAAATGGGTCTATGAAAAAAATCCAATCAGCTTTTTGGACAAACGTGAAAATTTTGTTGGTGCTTCTGTTTGTTTTTATACTTTACAGCTATGCACAGAAAACCCCTACAATATTTCCTTCCTTTTAAAATTGCCATTTTGGGGTAAAAGTTTTATTAAAGACTTATCTCAAATTGAATATTTATCCTAGAAATTAAAAAAAAAATCTCAGTTTCAGTTCTCAAAATCCTTCCCCTTTTTTATGGTCAAATAACGATAGGCGCTTCAGATAGAAAAGGGAATTGTTTCCAAAATTTCTCATGAGAAATAATTGCCTCCACTAATCATTGTTCCCACAAAGAAAAGGTTCTTTAGTGACACAGGTTCTGCCTTTGGAGTTGGCATCATACTGGGCAACAGCGTAATTAGAAACAGAGAGATGTAATAACTCTCCAGGCTGGAACTGATCTGTGCAAGATCAGTTTTGCCTCACTTGGAGATGGACTATCCATTTCTGGAGTGCAGTTTAATTACTTCTGTGGTAGCAGGTGGTAAATTCTGCATCTCCCCTGAATGGCAAAGCTCCTCTTCTCCTCAGCCCAGTTCCCTGCACCTTTGCTAGGTCCATCCTCTTCCTCGCTGGGTCTGTCTCTGTTTGGTATTTTCCTGCTGTAGCAGCTCTGATGGACAAATTCCACTTTTTCTTGGGGTAAGAGAAGACCCAGAGCCACAGCTGCAGCCAAAGAAAGCACCTTACCTCTCAGAACAAGGGGTTTTTTCCAACTTTCTGTGTGTTAGTCAGTCTTCCTAACACAGAATTAAATAACCCAACAGATGCCTCAAATTTTGGCAGCTGCTTTGGCTCCCTCAGGACAGGCAGGGATGGCTAAAAGATGTGGGTCACCTTGGCCATGTCTGCTGTTTCTTGGCCAGGCTGCTGCCAGAGGTTTTAAATATCACACAAATATCAAGGAATTGTCTCTAGAATGGCTGGATTATCATCCTTTTTACCTTTTTAACACCCCTGTGGTTTTGCCCTCTGGTGAGGTCCTGAAAAGGAGCACCTCAGGGTGGCTGATATGAAGAGTTTCATGCAAAATTCTGTTCCACAAAGTCATGGAATCAGAGAATCCCAGAATGGTTTGGGTTGGAAGGGAACTTCAAGACCACCAGCAGCCCCTTGCCACAGGCAGGGACACCTTCCACTATCCCAGGGTGCTCCAAGCCCTGTCCAACCTGGCCTGGAACACTTCCAGGGATGGGGCAGCCACAGCTTCTGTGGGCAGCCTGTGCCAGGGTCTCACCCTCCTCACTGGGAAGGATTTCTTCTTAACATCACATGTAAATCTCACCTCTGCCAGTTTAAGTCCCACCAAGTAAAAGACAAATCACCAGAAGGAGAATAACCCTCTGCAGACCAGCGCCCAGAACTCTGTTACAAAAGGGGATCTGAGGTACCTTTTGGTGCCTCTCACAGCAAGTGGGTGATAACCACATTTCTGTGGGTGATAACACACAATTTTGATGCTGTTCCTAATGACATACAGGAATCGCTGAAATAAAAGAAAAATGTAATTTACTTCTTAACTACTGAGAGCAAATCAGACACAAATCATCCCAGATGCAAGTAGGCTGGTAGAGAAGCAAGCAACAATTTTTTGTGTCTTTTCTATGTGTTAGGATTGTTTTCTTTTTTTTTTTTTCCTTCTCTTGCAAAGCTAAGTAGCAAATTCAATCTCTTCTCTTCCATTATTTCCTACTTAATTTTAGGTTCCAGTTTTGGTCTTGAACAGTAAAGCTGTTATCAGAGAGCAGTGCCTTGGACTCATGGAGGCTCTCAGAAAATATTGGTGCCATCTTCCATAAAACATTTTAAACACATGCTATTTGTTTTTAGTCTCCCTTCTGGTTTTACACCCTACAAAGAGGACATTTAATATGTACAATAGAATTAATAGGCATGCAATGTAAGCAGGACTTACATTCAAAATACACTTCCACAAAACAAAGGAGCAGCTGTGAAAATGTAGAGTCTGCCGAAAATTTTTTACTTGGGTATCACATTTGCTGAAAGATTTACTCTGCAAAGTTTTATCTAATTTCCCATTCATTCAATTAAGGAGAGAGATAAATTCCCAGATCCCAAGAGATTAGGGGAAACTATGTTTAGCTCCCCCACACCCTTGTGATCAAGCCCATGCTCAGTTCCATGATTATTGCTCTCAAGCTCGTGTTCACAGGCTCTGTGCTGCTGGAGAGGAGCCCCTCCACCTTCCACCAAATCCAGAGGGATTTGAAAGTGCTCAGGATGGCACAGATCTCTCCAGATCAGGAGGATCCAAACCTCAGGGGACAAAATACCCCATTCTGCAAGGCTAGGGCAACTGAGGGAGCGTTGGGTTTTGGGGAACCTGGTCTAGGGAAAGGTGTCCCTGCCCATGGCAGGGGGCTGGAACTTTGGGACCAGATGGTCTTTAAGGTCCCTTTAAACCTAAACCATTTTAAGGTTATACAGTTCTGGGAATGGTGTTTCAGCTTTTCTGGAAGGAATGGGCAAAGCTCATGGGTTACCAGAGTCAAACAGTTCGGAGCAAGAGTCAAACACCCATCAAAATATCTTAGAAATGAACCACATGATAAAGCAGAGGAAAACATATGGAGTTAAAGTTAATCACTGTTCTCCTGGTATCTGAGTCTCATATCCTTTATCAACTTGCCTAAGCAAAGACAGCAATATTTTTTTTGAACAAAACTAGGAACACTTACCAATGTTTTGTTGAAAATCAGTCCAGAATTCTGCTTTTAATCATTGGGGTAGTTATTTTCTGGAGTCAGCTACCCAATTAAAGGGAAATATGGATCTGGTGGCTGACAAATGGCTGGAAAGGTTGAACATGGAGACACTCATCCTGAGAACCCTGAGCTCTGAAGGAGATTCCTGGCCACTCTCATGCATCAGGAGAAGTCACAGCTGAAGTGCTCCCGTGTCCCAGCACCCAGTCAGTGGTTGGGAGGTGCTGGTAGCACAAACCTCTTGCCTTATTGAATTTGTGACCTAAATACAGCAATGATTCTGGGTTCCAAGAGGTTTTCCTGCTATTTGCACCTCCCATGCTTCTATGGGGAATGGGGATGGACAATTCCAGCACCCCAGAGACCAAAGGGAAACTGAATTTCCTGCAGTCCTGGTAGGCAAGGTGTCCTCAGGTCCTTTTGTTCCAAACACTAATGAACAGCAGAAATGTAGAGCAGCAGCTCCTTTCTGCCTTCCAGGCAAAGATTTGGCAGCAGGTTTGATGGGACCTCTCACACTGACCTGCATTGTGTCAGGAAGTTCTTTTCATCCATTTGGTGTCCCTAAACTTCTGCTTGGATTGAAAATTCTTTGAGGATAAAAAATTCTTGTTGGTGAGGGGTTTTTTTTCCCTTTAAAAGCACAATAATCCACAAACAGGCTGTAGCAACTGTGATATTTCTCCTTCTGCTGCTGCAACTAGCAGTGTAATTGGAATTCAACCTCTCTTGATACCTTGATGAAGAATTAATTTCCAAAAGCATCCTCAGGTATGGAGAAGTTTGCAGATTTGAGCCTCAGATAACAAACATGGTTATTTGACAAACACTAATATAAAATGTTAGCTCCTTCATGTTTCAAAGCAGGAAAACTTCAGGGCACTAAACAGACTTTCTTGGATTTTGATGTCTGTTTGCAAAAAAAACGACGAAAACAAGGCAAATGCAGGAAAAGACCAAAGATCTTACTCTAAATATTACCAGAAATTCCTGATTAAACATTTGTGAATGCACTGCCCGGCTGTAATAAGCTTAAAAACATCATCAGCAATTAACGGGCGAACCAGAATGATGCTGCACAGTCAAACAAGGGTAATTGTGCTCATTATATTGCCAGAGATGCAGCTGATCAAAAAGGAAAACCCTGTTTTCCCTGATTTCACTATTTTCCCAGTCTTTGGGTGGAATCAGGCACAGGGCTCCACACAGGAGCTGCTGACCAGCCTGTGGTGCCTCACACCCCTCCAACACTCACACAAGGTCTCCCTCTGGGTGTGGTACCTCTTTTTCCAAGGCTATTCCTGGTTTTTCAGCCGTTTCACCTGGAATAGCCACGTTTATCCCTCAAGAAGAAACGCCAGCCTCTGGTTGTTCTGCATTGTGGAGGGCAAATGTTGAGGGACAGCAGGGGGTATGGATATGTCAGCAAAATGCTTCCTGGAGGCAAAATATCCCTGGGAATTCACTGGGAAAGATAATTGTGGTGGAACCTCATTACCAGAAAAAGTGAAAAAGCTGATTTTTTCCTATAGTGACATAATTCCAGTCACCCAAGGATGTGAGAGAGGCAATGTCCACAGGCAGAGGGTAAAGCTCAGCTGACATAACTGGAAATAGGACAGACAAACCGTTTTCACAACAAAAATTGTCGCCGTTTTTCTGATCCAAAGCTGGGATTCTGAAGTTTGGCTGTCCCACTACTGTCCCTTTCCAGGGTGGGACAGACTGGACCACCCTGAAAAACTGCAGCTACAACCAAAGGTCACATGCACCCAGCCAGTGGTGACTCTATAAAGGAATTGCTGGCTTTGTTTGGGCCTTGCTCTGCATATGAACAAGCACTTCACCCATTCCCCTCACCCTGGCCTCTCATTTCCATAATTACCTGCATTTATTGCTTACTGTGAATATGATGCATTTAATGCCTCAATTTATCCAAACGGGGCCTGCAGCTGTAGGTGCTGTGCTGCACCTCCAGGTTTCTTTAATGGATTGGTGCTTTCTTAGCCAGTGTAACCAAGCACCAGCTCCCTCCAGGGATACACAGCAGCCTCTTCTCCAAGCCAGCAAACTGTTGGTTACGGCAATATTGCTTAGTGATTTCTCTTTTTAAAGAAATGTGCACCAATACGATGCCTGCACCCACATTTTCAACAGAGAGACTCGTGGGCTTGAATTACAGCTCACATTTTACCAACTCCCAGTGCCATGGCCTTTAAAGCTCTGATTCTGAAAAAAATTTCTTTGCCTCAGTAAAAGAAAAGTTGCTCCTTGTGCAACACTGATTTTTTAAATTTACAGCGAGCCCTTTAGGTTTTTAATCTTTGTGGGGAAATATTTTGCATGAGAACTACACGTGCAAACATGCAATGCAATTTTTAATATTTCATGAAAGTCCAGAGAGGAGACAAGAAAGGGATTGCAATGAGGTTCAGCACCAAACTCAATTCTGCATCTCAGCAATAATTCACCAACGTAATTCCCTCGAGGACTCACTTCAGCTCAGTCTGGAGAAAGAAAGTTCAAGGAAAAGAATCCGAGCCTTTAAGCACAGATTCCCTCTCTCAGAAGTCAGGAGGCAGCAGTTAAACTCAGTTCCATGGGGGTGAACGTGCCCTCGCCGTGCCCAGCTCAGACCACACACGCTCAGACCTGGTGACTCTCGGGGCTGAAATGTGTCCTGCTCTGCTCTGGGTCAGCCAGAGACAGAAACCCTCTGAGGTTTTGGCTCCAAGGTGCAGCCCTGTGAAATCCTCAGGGGGACAATCCTGCCCCACGTTGGCTGTCCTGATGGAGTTGCCCCTTTTGGAGACCGACCCAATTTGCACCGGCCCTCGGCATTAGCATAGACCCATTTCAAGAGAGGTCTTTGAACACCAGTTGCCTCCAAATTCCATTACCTCTCTCCCTGCTGGGTTTTGTGCTTTGAGTATCAGGCAGGGGCTGGGAGAAGAAAAGAAAAAGAAAAAAAACCCAGTAAGTGAAATCCTAAGCCCAAATAATTAGATGTGTTGTGGTTAGTTCTCTAAACTCTTACTTATTGCTTTTTCTCCGTTTGACAGAATATAATCTGCCTTTTTTTTTTTTTTTTTCTTTTTTCTCAGACTTGACACACAGGTCAGTTAATCCAGAGGTTCCTAAGTATGAATGAGGCAGAGAGAGAGAGGCAAACACCAACTTTTTATGTGTTTGTCACAGCACTTCATCTTTGTTTGCAGCCTCATCTGAGGTACAAGCAAATTTCAGAGTAATTCTTGCTTGCAGGTACTCTGAGAAAACTTCAGTTGGAGAGGGAAAAACAAGCAGGATGTCTTTGCTGTCTGGCAGATAAGCTTAAGGGTAACAATAATATCCTTTGAGAGGCAGGCTTGGGGTTGCTGGATAATTTTAAGAGGAGAACTGCTCGTAGAAAAATGCTGTGTGGACAGAGGAGAGTTTTAGCTGTACACTGAAAAGGTAGCAGATATTTTTTTTCATCTGGAGGTGAAGATCCAGCCCTGACCTGGCATGGGGGGCACTCATTGCTTTTGAAAATTAGATTGTGAGTGCAGGACAACTGAGGGAGTCCAGCTGGTTTGATTTCTCAAACGTTTTTTGCTTCTTTGTGTTCAGAAGCAGGCATTTAAACCAGTTGTCTAGAAAATAGAAGGGAAAAAGATTGTTTCTGCTAAATATCCAACACTTTGGTGTACTCCACCATCATTACTCTCCACAAGTGAGGGTACCAGTATTCAATGCCTGTAAAAACCTGTTTGAAAGAAGGACATAGCAGCCAAAGCCAAGAAGGGCTCCTCACATGGATTAAAGTTCTGCTGCTGTGGGATCTTTGGCTTAAATTCACTTTGATCAGGCCACAGCATGACCTACAACATGTGAACTCACTCTGGGGCTGCAAAAGCAGAACTCTTGGCACTTCACTCCTTTTATTTCAGTGCAGTTGGCTGCATTGGTTGGGCTTTCTTCAGAAAGAGAATTCTTACTTGGAGTGATTTGGGTACAAAAGAAAGTGAGTTTGAAAAAGAAATATGGAGTAGAAAGGAGTGAGGTGTGTGGTGCTCATTTCTTCTCCAGGGAGCCAACTTTGCCCTGGCTTTCAGGGAAGTTTTGTCCTCTGCAGGGCCAGGAGTTGGACTCCATCCTGGTGTTTCCCTCCCATCTCAGGACATTCTGTGATCTCTCACCTCAATTACACAGGGCTCCTTGATTCAGAGGAGCAAAATCCTTGAGGATAGACCTTAGAGATGCTTGAAGGGTATTTTTTTCACCTTTTGCTGGGCTTGTTACATCTTGCCAACAAAGAATAGACTACAAACTGGATTTTAAATTCTCTGGACAGCCACTTGAAGGACAGCTAGGACAGTGCAAGGTGACATTACCTGATGGCACTCCTTACTAGCTGCAGTTTTCCAAAAGCTGATGGCTCTCCCTTCAGTTCCCTCACAGTGCTGCAGTTTTCCTGCAAAATGACAAAATACTGCAGGGACAAGGTGAGGTCACCACTGGAGGAGGCAGGACAGAGTCTATGAGCTGGAAGGAAACAACACAGGATATTACCGGCACATGCTGCTGGGGATGAGGTTACTGTCAGGGAAGACTGAGCTGAATTGACACCTCCAACACAAAAAGAGGCAGTGCTACAGCGACAGAGCCTTTGAAATCCCTTCCTGTGAGCGCAGCACTGCCTCTGCCTGGCTCGGATTGGGCTGCAATGAGCTCCTCTCCCTCCTGAGGCTGCCCTGGTGCGAGGGATGCAGCTCTGCGTGGTGGCAATGGGAAAGGCTGAGTGTCCTCTGAGCTGCTGGCACTCCCAGTGATGCTGCCTAATCAGGTTATCTTTGGGTTTCACAGAGATGCTGGAAGAGGCCGGGGAGGAGCGGATCTCTGGGACACCCCGCGAATGAAGGATTTGGAGGCGCGGCTTTGTTTAGTCCCTTTTAGGATTTCGTCCTGCAGCCCCGACACCTGTTTGCCACAAGCAGGCAAAGCCACATGGTCTCCAGGATCAAAAGCAGGTGATGGGGTTGTTTGTTGGTGTTTGGCTCAATCCAGAGCCTGCTCAGCCCATGGGAGGCACTAAGCTGGGACTGATCTCCTACAAAGCGAGAGGTTTCCTTCACGTCCGTGGCATGGAAATGGCATGGGCTGGATTAAGACAACTTTAGGGGTCAGGGAGGAAAGAGGGATTTTTTACATCATCCAGAACTTCTCAGGTGCAACTGCACCACTCCCTGGGAGCAAAGACCAGCTGTGGGTTTATGAGTAAAAGTAATTTTGTTCCCAAAAACCACAGATATGAAAAGCAGCTCTGCTAATTCAGTGAAACTTGAATTAAGGCTACTACAACAATGCTGTGTGGAGCCTGCTTTCCCTGGTGTTTTGACATTTTGCACACACCTTATGGCCACGGTTCCTCAGGGTGGAAAAATCACCCACCAGGCCTTAGTCCTGCATTTTCTTTTGGTGAGACCTGCGAGCCCAGATGGGGATCAAAATGTAATTCTTCAGATTATTTAGAAATGTCACCCTTCTCAGGTGCACCTTTTCATGTCATTATCAGTATCCACAAAATGCTGTCGGCCTTGAAAAGCGTTCCCTATCTTAAAGTAATAGATTTTCACCCAGGAATATGTAGATTTCAATAGTTCTCATCAACAAACTGTGAGCTTGCTGATAAGCACAAGAAACATGATGGGTGAGAAACATGAGAAAACTGCAGCAAGTGAAAGTTGTGAGGATTCATCTTTTCGAACAGGGATTCATGTTTGCAATTCCCATGAGTATTACCAGGCTATAAATCCCAGCACATCAAGAGGGGGATTGAACCCCTGGTGGTTTGGAATTAAAGGCATTCTGAGGGGTGCAGAGTCTCATCTCAAGACACAGAGTCACAGTGTGCATCTAAATCCCTGTACAGTGGGATGTGGGTGTGTTGGGATCACAGGAATAGCAGTGATGGTGCAGCTTGTTTGGGGCTTTTCAATCAGGCTGGCACAGACACGTCTTCCCAAATTAGTGATTTAAAATTGCAGGTGGCTGCTGCTTTCAGTTTTCATCCACCCTGTAGCCCTGGAGATGGTTTCACTAATACAGCACTTCCCAAATGTTCAGACCCCAGGTGTGCAACAGTGTCTTATTGATGAGATTTAAATTCTAATTTTTTTTTCAGTACTCCTAATGATGGGAACAAAGATAACTGCATCGGGTCATATCTTTCATTATCACACAATCTTTCTTTCTTCCTTGCATTATTGATGATGGGTTTAGTTTCTTTTACAATGAATTTGCTGAGATTGTACATCTATTTGTGTACAGGGTGTGTCCTTACCTTGAACCAGGACAGCAGCTTGTCTATCCCCTGTCTCCACGTGCACACTTGTATCTGCAGTCATTGTTTTATCAGTGGGTATTAAACTGTATTATTAATTTGGTTTTTTGGTTTTGAGGGGGTTTTTTTGTAGTGCTTATCTACATAGAATCATAGAATCATAAAATTGCTCAGGTTGGAAAAGCCCTCTAAGAAGTCCAAACTTTCCCCAAGGCCACCACTAAACCATGTCCCCAAGTGCCACATCTACAATTCTTTTAAATACTTCATAAGTGAAGGTTTGTTTTTTGTATTTTTATTTTCCTGTATGGAGAATTATGGACAATCAGGGAATTGTGCAAATTTTCCTTTGTTTTTGCTGACGTCCACCAACGCTTGAAGGTTTTGAGGTGAGAATCCCAGGATGGAGTGCTGTGTCCTGGGCTATTCATAAGTCATCTGGGACTCACACAACGTTTGCCTCTACTTTAAAACATCTGAAGTCTGCAGACAAATAAATACAGCATGAATTAAATGTAGATTTATTGTCCACGATGTGCTGTGCAACAGAGTCCCCTCCTAAAAGGGCTGTGGGATGGCAGACCAAAGCACAGCCCCCTGGAAATGGAATAAATCCATCCCTAATCACTACCAGAGTCCTGAGTTTGCAGGAGATATTTCCCTTATCAGGACCTGTAGCTGGAGTTGCTGATATGGGTAATTTCCCAGGTGTTTGCTTGCCAGGGACGGGGTCACCTGGGGGGAAACTGTCCCCTGGAGGATGAGGAGCTGTGACCCAGCCACAAAATAAGTGTAGGGAAAGGTCTGCCTAGACAGCAAAATGTCACAGCTCTTACAATTCCAGAAAATGCCAGGGAGCTGGATTCACAGGACTGCATGGTACATGACACCCCTCCACCTGCACCACCTGCAGCCTTTAGGGAAATACCCCAAAGTGTGCTCAGGAAGAGACTGAGACTAGAAAAAGGCACTATCACTGTTCAGTAATGAGCTGTGGAATATAAATACTTTGATTGGAATATATATATATTTTTTATATATATATATATTTTATATATACATAAAAATTTATATTTATATTTATATTCATTTTTATATTTTATATTTACATCTACATTTATATTTA
>VWZP01005800.1:96720-209112 GCA_013396995.1 Dicaeum eximium
ATAATATAATATAATATAATATAATATAATATAATATAATATAATATAATATAATATAACACATTAAAATATAATACTTTGATTTTTCTTCCTGTTTCAGAATGAGTTATTCTCTGAGTTATTCCTCTGTCATTCTTACTGCCAAGGAAAAGCCTGAATTTGCATTGTCCTCAAATAAGACCCTGCTGAGCAAAAATTTCCTATATAACCCTTGAAACACTGCAGAGTGAATTCACATTTTCTTTTTTTTTTTTTTTCCCAAGTACTGAAACTGGAAACTTGGCCTTGGGAGTCCCACTCAGCCACTGCTGGCAGAGAAGCACTGCTGGGTGACATCTGGGCACTGCTGAGCTCAAATATTCACTTCCTAGCAGCAAGACCTGCTTTAAACAAACAAACACAACAAGGAAAAAGCCTTCAAAGTATTCTCCAATAGCAGTTTGAAGCAGAGGTGAATTTGAAAAAAATTGATTTATTTTTTCAGCCACTCCTCCATCAAAAAAACTCCCATCAAGTACCACTTGAGCTGAGCTCTGCACAGATTAGTTGGAATTGCAATGTGAAAAATGTCAGGCAGAAATTCTGGTCTAATTGTGGTTTGCAGCAGTTTTCCAGACAGAGGATTTTAGATGGTACTTTAGTCTAAAGAAAACACCTGATAGAAAGTGGATTTTGACACCTAAAGAGAGATGTATAAAGAAGCAAAGCCTTGAAAACTCAGCCAGAGAAATTCTAGGAATAAGGTAAATATTTTTAAATATTTATGCTGAAAGTGATTAACTCCAGTGGCAGAAACAGAGGAAACTGGGGAACTTTCCAGCTCCTGAGGTCTTCAAATCAGGAATGGATATTTTAACATCACAGGAAGGTGAACCTCACACTGATTTTAAATTAATAGGAAGATCCAGGTTGGGATGCAGAGTTTGTCAACCTAAGGACCACCCAGACTTCAAATGATGACTCCCTGAAACCAAAGGGGTGCACAGGGCTATGCCACTGCCTCGTGAGATGGAGCAGTTTGTCCCACAGCTCTAAAGCTGGGGTCAAAGATTGTTTAGGGACTGGACTTGTTTTAGGCTGAACCTGAAGCTCTTGGGAAGTTCTCTGCACCAGAAGGACAGATGATATCTTAGGTAAGAAAGGCTTCAGCATTTTCTGCAGAAACTGATAGCCCCATAAATACATCTGTTTAAACATTAAAAATTGGTCCTAATGACACTCCTAAATAAATAAAACCATAAAAGCATTTCCATCACAGCATGTGTTCTAAATGTAACCAAAAAACCCACCAAAACACCACACAACAAACAAACAAACAAACAAAAGAGGAGGAAAAAGGGAAGACTACTTTCCCCTGTTTGGATCCTACTACGTTCCCAAAAGTGAAGTAAAAAACCTGATTAGAAGGCAACAAAATATTTCCCATAGAGGACAAAAACCCATCTGCATTTTAGAAATGGTGCAAACCTGCTGTGGGTGAGACTGCAGGTGTTGACATGAGTGTGTTAGGTTGAGGTTTAGAACATCATTATTTGCTCTTATTTACCAAATGTCTTACCCACCATATTATCTGCCTTTTCAGATGTGTACTGCTTTTGATTTTTAATTGGTCTTATTTACCAAATGTCTTACTCATTAGACTATCTTCCTTTTCAGACGTGTCCCCGCTCTGAATTCGCTGTGAGGAGAACCAACACATCAAGGCAGTGACACACGAGGCTTTCTCAGCATCCTGGTGCCTTTGAGAGTGTCCAGCACCTCCTTTTGTCACTCTGCTGGCTCCACAAACGGAGCTTTGTCCCTTCCCTGCTCGGTGATTCACCCTGGCCAACAGCTGGGGAGGTTAATGATGCACTGATCTTGGAGCCCAGGGCACAGAGAGGGTTTCTCTGCCTGTTTTTAGAAGCCCTGACTCTCAAAGGAGCTCTGCTTTTAACTTATGTCCCTGGAGAAAATTCCCAAGGCTTTGGGATGAGTTAGAACCCACAAGTGTGTGCATTAGATAGTGGTGTGTAGTAATGTAGCTTATCACAGAGGGGAGAAATTTAGGTTTTAAAATTTAGTATGAGAGTGGATAGGAGGCAAGATGGGGGATTTTGGGCTTTGTCTCATCTCCTTGTTCTTCTTCAGCTCCATTTTCTGCAGTGTTGGTGGCACAAAGCCATTTGTTAGAGAAAGCCACAGTGTAGGTGTTAGGTTAATAGATTAATGAGAGTTATTGGTAGAAAAGTAGAAAAAAGTACATTTTAGGAGTTAATTGGGTAAAATAGCTTAAATAGCTTTAAAGGACCTTGAGTCTGTGTGTCTGGGCTCCATTTTGTGCCTTGCTTTCTTTGGTGTGCTAAGTCTGGTGCACAAGACTCCCGATAAGAGAGAAATAAACAGTAGACCAAGGACCAAAAAACCAAGAGTCTGCTCTGCCTTCCCTTCCTGGCACAGAACTCAGGAGGGTAACTCCCCTCACAGGGCCCACAGGAGGTTCCACACCTTTGTTGGTTCCTCCAGAAACCCAACACACTGACCATGATGGGGCTGAGCCAGAGATGCAGTTTCCTCCACCTCTGCTGTGGTGTCTTTCTGAATTCTCACCCTTTCAAAAGAGTAACTTCAGCACCCAAAGTTGTTTGTGACCCTGCGCTGATTTTCTTTTCTCACCTGTGGCAAACTGGTGTCATCCACCAGGTTTCTGAGGCGTGGAGTCCAGGCAGAGCAGCAAAAACCCCTGGGGGTATTCAGGCACTCAGTGCTAAATAAATTCCCAAACTCCTGCTGGAGGAGATGCTCACCAGGGGCTTTTTGTGGGGATGATAAAATGTGGTCCAAACAACCCAGGGAAGATGAGGGAGCTCATCACTGGCTGGAGTGTCAGGGGTTGTTTCTGGAGCTGGATATCTCAGCATCTCCACAGGAACCCTGGTGATGTTCCCAAAAAATTCCCACCCCGTTGGGCAGAGCACCCACCCAACTGAACCCCACAGAGTGGGCACCAGTGGCAGCAGTCAGGGGCAAAATCCCATCGGTTGTGGGATATTTCACATTTAATCTCAGCTTTCTGAGTGTTCTTCACCTCTCATGGATTTGAATTTGCAATCAAAGGCAAAAGGTGGGCACAGAAATAGCAGTTAACTGTGCAGTAGGTTGGAGGTTGAATTTTTTGTTTCCTTGTACAGTAAAATCCATTTTTCACTGAATAAAACACAGCTGTTTGCACTGGCTGCATAAGAATCCTCTAACATTTAACCTAAAAACCACCTCCCAGTGATAGTTTGCCCTAGACCTTCTGGTAGCTGAAATTCTAGTCCACAAAGGATGAAGTTTTCTAGAAAAGATGTGATTCTCTAAAAGAATGCAGTCTTAAGAAAATTTAAAAAAATATTGCAACAATTAAAAATGCATAGAAATGACCAATAATTAAACTTATAAAATTATTATACTGTTCAGAGTTTTTTCATGATGTTTGTGTAGATCTCAATGGGCTATAAGACTCTCCATAGTTTCATGCAAAATAGTATTAGCAAAATATTCAATTTAATATTAATCTTAATATTAAATATTTGATTCTAAATATTATTAAACAACATTAAATAAATGTAGTATTTAATCCAATATTAAATGACTGATATTACTAAGATACTAATTTAAAAGTATTACTGAAAATATTATTTTTAATATCAAGTAAAACTAGTAATGATTAATAAACATTAGTAATTCTTTAGTAAAAATTAGTGAATTTTAATATTATTAAATAAAACCTAGGAATTTTTAGTATTATTTTAAAAAACACTCTGCTACCCTATGCATGCCAATATCACCAACAGCTCAGGAGAAAATCAGTGTCAGCAAATACTACTATTAAATATATTAATAGTAAATATATTTTAATATATTGATAGTAAATATATTAATAGTAAAGCAACTATTAAATATATTAATAGTTTATGTTTTACAATATTTCAAATTATCCTCTTTTACCAAAAAAATTTGTTTAATTTAAGCTGAATTTTAACATGTTTTGTTTCATGGTGTTGTTTCATCTCGTCAAACATCCTTAGCTTGTGACAAGCACCATGATGAAAACGGATGGCTTGAGATGCCAACTTTGACCCACAGCGATGGCCCACGGCAGCAGCAGCCAGGGGAAATTCCCAGTGAAAACCTCCTGGCAGTGAGCAATAAAGGAGCAGCATTCCAGGCAGGAGCTCGCACTCGAGGCCAACAGCTCGGCCAGAGATCAAAAAGCAGACAGTGAATTTTTAATGACATGGAATGTTCTGGAAGATGAGCCTGGCGTAAGCACCAGGAAATTGCAACAAGGAACGTGAGCCAGGTGGAGCCCAAACACTGGTGAAGCTCAAAAGAAGAGAAAAAATGAAGTGATGTTGTAGTGCTCCTTCATTGCATATGTTAATTTTAATTATGTCTTGGGCAAACTTAAAAAGAAAGCTTTGGTTGAGGTTCTGTGTCTATTCCGAACTTTTTTTCTGGGAGAATGATTTCTGCTCAGTTATCCTCTCCAACCCCTCTTGCCTTGACACCTCAGAATCCCAGAATGGTTTGGGTTGAAGGGACCTCAGAGTCCATCCCATTCTGTTGCCCCACGTCTCAGGGGTCACCAGTTGTTGCTGTTGGAGTCCCGTCGGGGTGAATCAAGACTCTTGAGTCCAATATCAGAAGGNAAGCCGATCCAGCCTGGCCTCCAGCACCATCAGAGCTGTATCAATTCCCCTCAAAATTTAGGCCCTTAGTGCCCTCTGTCAACACCCCCAGTGCAGGGCCTGACCTTGATTCCATCCCCTTAATTCCACCAAGGTGACTTAAGCAGGTGCCTATTGTGGCTGCTTCCCAAAGGGGGGGAATCAGGACTCTTTGACTCCAGTATCAGAAGGCTTATATGATTTATTAAAATGACTCCATTGTTCAGAAGGATTTTGGGCTATAGGTGCCCAGGTTCTGAGCTAACATCTTTTCTTCTTCATGCTCAGTACCCAAACTGCTAGAATGCCAGAAAATGCTTTCAGAGTCAGAGAGATAACATTTCTCCATATCAGAAGTTGAGAAAAGGAAGGCTCCCATCCCCCATGTGGGAGACAGGGCAGCCAAACACCATCCTGTCCTTGAACAGACACACAAAGATTTCTTTACAGAAAATCTGTACTTAGGAGTGAGATTTCCCTTGGAAGGAAAAACTCAGCGAGTTTGCATCCAAGAAACTGATAAAATACCATAACTACAGGTGCCTGATACAAAAAGGAGAACAAGGACTGTGTTTCCCTCAGCAGATTGGTAGTTGCATCTTAAAGGGTCACAGTTCTGCTGGACTTTTTTCCCCATTAATTTGCCATTCCTTATCAGGAATTTGAGCAGGATTTCCTGCACCTATTGAGCCACTTGCTGGTGTCCATCACCCAAAGGCAGGAAGATGACAATTTTTTAAAGTCAGGAATCAGAAGGAGCCCATCTGGCCTCCAGCAGAACAAATGAAAAATTCCCTGGCTGGGCACCCAGAGTCCTCATCCATCCCTGCCAAATCAGATCCCACACATCCATCTCATTTAAAGGGGATGCCTCAACTCACATCTTAATCTTACTTTTCTTAAAATCCAGCTCAGAGCAGAAGCTGAAGGTGTTTTTTAGGGCTGAAGACTGAGGGTGTTGTAACCATCCAAAGCACCAGGACCCCCACACCTCAGAGAGGGCAGCACTGACCTGCCCAAGAGCTCTGGATAGATTATAAAAGTTTCTTGTGGACATTTGACCATGAAGCTGCTTGGCTTTTCTTCCCACTACCAGCCTCTCCCCTAAGCCCTAGCATTTATTGAACTCTCTTTTCTTACAAGGAAAGAAAAAGAAAAGNTACAAAAAAATAAATCCTGCTTTTGTTCTGGATAAAACTAGGTCAGCGTTTTCCATCCCCACTGTCAGTTTTCTGCAGTGTGTTTCAAACAAAGCATCATCATTCCAGTAAAAGGTATTTATAAAGTGAGCTTTGACAAAACAATTGTAATTTTTTTTTTCTCAGAAAAGCTTTGGCATCTGTCACTGCCAGGAAAGATTTAAGATCTAGGTAGAATTTTCATCTCTCAGAATAACTTGGCCTATATTGACTAGAACTAATAGATCTGATGTTTTAAAACCCTTTGTGCAGGAAAGGACTGTAAATTACAGCTGTTTAGAAATTTCCCTTCTTCACGGAAAATTTACAGTGGGAAAAGTATAAATGGTTTCCAGGATTTATTTTCACCTGGCACCCCCACAACCCCCCCAGTTCTTTTGACTCACAGACAAGAATATAATACCACAAGAAAGCTGGAAGATGCCAAAAATAGTACCCCATGGGACAAGGAGGATGCCAAGAACACAGACTACTTTGGACAGGGGGCATAACAGAGGTTTTGCTCAAATAAATGAGAGACAACTTCCAGCAGAAATAGGGAAAAAGACCATTTTTTTCAGTTCTTCTAAATTTTCAACCAACTGGTAAACCCAGACCCTCTTCCACCCACATTTCAGTGCAATTAGTCACAGGAAAAAAGAATTTTTAAAGTGACACTTGGAATTTAAAAATAAAGAGAAAAATATCTGTAATTTTCTTGCCATCTTTTTCAACATGCACATAACCAGGGCTAGTTAAAGCTTATCATGCACACACAGAAGATTCACTCCAGGGCATTTACTCCATTCTAAAACTCCAGCTCAGATTTGTGGGGACATGTAACCCACTGCAAAGGCAATGTCTCCACTTACCCCACTCTTCCCTCTTCATTAGGAATTTGCTGTGACTCCAGGAGCCTCAGAACTCCTTACCTGTTCAACAAAAAAGGATTTGGAAGTATAAGGTGCAGCTGGGGTAGACGCTTGGCATCAGTTCTCCAGTCAGATCATCCCATGAAAACAAATTTATGAGAGAACCATCCACCTTTGATAAATAAAACAAGCACAGAAGATCTTCATCAGGGACAGAGACAACACGAGAAGGACTGAGAGGCCCAGAGCCCAGTTAGAGCCTGATGTCTCATTAAAAAAACTGGGATACAGGACTGAACACCAAGATGAGGAGCACTGGAAAGCAGAGATGTGCGTGAGGGACAAGCACAGGAACAACAGGAGATGGAGGAAAGATCTTAGGGCTGAAGTCAAGGGGTTTATCTGTGGAACCATCAGTGAGGGCGTCACCATCAGGACTGCATTTTCACCGAGGTTCTGGGACTGAGTCAGAGGAGATGGAGAGAGAGAGGACATGCAGAGGGAATTTCAGGACATCCCACAGTTCTGGAGACCAGGCTGGAGCCAAGACTGAACCATAAACTTTGTTAATCCCAAAAACTTCAAGTGAGCTGTCCTAAGCCAAGCCTGCCACCAGAAAGCTTTCCTGCAGCCCTCTGATAGCCCAGCACAGCTCACAGTAGCCATGGCACATCCAGCAGGAGAGGTAGTCAGCAAATCAATATTTTGTCAAAGCCCCAAATCCACCTGAGTCTGATTCACCTGAAAAACTCACTTCCCATGTCTTCAAACACAGCCAAATTCTTTACAGGAAAAAATTCTTTGCTTCCCTGGGTGTTGTGAACAAGTAAATAAGTCTAACAAAATCCAAACACAATTTGGCAGGATGTAACACTTGTTGGAGATAATCCTACTGCTGAAATTTCCTTTTAACCTCAGTGAAGACTCTGGTAGATGCTAAGTATAATCAGGACAGATACCAATTCTCTCCCACTGGAAAGCAGAGTGAACAGACTTCAAAATATTTTTCTTTCATGTCACATCAGCAAAGGAAAAGTTCTAGAAATAGTTACTTTGGGCTTTTTCTCCTGAAAAGTTACCTGGGTGATTTTGGCTGTGGTAGGTTCCCCAGAGTAATGACATTACCCTTAATAATATAACATATACATAAGCCTGAGAGCATTAAATTCAATGTTCTAGGTTACACTGTGTGATTCTTGGGGTGTCCTGTGCAGGGCCAGGAGTTGGACTTGGTGAAATTTGTGAGTCCTTCCAGTTCAGGATATTCTATGACTCCATGATTCTATGAATTCAGCCCAAACTTTTCAGGTGGTAGAGAAACAGAGGGTTCCAAAGCAGAGGAATTGCAGATTCCCACAGCAGGAGTTGATCTGATTTCTTCTGAATCCGTGGTGGGTTAGGAAGGATCACAGGCAGAGCTGTTGTGGATATTTCTTGTCAGTTTAAACCCACTCACTATAACTTCTGCCTTAACACCCAGCTTGAAAATGGCTCTCAGGTATTACAGGATGGGGATGACAGTCGTGGTCATCTGAAGATGTAAAGAGAGAGTCCCAAGACCCCACAAAACATCTTCTGGAAATGCCCATTATGTTATACAAAGTGTTTATTCAACTTCAAGTAAAGGTCTGATCATGCACTAATCGCAAATTTTGTTGCAAACCAGCCTGAGCTCCCTGATGATTGAAGGACTGATAGTTCTGTTATTAATTATCATTTCTAGCATGGAAGGCTGCAGTGTGATTCCCTCTGCAGAGGTAGGTGCCATCTATACGCTCCTGAAGACGCATCCCTGGCCTTGGAAAACTTAGAAATCTAAACAGACAGTGCAGACAAAAGAACTACCATTATCTTCCTTTTCCAGATGGGGAACTGAGGCACAGAGAGATTAAGTGACTTGCCAACATCTGTGGAAGAATGGAGGATTAAACCTTCATCTCCTGAGTCCAAGTCTGGTGTTCAGTCACCGGACCAGCCTTCCTGCTCCTGCTAATGTGTTACTGCTCTCATCTGCTCCGTGGTTTTTCCTCCCCACTCCTACCTAATCCCTTTTCAAGGTAGCCCTTGAGGGACTGTCACTTATGTGGGTCAGGGCTGGATGCAGCCATGCCAGGGAGGGACACACTCTTTTTGTCCTGTGGGCACTACTGGCTCAGCTGGCAGGTGCCATTGCTGGGTGGCATGGCAGGAGCAAGGACTTACAAAGTCATTTCTACTTCCAGGCAGGAAAACCTGCCATGAAATGGCTGGGCAGCAGGGAAAGTGGAAGCTGATTGCTGTGGCTCTGGCTGCATCTGCAGTTCCCATCCTAATGAAGCCAAGGAGCGTATTTGTGTATGAAGAAGGGTTGTAAGACAAGAAGAAAAACATCTTGAAAGATGAATATTTGGATCTCTGGCCTCTATCAGTATTTATTTCTTGGGCTGCAATACCACCTGCAGGCCCCAGACCAGGGCTGGACGCTGCAGAGGAAAGAGGATTTTACAACCCAAGGGGGCAGGTCCCAGCCCTCAGGCTCCATGGGAGCCTTCCTGGTGGGTGGGGAGGGTTGGGATGATGCCCTGCACACACCACTGGACACACACACCCCAAGCTGCATTGTCCAAACCGATCCCCTCAGAAAAAAGCAAAACAAAAACAAATACCCTGTATGGAGGAGGCCTGCAAGGAAAATAGGTCTGAAAACAATCTTTGAGGCGAAACGCCGCGGGTCTTCCCAAATAACCAGGCGATGATGCTTTTTCCCTGTTTGCCACAGGTCTGGGCTTTGTGCTGTGCTGAGAGGGGCTGCCCCACTCCCCCAGCCCGTGTCCCCAGGGCGGTGAGGGCGGGGGTGTCACCGCCAGGCCCTCTCCTCAATGCCTGTCACCCCGATTGCGGTGGGCGAGAGATCACAGGCGAGCGGCGGGATCTGCTCAGGAGGCATCAGATGGCGTCGGAGCAAGGGTAATCCAGTTATTTTTAGAGAAGTTTTTCCACTCGGAGATCATACACACTGCAGATCACAGAAACACATGCAAGCATGAAATTTCATTTTTAAGAATTCTTTTCCCGGGGCTTCCCTGTAAAGTGGTAGTGAATGGGAAAAGCTACAGTCATGACAAGACAATTACAGAGGGTTTTTTTGCTAAGCATGAAACTTAGGGAAAAAAAATGTTTAGGGAAAGGGAGAGGGATAAAAAAGGAACTCACAAGAAAAGTTATTTTTGTCCACTTGTCTTGTTCCACTGAAGCAGAATTAGACATCGTGTCACGTAAGTGATTTTAAAATAAAAATTGGCTTTAACGTACCTGAGAAAAATGTTTGAGTTTGGACTGATTTTCCTGGTTTGTCTCTTTTAGTGACACAGTGTGTATGCAAATGGGGAAACAGCCAGCACCCTCCTAAATGCTGCAAAACACACACACTCCTGTGCTTTTAGCACGGAAGAACTGGGAGACACACATTAGGATTTGCGGGATTATGGTGAGAAAGCAGGAGTGATAACTTTGATGTTCTTTAAAAAAAAAAGGGTGAAAAGACAGCAAACTGCAAGTTTTTTTTCCTCTTCTTGGAAAAGCCCCCCAGGAAAGAGCTAGCATGGAAAATGGATCCCCTCTCATCTTCTGGAGAGGCAGTTCCTCCCCTTCCAGCCTGGGTTCACCGCCATGGCTGTGCGGGGGAGCTCAGACGCCGCGAGTCTGAGCCCTGCTTAGCCTGTGGATAAACACAGAGCCTGGCTTCTACAACAGGGCAGCCATGGAAAACTTCTTAAGGAGCAAATATTCCCTGCAAAATAAATAACAACCCCGCATCCAGAAATGCCAAGACAGAACCAATTTGGTGTTGGCGAGAAATGCGTGATCGCCGCCACCCCGATGGTCACAGAGCTGGGAATTCAGGGAAGGTTTCTAACTTGGTTCTCATGAAATCAAGTCTCTTCTTGGTGTAGGCATCTTCTGATGTGGCCACAACTGCTGAAAGGTTTCCACAGCTGCCCTGTTCATCACTGCAGTGTCCCAGTGGCTTTTGGTAAGAAACAGAGATCCTGGTAAAAAAACAGCTCATTGGTTTACAGCAGAGGGAATCAAGGCATTTAAAAATTTCTCTGAAACTTTTCAGCTGTCCTAATTCAAGAGGCAGGTGGTTTAGCACAGATCACCAAGGAGGAAAATGTCAGAAAGCAGAAAGTCTAAGAGGGTTTACCTTGGTTTTGTAGCATTGCAGCATCTCCTTGGGTGTCTCATCTCTCCATCAGGCAACGCGCCGCTGCACTCAAAGGTGGGAGCGACACGCTCATCTCCTCCAGGTCTAGAGACAACACAACAAAATAATTTGTCAAATTGTCAAAACTCAACAGACAGGGTAGAGGAGCAGACTGGGAAAATTTGGATGGACTGTGCCTTCACCCAGTCCTAATCTCACCACTGGAGGCTGTAAACATGATGGGTAAAGTGACAGTCTGGCTACAAATCTGTCTGGCAGCTTCATTAGACATCTTTCGCCTGACTGATTAAACTGCATTTAAGACCCACTTTCATTTTTTCAAGTCTTTTGTTTAAATTAAAAGGTCATGTTTTTGAGCGAGTGATCCGCTGCCCTCTCCAGTCTCCCGCCACAATACAGTTACATTACTACGAGTGTCGCACAAAGCGCTCTGAATTAGATCCACAGACACCAACAAATGTCGCGGCCAGCAGAGGCTACAGAAAGGGGTTTTTGTCTGTTCCTTATGTGCCACAGCAGGGAAACGAGCTTGAAAAGTCCCCCAGCCTCAAACTTGGACTATTTCTGCTGTGCACTGGACGGCTTGCAAAAAGCACTCGCTACTTTTGCAGATTTATTCAAGCAGCAAACCAGGTTTGCCCGGTGCCTCTTGCTCCACCTCGGTTTTGCTGCTGCTTTGACACTCGTGAACTGAAAGAGATTTTTTGGTGGCTAGACAAAAAAAAAAAAAAAANGGACCTGGGATTTGGGGGTCTAATGCTGCCAAGTGCTGAGTGCCATCTGTTCCCACTGGCTCCAGAGCTCCCAGGATGGGGCCCCGGCACGGCGGAGCCTGACGGAGCAGGGCAGCTCTCCAGAAGATGTAACTCAGCATCTTGGGAGCGCTCCCAGTTTGCACCTCGGAGTGTCTGGCCCTCAGACAGACCACACTTAACCTGTCACCCCACAGCCAAGTGCTTCCCTCAGCTCCCAGAAAATAGCACTCCAAACTGGGGGAGATGTCCTGGCTGTGTTTGAGATTTTGTTGTGTGCTTTTTTTCTCACTAAATCCACACAGGGACTCCCTTATTATCAGTGTTGGTCTCTTCTCACAAGTAACAAGTGATAGGACGAGAGGAAACAGCCTCAGGTTGTGCCAGAGGAGGCTTAGATTGGATATTAGGAAAAAATTCTTCATCTAAAATGTTGTCAAGCACTGGCACAGGAGAGAGGGATTTGAAAGTCATATTGATGTGGCACTTGGGGACACAGGTTAGTGGTGGCTTTGGCATCAGTTGGACTCGATGATCTCAAATTTCTTTTCCAAACTGAAGGATTCTCTGCTTATCTGTGCTGGGGGGTGATGGTGCACTGAGCACTGCACATGCTGATGGCATGCTGATGTCAGTTTTAAAAAGTGCCCCAACCTCACTTGCACCTTCTCAGAGATTTTTGCTGGATAGAGAGCACAGAGATGAATTGGAGGGTCAAGGCATGGAACAGCCAGTCCTGAGGAGAGCGAGGGCTGAGCTGTCTGCTCCTCTCAGGTGAAAAGCAGAAATCAAGGGAGTTGAACAAAAGGACTAAAAACAAGACACTGGGTCACTGCCCCTGAGGAGTCCTTGCTTCCTGCTGAGAAGTTTAACTCCAGCATGAAGGGGTCAGCTCAGTGCCTTGCACAAGGGCCCACTTTTCACCAAGGGGATGTAAAAGCTGACTAATTTTTACTAAATAAAATGAGCCTTTGACAAGTGCTCTGCTACAGAGGCCTGTACTCTGACCTGCTATGACCTGTTGTATTCCCTAAACTGCAATTCTCTTAATTGAGAACATTATAAAATGGGACTTAATAAACTGAACTGGAGCTTGGATTGCAATATCCATGATGTCTCCTCCTGAGTAATTTTTTATGAAGCACCTTGCGCTGGAATTTAGGTTGTACACAAAAATGTATTTAGTAGAGGGTTACTTCCCTTCTCTTTCAGGTCCAATTAAATCCTCAATAATTACTGAGGTTTCCAGAAGTGGTGGTGACATCAGAATCTCCCAGAAACAGCTTTTCCATTGGATTGCAGTGGGATTCAGCCTCTAACAAGTACAAGTACATAGTGATACTGCAAAAACAGCCCTGCTGTCTGCTTATTGCCAGGATCAATAGCTGGTTAGGTAAAACATCTACATTATTACTCTAAAATCAAACTGCCTTTTCTGGCCCACTGGCAGAGAAGTTGCTGAAATCCTGCAGTGTAACATTTGCTCTAGGACTACATTTCTCTAATTGATGTTCCCAAGATCCACATGCAGGTATTGACAGGAGAATAGACCCTTTAGCATTTAAAAGTAAATCCTTGACATTTCTGTCTCAGGCAGAAAGCCCAATTATTCTCCTTTTGCTTTGTTCCCCAGTCAAAAATTTGAAAGGCAGAAAAAAAAATCCAGAGTACACAGTAACATTTTCTGAGTTGTATGGATTGCTCTAAGAGCAGAAGTAAGTAAGAATATTTTGGATACCAACAGGGCTAAGGCAGTGTTTAAGGCTTGTTTCTGTAAGGCCAGAGGACATTTTGCTGTTGAGTGCTCATTTATAAAAAGTGAAATTAGGTAATTTTTCTTTCCCAAAACCTAAGAGAAATGGTTCTGAATGTCCCCTTTTCTTTCCTTTACACAAGCTGAGTTTTTTCACAACTAGCTGACTATGAATAGGCACAACAATTCCAGTAAGCCATCCATTTCCACTGCCAACAATTATATCAGTTATCCAGGCCCTTATGTGTCATTTAATACCTACTTTCATAAAGGAAGAGATGAAAAGAACAACTACAATAAGATGCAGTTAATTATGGATATGTTTAGAAACAGTCTAATGAATAATAAACAACGTTTTATTTCCCCTGTCTCTGACACAGTGGCAAATAATTAAGAATCAAAAGAATTCAAAGTATTAGGTAACAATCAGAAAACTTGTGCAAGATTTTTTTTCTGCTCCAGTTTAATTGGTTCATTGTTCCCATGAACTATAAACCACGGGGTTGATAGCGGTGCTAAAGTTTGCCTCTATAAAGGAAGATTAACATATTCGGGAACTTTACCCTAATCCTTGTTTTGCGTTAACTCAAGCAGATTGGATTAGTAATTCTTACCTACCACCCACTAGAAGAAAACGGGTTTCTTTTCTCAGACAACTGCCTGCATTGTACCTCCGTGTGCATTATCTGCGCTGAAAGCGTTCTGCAGAAAGAAATGATGTGAAGTGAAAGGGAAAAGGGTTTTACACTGCCATGGCAAGGAACAATCGCTGACGTGGCAGAGCCTGAACTCTGCTGAAAGGTTAGACCTGTTCCTGCCCAGCTCATGTGCTGCTATTTCAGGCAAAATGAGAATAAGCCTTCCCTGAACTCCTGATTCAGGAAAATAATGAAAACTAAGGAGAGTTGATTTACAAGATCTGATTTGGAGACTGCTGGGGTGAGCTTGGAGCAGCCCAGGGAGGGAGCAGAGCTGGTTTAGTGGTCGGGCTCTGCTAGGCTGAGGATGGCATTGCAAACCCACTGGGTTCCCAAGGGCCCAGCTCAGCCAGGAGGGGGGCAGCTGCTGTGGGAATCATCCCATCCTGGCGGTCTTCCCTGTGCATGGACACTGTTCAATATGGACCAACCACAAGTACCACTGCAGCCCTTGGAAATATCCCTCTTATTAGAGGGATAGAGTTAGATCCAGCAGGACTTCCCCATCCTGCTGATATCCCATTTTCACTAATTAGAATCAAAGAATCACCGAGTGGTTTGGGTTGGAAGGAACCTTAAAGCTCATTCAATTCCAACCCCTGCCATGGGCAGGGACAGCTTCCACTGTCCCAGGCTGCTCCAAGCCCTGTTCAGCCTGGCCTTGGGCACTTCCAGGGATCCAGGGGCAGCCACAGCTCCTCTGGGCACCCTGTGCCAGGGCCTGCCCACCCTCACAGGGAAACATTTCTTCCCAGTAACCCCTCTAATCCTGCCCTCTGTCAGTTTAATTGCCTGAACAAAGTCCTGCTTGTTCTGAACTCAGCGCCACATTTTCACCTCAGGAGAGAAATTGCCATTACTTGTTCTGTCTGCAGTTACTTTGCTACCATTTTTTTTTCTCTTTCAGAGGCTGTAGCCCAGACCCTCCTACTCCCTCTCCATATGCAAGAAGTATTCCTTTGCTCCAACAGGAGCACAACAAGATCCCAGTGAGGGAGAAACCCTAACGCTGGCGTGATGGCCAGCAGAAGGACTTGAAACCACACAGGTTTTTGTGAATCTTTTAAGTCCCAAGCATGTCCCAGATGCTTCACTGGGGAAAATCATCTTCTTAAATATGTGAACACACTTAGCCAGACTCTTTCCATTACTAATCAACAAGTCATGCCAGGAAATTTGAGCACTCTTGGAATAAGCAGAACCAAACTCTTTGCACAGTATTTGTGAGCAACATGAAGCCCCAGGTGAACACAGGAGCTCCATGGATGACATTCACACAATAAATGGAAAAAAACATGCAGGGCCATGGAAGTGCCCAACACAAGTGATGGTTCCTGTCCAAGATCCATCCTGTCCAAGATCCATCCATCCAACCACAGAACTGTAAAACTCACACAAAATGTGGCAGCAGCATTTTGAAGGAAATGGTCTTTGCTTTCTTGTTGGTGCTGGTGGCTTCTGCTCCTCACCAGAGCCAATGATCTTCCCATTACATGGCCAAAAATCAATTAATATTTAGGTGGTTTCTCTCTTTTTTGTATTAAGCAGTGATTGTAACTTGGAACAGCTGAAAAGCATTCAGTTGCCAAGGCAATAGGAAGTAAAGAGTTATCAAATATACGTGCTCTAAACATTGAAAAATATTTAGCACAAGCACAACTACAGTAATTAGCTTTGTGTTAAACTACAGGGAGCAACAACAGGGATTTTTGGGGCAAAAAGCAATTCCACCTGTTAGCTGCATGCCAGGGAGACAGCTGGCTAAAGCATGGCCCATTCTAACCTGGATTTCTGATTGGACTTCAGCAGTTATCAATAAACCCCATTGACTCGGTAGCTGTCAATAAAACCCATTTACTCCTGCTCATTAGCAGATAGGGATATTAATTAACTCTGCAGCTAGGAATGAAAGAGAGCTCCTTGAAGAAACTCCAGGTACTTCCCCATCCTTCCAGCCCAGAGTTTGGGGACAGCAAGAAAACCCCTGGGTGCCCCAAGGGTCCCACAGAACTTGAAGTTCTGTGCATTTGAAATTAATTCCAGTGCATTTCCCAGGGGAAGTTTGGGGGTTTTTCATATCCATGAACCACCTTTGAGCTTTGCACTGCTGCCCCTTGAAACCTTTTTCTTCCTGGGAAAAAGGAATATTGCTTCTGCCATATCAATTAATGAAAAATGAGGAGTGGATCAATAAATTACTCAGATGCTTTGTAGTGTCTGCTGTGAGAGCTGCTGGTACGACTTTTTCACCTTCTTCCTTTCTCATGGTTTTCCACCAAGCTGTGCCAAACACTCTGCATATCGCTTACTGTTTGGGGTTTTATGAAAGGAAAAAAAAAATAAATTGAGCCTCCAAATACTAATTTCAAACTGTTGTAGTGAACTCTCCCTTTTTTAATTACATAATAGAGCCTTTTGTCCTCAGTTTTCCATCTGTTTGGTAAGCATTTTTCACTTGAAGACTCAATTAGGACAAAAAACCCCCACACAATCATTCAATTCAAAAATTAATTTGGAGATCAAGGGACTGACTTAGGCCTATACCAGTGACTAAAAGCGATTCAGGCTTTGTCACATGATCCAAGAGAACTGAGCAACAACAGTTTAGCTGCTTTAATCCTGCTTAATTTGAGTGCAAAGAAATTCACATGTGCTGCTAAGAACATTTTGGGAGTACACTGTGTCCATTTTTCTGGGTCCCCAGGTCCAAAGACTTTGTTTCATTGAGAGCTCATGACATCCTTGATTAGCAGCCCCCGTGCAGACAAACGAAAAGCACATGAATTTGGAGAGCTGGAGAGAAAATTACTCAGAAAATATCCTGCTGAGGAAGAGGTGGTTTGAGATAACACATCTTACAAGCAGGAGAGACAGCAAAACCAGCATCTTTTAGGGGTTTGGGCAGGGAGGCAGGTCCCAGGGGCTGTTTAAAAGACACATGCCATCAGTAATCCAGAGTATATTGAAAGAAATAATAATAATAATATGTCAGGGGAGGACTGAAATACATACCTTGCTAGTTTTATAAGTTCTTTGCGTGTTTTGCACAGCCCGTAGGGTCATTAGCAGAGAAATGCTGCTCTCTCACTGCCTGGCACGAGTGTGTGACCCCAGGGCCAAGCCACGGGGTGTCAGCCCACCAGAAGCTTGGCTACAGCCTATTCCAACGGGGACAGCCAAGGAAACTTTCATTAGAGGGAGGAAAACTTGCAAAAATCCCATCCGGCAAACACGCGCGCACGCACGTTCCCTCTCCCTCTCTAATGCCTCCTGTGCGTTTGCTGGGTTTGGGAGAACTTAATTAAAGCCAGTTGTGACATTTCCAAGGGAGGTTAAAAAAAAAAAGTAATCCCTTACAGTAAATGTGCTGTGATTGTTCTGGGTTCACCATTCCTCTCCCCTGGGCTGGTCTCACAATGAGACAACAAAATCTGAGAGATCAAAATGCTGAAACGGGCTGTGCTTGCTCCTCATCCTCCCTTCAACAAGAGAAGTGGAGGGGCTTGAACTGCTTCATCCAAGCAAGGAACCTTCCCTGGGAGAAACCTCCTTCCAGTGCCTTAAGGGACTCCAGGAGAGCTGGAGAGTGACTTTGGACAAGGGCACGGAGCCAGGACAGTGGGTAATGGCTTCCACTGCCAGAGGGCAGGGATAGATGGGATATTGGGAAGGAATTCTTGGCTTTGAGGGTGGGGAGGCCCTGGCACAGGTTGCCCACAGAAGCTGTGGCTGCCCCTGGATCCCTGGCAGTGTTCCAGGCCAGGTGGGATGGGGCTTGGAGCAGCCTGGGATACTGGAAGGCATCCCTATGCATGGCAAGGGGCTGGAACTGGGTGGTCTTTGAGGTGTATTCCAACCCAGGCCATCAAATGATGCTATGAAAACCTCCCTACAAATCATAAAATCATTTAGGTTAGAAAGGGCTTCTAAGATCATTGAGTCCAACCATTAACCGTGGCCAAACAGCTTTTCTTCCCAAGAACACGATGGCAGAGGACAACTTCAGGTAATGGACTTGCTTTACTCTCTTGACTGCAAGAGAAATGCGACACAAAGGTATAAAAATATTTTCTTCCATCCCCTTCAATCCCTACATGTCTGGTGAGTTCCTTGAAGTTCTGAGGAGTGTGTTGTAGCCTCCTGTTTAACACAGAGAGGACAAAACTGTTCAGTCTTCAGTTGAAAAAATAAGTGTGGTGGAGAAAGAGGATGAAAGTGGGATGAGAAACCCAGAGAAAATTCCTGAGCAGCAGCCCTGCAAGGCAGGACACAGTGCTGGAGCTCCGTGCTCCAAGACAAAACTGCTCCCTTCCTGCTCCCTGCTGGTGCCTGGACTCTCCAGACCTGTCTTTTCAGGTCTGTGATTTGTCTGGCTGTGAAGACCTCAATTTTCCATCAAATCTGCAGGTGCTGGTGGAATCCCACTTCCAGCTGTTGCAGGGCAACATCATAGGCAGACAGAATCATAGGATGTTTTGGGTTGGAAAGGACCTTAAAAATCATATAGTTCTAACCCCCTTTCCATGGGCAGGGATAGCTGAGATCGAGTGGGGAGAAGCCTGAAGGGCCTCTTTGCCTTGATTTACAGCTGCACCGGGATCTGTGGCATTCTGGGACAAAGTGCTCTGCCACAGACCTGACAGAAATCAGCTCACTTGGACCACAGCCCTCCAAAATGCTGGGAGGTCAGTTAAAGACACAACCAGAGAGAGGCCACCAGGACAGCGATCCCGCGGCTCTGGTGTGGGGAAAGGAGCTGCACAGAAAGGTCTGTGTGGGAAACCCAACTCGTTCAGCATCAAAGGGAGAAGGAATAACAAGCAAGGCTTGCCCTCCTCCCCTTCCCCGTGTTTCATCCAGTCGGAGTGGCGGTGCTGGCGCGGCGCCAGGGATCTCTCCGATAGATCCGAGCGCGGCTGATTAAGAAATGCAACCCAAGTAATTAATGATGGGGGAGGACTGAACCGACGGCAGAGCTGGGATCTGACTCGTTCTTTGCCACGGTTAACCCCAGAAAGAGTCAATTAGAGCAGGGCTTCCCAACCTTTTGCACAGACGCTCTCACTTTCAATTAAAATGGCTCGCCAGGAGCCCCGAGCAGCGCGTTGGAGCCAGCAGGCTGCCCTGAGCACCAACCTGCCCAGGCCTTTGTAGTTTCTGACCATATTCCTCTGCCACACCAGTTTTTAATTTGTAAAAATATTTGTCTGTGTTTCACCCAGGCTTTCAGACAGGTTTCAGCCCTCTCTGCCCTCTGTTCCATATCCTGGACAAAGTTCCAGCCTCTCCAGTATCAGCAATGGCACTTGCTCTGAATTTCAGGACAGGGCACGGTTCTCCCTGTGGTAAGGTCCTGCTGTTGGTAAGGTCCAGGTATGTTAATGCTGGGTCAATATTTTGGGTCCATGTATGTTAATGCTGGGTCAATATTTTGGGTCCATGTATGTTAATGCTGGGTCAATGTTTTGGGTCCATGTATGTTAATGCTGGGGCAATATTTTGGGCCACTGTAGGGCTCTGGAAGTTTAGCTCTGTCAGGATGGCTGCAGGTTTGCCCAGGTTTGGAGGTGTTGAAGCTGATTTTAGCCTCCTGAATTCATTATCAGTTTGGTTCAGGTGTTGTGGCTAAATTCAGTTACAGCTCTAGTCATTTCCCCTCAGTATAGAGCAGAGGAATGAGCTTGGAAATCCAGGCTGAAAACCCAATTTTAACTTTATCTCTTCTCTCCTTCATCCTTTGTTTCAAAACAATAACAGAGAAGAATTGCAAAGGAATCTTTTTAATTTTTCAATATAATCTAATTTTCTCTGTGTTTGTGTCTTGGAAGAACTCTGTGTAACAGAACAAAACTCAATTCACCCCAGCAAGTCCAAAAAACTCAGAAGCTTCAGACTTCTGATTGGCTTTAAAGGAGACTCTATAATGAGTGGGAATTGTTTGTATTTAGCTTTAGTTTAATAATATCACCATACTGAGCATCAGCATCATAGTGGAGAGGCAATATATTAAAATTTATCCTCCATTTTGGTCCAGACAAAACCACCCTAAACCCCCAAAGTGATGAATATTTACCCTATCAGTGGAGACACACCAGATTTAGTCTCTTTCCCCACCCCTTTTAATATAAAATCAAGGTTCATTTCCATGACAGTCTTTTATGATCTGCATCTCAACTGGAGAAGACATTTTCCAACCTACAGGGCAGAGGCTTTGCTTTGTATTGTCAAAAGTAGCAAGTTCAAGTCCTGTGGTGAGGGTCACATTTTTATAATAAACCCTTTGTATCCTGTATTATGTCCTTATTAAATGGTTCACTACATTAATTATGATTATCATCCAATATATTTTCCACTGAATGAAAATATTTCACCAACGCTTTTGGTTGAAGAAGCAAAACATAATATACCATTTTATGAGTAATTTTCATGAAATTTTGCATGCATCCAGATCTTGTGAGGTAGGGAACACATTTTGTTTGAACTTTATAGCCTTCTCATTCAGTTTTCATTAATAATTTTCCTTTTAGTTCTCAATAGGTTTCTCTAGCACTGAGGGAACAATATCAGAGCCCTCCTGTAGCTAATTTAATATCTGTAAATTTCCATGGCTGATAAGCAACAACTGCGCAGACGAATAGAAAAATAAAATAGTGAATGTGGGAGCAAAAAAAACCCCCCACAAATTAAAGTGGAGACTGCCAGATGCTATAAAGTGATAATCATTGTAAAAAGTTTGGCTTCATCATGCAGAATCAGTAGCAGAACACTGATTAATATTTGTCCTCTGAAAGTAAATGAAAAGCTTAAATTTGTTTGTTCCTTTCAAAAATCTTTCTCTTCATAGGTAGGAATGGTCTCTGGTGGAGTTTTTCACCAGCCCCTGTTCTGAGCTGGGCTCACACACATTCCCAACCCTCTGGCAAGGACAGAGGTGTTTCCTGGACCAAGAGATCATTTTCTACCACACCTTTCTCTCTCCTAAAGCAAGGCTCAGGCCCACACTCATAACTCTACTCCTCTCCTCAACACAACCAAAAAAACCCCAAAGCCACTTTGCCCCTTTCAATCCTCCTTGCATTTCACGCCCTATTTCCTGCAAAACCTTTGCATTCTGAACTTTGTACGGCACAGCTGCTCCCCCACATCCCCCTCACCTCCCAGAGCCTGAAATCCAGCCCCTAATGAAGATGCCCCTGTGCTACTTCTCCTCCCTCTCCTGCTTTTCTCACAGCACACTCTGGGTTCTGTTGGGATGGAGCGATGCCCAGCCCCACTCTGGGGAGGAGCAGCATCCTGAGCAGCCCCACAGCACGGCTCATCTCCCACTCTGTGTCCTCCTCACGGCTGCACAGCCCTGCCCTGCCCTCCAACACGAATCCCTCAGGCTTTGGTGGCCACTTCAAAAGCTGAACACACCACCCTGGATGAGAATTTTTGGAGCTGTCCCATGCAGAGACAGGAGTTGAACTCAGAGATCCTCACGGGTGTTGTTTTAAAAGGATCTGTGCCTGGAATGCTGTTTGTTTCTCTGGGTTCTTGCGTTGGGTGCTGAATGAAGCTGCTTGACTCCAGTATCAGAAGGCTTATATGATTTATTAGAATGACTCCATTATTCAGAAGGTTTTAGGGCTAAGTTGCCCACGTTCAGAGTTACAGGTTCTTTCCTTCATGTTCAGAGCAAGACTCCCCAATGCTTACAAAGTCAGAGAGATTACAACCTCTACATCATTGGCTAGAAAGAGAAAACTACATCTCCTCTATCAGGAGACAGGCAAAGGAATGCATCTGTTGTCCTTGAATCCACACACAGACACAGGTTTGTTTTTACAGAAATCTGCAGAGAAGTCAGCTTTCCCATGGAAGGAAAAAGTCCAGCAAGTTTCCATATAGGAAACTTATAAAATGGCTGTGACACATGGGTCCCTTCTACGATACTAAGACGCTCTACAAAACCCAGAGAAACCCAGTAACTTTGTTGTGTCTGATGCCACTGCCTTTCCAAAGAAACTCCACTTTTAGCAGATGTATAAAATGCAGTTCCACAGCAAACAAATCTTCCAGCAACAGGCCTGCTCCACAGCAGCCCAGGGAAAGAGCCCCTTTGGAAAGGACACTCGCAGGTCTATCAGCTGAAGGTGTATTTTTAAACCCTTCCCTGCACCACATAACTTGTTCTCAAGAACAGCTCCAGCTGCACCTTTGCAGCTATCAAGCACAAGAAAAACTGTACTGAGGTTGAGGATGGTCTAATGTGTTGTTTTAACAAGGGGAAAGGCCTGGGGAAGGACCACAGACCTTGCTGCACTTAAATCTTCCCTCGACAGCAAACTGTAGCTAGTCTGTAGAGAAATGCAAGCTGGAGTGAGCAGGGAGGGTGTGACTTTTCTCTCACTGGACCAGTCCTGGTGCTACAAGCCAAGCCATCTTGTCCAGACAGGGCTGGTGCCTCACACCAGGCCACCGGAAAGACGGGACCTGCGGGAGGAAACAAATTCCCCTGGAACCACGGGACCAACCCTGGTGCTGGCCACCAGGACGTAACAACAAGCAAATTCTTTTCCAATCCTGCAAATACCCAAAGCCCCGGCACCCGCAGACCTCACATCTCTAATTAAAAATGGCCATGAGCACTTCAATAAACAACGCAATCCATCATGTTCAGGACATAATAAAGGGACACGGAGTGGAAAAGAAGCTTTGCCCTGTCCTGTGTGCTGTACTGTATGTGTTTCACCACAGGGAAGCATGTGCTAATTTCTTACCTCTCTGCTGACTGCACTGTCCTTTTGCATAGCTGCTGCTAAACTGCATGAAAGGTATTTCTAATCTCGTGACGGTGACTGAAAAGGGTTGAAGGACACAAATTAAGTCTCATAGCAATAGAGCAGCTCAAGAATGGAAGGTCAGCCAGTTGACTCTTCCCAGAATCCCCTGAACAATGCAATTATTCATGAAGGAAATTTCAAATTATTTTCATTAGACTTCTGTTTTACCAATCTAACCAAAGTGATTAATTAGGGATTAAAATATTTACACTGCACATGCTGCCTTGGCACGGCACTAGAATATTTAAGCATTGTGCTAAAAGGGTCAGCTGTCTCCAGCACTGTTTGGAATTCATTCTCTACTTTCTGTGTAAAAGGGCATTGACTCTCATGTCTACACCACACTTAGGATCCCATTAGGGACATGGAGAGGGAAGGGAGTCCCTCTTCCTGCCCTTGGAGCTGCCCCAAGCTCCCCAACTTCTTTGCTGGGCTACTTCAGCACAGGAGCAGAGAAGAGCAGTAGCACTGACTACAGCAAGCCATGCAGAGGATCCAAGGTTCCACTCCTACTCCACAGGACCAGAAAAGAGGGAGATGCTTGTGAGAACCTGGAAGAACCAGCTAGAAAAGAGAGCACTGTGAAAGAAGACACAAGAATTGAAGAAGTGGACTCAGATTTTGGTCTAGTTGTGGAAATCCTGTATGACACTGGCTGGTTTCTCTAAAAGAAAGGGAACATGGAGTTAGCCCAAGTGGCAAATGCTTTCATTGTATATGAAGTTTAGAGACAGGGACATTTGTCATCCCCCTGTGAAACAGTGGGCTGGGAGTGCCATGTTTGCTCTGTTCCCTTCCCAGAGCTGAACCAGCAATCCCAGCTCAGAGCCTGGGTCAGATCCTATTCCTGCTGACCTCCAGAGGCTCCTGGAATCCACTTGCAATTCATCCCTCACCTCTGTTTGTCCAACTGAATCCAAAGCAAAGGGGTGAGTAACAAGGACAGAGCCCAGAAGGGGTGAGCAGGGGAGATGTGAGTGAGGCTCCACCAGATCCACAGGGATGGTTGGGTTTGGCTCAGCACCCAGGACTGGAGTGGCTTTGCTGCTTGCCAAGCTGACACTCCCCAACCAAAGGCACAGCACCTCGGAGCTGGCGACTGCTGCCACTGCAACCTCACCAAGATGAAAAAGATGTATAACAGGATTTGCATTCCTTCCCAGGCTGACTGCTGCAAGCAAACATTTCAGCACTTATTTGTTACCAATATTATTAGAAGTCTCAACCCATTTCCTGGCTGGGGCATGTTTCCTCGAGGGGGCTGAAGTCACCTGTCACTTTCTTTCTCATGTTACTTAATCGTTTTAGTCCGAGCAGCGAGCTGCCAATCATATTTAATATTTAGTCACCTTGAATGCATTGCTACTGATTAAATAGACTGCTATTTCAGTAAACAACTCGTGAGAGAATACTTACAGCTTCATTATAATTATTCCACCAGATATTAGAACATTATTCATATGTAAGTCCAAAGAATATTTAGGTCTTCTCCTATTTAGTTCACAAACAACATTTTAATTGCTGCCATATTAGCAGAGCTATCAGTGCTAATTGGATAATACCCCTTCAAAGATTTTTCTTTTAGCAACCTCTTTTGCTTGCATGCTTTTAAAATGTCTCTGGTTTTTGGCTCACTGATGATTACCCACAAAGAAATTTACCCTTATGAGTCTATCAGACAGACACCTATATATTTTTTTTTCTTTTTCTTTTTTTTTGGGGGGGGGTGGGGGGGGGAATCTGTTGTTTGTATTGACAAACATTGAAAACAAGGGGCTTCTGCATGAGGAAAGAAGAGGATGATAGGACAAAGCCTGTACTGCAACTCGTGGCAAAGGCATGATGAAAAATCCAGATCTTCTGAGATCATCCATAGCCTTATCTGTAGTGAATCCCATAACCTGGGCCATATTCCCCTGGGGGCTTGGAGGAGCATTTCAGAACATCCCTGACAAGTTCATTAAGAGAATCCTCTAATCATGAAATTTTTTGGGTTGGAAGGAAGCTTAAAGCTCATCCAGTTCCATCCCTGCCATGGCAGGGACATGTTCCACCATTCCAGGTTGCTCCAAGCCCCATCCAGCCTGGCCTTGGACACTTCCAGGGGTCCAGGGAGAGCCACAGCTTCTGTGGGCACCCTGTGTCAGGGTCTCCCCACCCTCACAGGGTGGAATTTATTCCTAATTAAAGCCGTACAGGTAAACTTACCATTAAGAAGTAAATTTACAGTTAATAGCCTCAAAAACAGACATCTTGCCCCCAGCAGAAAGTGTCTTACAGGGTCCACACTTGGAGAAGTGTTGGAACACGATGAAAACTGAAGCTGGGCAGAAGATTTTTGATAAATTATATGGTTTATAAAAGTCTTTGCACACTAATGGCGGATTTAATGAGTGAGCTTTGGTGGGAAAGGAAAGGTAAAGGAGAATTTCCAGGAAAATGAACATGTTCTGTGTCACTACCATCTAGGCAGGACCTTCAGGCCTTGCTTCTAGAAGGAAAGTTTTGTTCAGGAACCCAGATAGGGCCCTTTATCACAGGAACAGATAATACAAGTGTTTGTTTCGCTTCAGTGAGAGAAAATGAGAAATTGTTACTTAAGGTTGACCCAAACACATCTCCTTGTTTCTTCCCACTCCGTTCACCTCTTCTCCTTCCTCCCTCACAGTTTTTTTTCAGTTTGACCACTGAACTGAAAAATTAATTATTCTTACAGCTCTATTAAAGGATAACTTATGCCAGGCTGCTTGCAGCCTAAATTATGTACATTAAATATCTCTATTTCTTACTTGTTTTTTCCCTTTCTTTTAACATCTATCTCTTGTTTTGAAAATTTCAGAATTCCCAAGTTCTCATGGGGTGCAGTGGATTGTTCATTAGGCAAATACATGTTAAAATAAAATAAAATAAAATATAATCCCTATAAAATATTATTATTATTATTATTATTGATATTACTATTACTATTATTATTATATCAATAATATTTTTCAACAACAACAATAATAATAATAATAGTAATAGTAATAATAATAATAATAATAATAATAATAATAATAATAATAATAATGAGTTTGAACCAGAAAGATAAAATTAAAGAATCAGTTCCTAATCAGAATGTTGTGTTACACACAAAATCATTGGGGACACACAGCCTTCAGTGTGCACAGTAATGATTATGTGTGTAGGACAGAGTTAAATGGAATATTGTTGGGATGTTGGGAAGAAATTCTTCCCTGTGAGGGTGAGGAGGCCCTGGCACAGGGTGCCCAGAGCATTTGTGGCTGCCCCACCCCTGGAATTGTCCAAGGCCAGGTTGGATGTGGTTTGGAGCACCCTGGGATGGTGGAAGGTGTCCCTGCCATGGCAGGGGGTGGAACTGGATGGTCTTTAAGGTCCTTTCCAACCCAAACCATTCTAGAAATAACCACAGCTCATTCATTTTTTGTCTCTCTCCATCCTCTGGAGGAGGTCTGGGCTTTGGCCACTTTCTGCTTTAGTCACTTATTTCAGTTTTCCAGCAGAAGAACTTAAAGATGGAGAAATATGGGATTCTAGCCTGGAAGAGGAATCCCAAATGCTCCTCATGGCCACAAAGCCATGAATAGGTCTGTCCACTCCTAAATTAGAGACTAAACACCCAGCTGTGAACCAGCAAGCCAGCAAGGGCTCACTGCAGATGCAAACCAAGGCTGGAACAGCTGGAATAGACACGATCCATGTTTGGATCCCAGCTGGGAAAGGACTTCCAGAAGAAATTCCATTACTGCTGGGTCCAGCTGTGTTTCTATCCCACTGCAGGACGTGGAATGCACCTGGGAGGATCCATAGGGAGCAACCCCAGGCAATGTCCTGCATGTCTGAGGGACACAGAACTGCTCAAGGATCCTCTCAGCCACTCATGGCTTTGTCTCAGCCAGGCAAACACCGGCCAGAGGTTCAAAACACAGAAAATCAAAATACCAGCTGGGTAAGGGTATTTCAGGGTGTAGCACACACTCACTTCTCTTAAATTCACCAGAAGTCTCCACTTTTTCCCTCTCATTTCATTTCAGTCAGGTATACAGAAGCATTCACTTTCCAGTGCAGCTAAGAAAGCTGGCAGGAACAAACATTGAAATATTCAGAACATCTTAAAGTGCAGAATTAGGTTTTTTTGTTGTTTTATAACTTTGCTTTAATCAACTTTTTATCCATTGACTCCCCTGCAAGTTCCAACCAATATAATTAGCACAATCTAAATTAGTTATCACTCAAAATTACTTCCTTCTTGGAAAAAAACAGTTTTATTTTTAAATCATAGGTGTTGCCATAGGCTGTACCAGAACTATATGCATGGACACATTTTAAGTAGATAATATTTTTAATCCTAATTAAAAAAAAAAAATCCTCCCCTCTATAAAACATTGAGATTTGTGAATTACTTTATTTTAATTTTTGATAGACACATGAGAACAATCAACTGATTTTCATTCATATACGTACTGTGCACCTTTTATTGAAGCATTATATTGCTCAGCTGAGCTTTTATATAAACTCAGCACATATTTTCATCATGGGGTTTGTTCCCATTTCATTGCATGGAGAGCAGAGGAGCCAACATTTCCTAAAGGTGCCTGTCCCAGGACTTTGTCTTCTGCAGCTTCCAAACCCCATCAATTCCTATTGATCCCAAGGTGAAATGCAAGTTCATCAGCACATCTGATAAAGCACCAGGCAGCTCTCAGCAGCACGAGCTGAGAGTGGAGATGCTGAGATTTCCAATCTCCCAAATGTGGCTTTGGATCCAGGACCTGCCCAGGGTGGTGAGTGCTGCTGGGCACCCCAGCTGGGCCACTCCAAAGGGACCAAAGTGATTGGTTCAAAGAAGCCCACAAGGTCATTATCTGGTTTTGGAAATGTTGTCCCTGATGGAAGTTTTTAGTCACCGGAGTTTGGATGTGCTGCCTGGAGATTTCTTACAACTCAGGGCCACGGGTCTGTGGTGGGCTTGGCAGTGCTGGTGAAAGGCTGGGCTTGCTGATCGATCTTAAAAGTGTTTTCCTAAAAAAACCATTCCATGATTCAGTGATTCTGCACCTGTAAGAGCCGTATGGAGAGATGTGGGACTCCAGAGGGCTCTTAAAAATGATGTTTATTGTATCCAGACAGCAATCACGGGTCGTGGGTGACAGAGCCCAGCCTAAAGCCATCAGCCAGAGCTGTGGGCACATCTGAAGCCATCTCAGTTCTGGTTACAATACATTATATACTTTTCTTTACTGATCATCTTAATACATAACAACCAATTAATACCTTTACTATTATCTATAGCCCATCATATCTACTAACATTACAATATTCATGTTACCATTCTCCAATCACAACAGGTTAGTGTGTTACAGTTTAAGCTAGAAGTGGTTTTTCAGTTTTCTTGCAGTGGAAAATTCGGAGACCTTTTTTCTACTTACAACATCAGCATGCCTATTTACTTCTTGCATTTTTCTGCTTGGTAAAAAACATCTCCTGTTTGAGATGGGCTTATCCTTTGTTCTAAGTCATAAAAACCTTTCTTAACTAACATACCCTTTGCCTTCTTAGTTATCCAGTAGGACTGGCTCAGCAGTTCCTTTAGACCTTTGTTACTCTTCTCTATCAAAACTTGCTTCCATCTCTATTCCTTTCTCAGTTTCTACATTCAAAAATCTTTCTGCCAAGCACACATATCTGTGAGACTTTCTTGTCAAACTTCCATCCACCCCAACATGCACCCTCCCACCCCTCAGCCCACTGGGAGCCCACGAGCCCAGCCCTGCTGCAGGCTCTGCTCTGAGCAGATTGCAGGAACAGACCTCACCTACTGTCCCCAAGGATCAGTCTAAACCTCCCTTCCTCAGCAGCAGGGAACAGTGCAGGGAACAGCTCAGAGCCTCCATTCCTCTGTGGAAGGATCTCCTGGTGCCTGGGGGATGTTTGCCTTGGCATTCCTTGCTAGTTGTCATTCTCTTAGGGAAGAATTTCCATACACCCACCTGCGCTGCCCCTGATATTTATCCCTTGCTTAGGGAAATGAGGGTGGGAGGGGGATGCTGGAGAACAGCCTGAACTCTGAGAAGAGGCTCCTTCCAACACAGAAGAGGAGCAGGATGAGGCACAGGATGGAGAATAGTGGGGGAGACCTGAGCAAGAGGGCTGTGGGCACCTGGCTGGAAGTGGTGAGCTGCAGTGCCTCACCTGGGAAAGCTATAGGCTTACAAAAACCCACTTTAATTCTTGTTTATTGGTCCTCCCAGTGTCATTTAATGTTACACTGCAGTGCAGAGTACCCCAAATCAGCTTCATCACTCACTGCAATAACAGCATCCATCACAAACTGCCCCTTCCACATTTCCACCCTCCAGTCTCTCTCCCTCTCTCTCCTTCCCTCAGTTTCATGTCACAGGAGTGGGGGGGTGGGAGGTGCAACAGGAATCAAAGCCACCTTATCATCTCAATGTATCATTTGAAATTGGGTAAAGAGAAAGCTGAATCATTCCCCACAACCTGAGGGCAGTGCTATCTTTCATCCTGACTTGTTCTGATATTTACAAAAAAACTGCATAATTACCAGAGCAAATGCCACGTCACAGCCTGCACCTGCTATGGGCAAGATAGAGAACAATTTTCTGAAAGTAATAATTAAATAAACCCATCCATCCGTCAGCTACATCTAGTTTTGTAGCTTCTGTGTGCTTTAAAAGGAGCAAAACGATGCATTTATGCAATGAGCTTTCTCTTCACATTTTAATGGCAATTATTGCATGTAAACTAGCTTTTGTAAGAACTAGGAAGCAGATGGATGTGGTCAGAAAAAAACACCCAGGCAAATACACCCACTGGAAAATCAAAAAGATAAAAATGCAAAGTCACCGCGTGTGTAGTTGTGTGTGTGCTGTGAAATGGTTCTTTTTAGCCTCAGCATCTGAATATTCCCAATGGAAATGTTATTATAAAAGACAACAGGTTGTTTCAGCAGAACTGATCAAAGACAGCCATTGCTGCTCCAGGAACAGTCCCATGATGTGACTGACAATCCTGAGCAAAGGAATCAATATTTCCCAGAAGCTCACTCTCCAATGGAAGAGCCACCCAGGAAGAGATGGAGATGCTTGCCATCCTGGGAAGCAGTGAGAGGGTTACCAGGAGAGTACTGGCAGCATGGAAGCTTCTTCCCATCTACCTCCATTTCCCCCCTGAGCTGTGCCCCTGATGCTGCTGCCAGGTGTGCCAGCATGGCACCCTCCCAGCCTGCTTTCAACAGGAATTCCAGGCTTTCTTTGGGGCTGCAGCAGTTTCCTGACACAAAAATTCATCCAGGCCCAAGCCAAGGGGTGATTTGGGTGCTGGACCTTCACAATGACAGGACAGATGTTTAATGCTTGGGCTCAGGCATCCAAACACACCCACATCTGTCCTTCTCTCTCCATCTCCTCGTGATGTATTTTCCTCTCTTCCAAGCTGACACACCTGTGGTGCAAATTCCTTCTACACTGCAGTTTAACTGAGCACTGGGGTGAGCTCCTGCATGGGACATTTGTCCTGTGTGACCACTGCAGACAGCTGTACCTCGCTGCTTCCTCTAAGCCAAGGGACAATGTTACAATATTAAGCCATTCCATGTCAAATTTTGGGAAGTTCCATGCCAGGTAGGATTATGAGGATTAAAGGGGTGGACGGCTCTGCTTCCCATTAAGGATTTGCTGACAAAGAATCTGTTGGCAATTAATAGATTAATAAATCTTTTTGTAAATGTCTCAGGCAGTGATCCCAGCTCACAAGCCCACAGAGCACTCTGTGGTATTTAAGGCTGTGATTTGCAACTCTTCTTTTTTTTCATGACTTCCAATGCTCAGAATTTTCCTGCAGTGGCCCTGCCCAGTGTGTGTGCCCACTTGCCAGTGTTGCTCTTCACAACCTCCAGAGACCTTGCAGAAGCAGCTCTTGGACAACTTTGGAAATCTTTGCTTTGAACCAAGCAAAACAGGAAAATCCTGACTTCAAAAATGCTGATTTTTATTGCCAAATAGGCCTTCAGAAAGTACTGAAGATTCAGTTCTTGAAACACACTGCAGCTAAGAAGCATGTTTGAAAAGACACCATAACCAAAATGGGAAGGCCACAGAAATGGCTCAGGAAAATTCCAACAGATGGCTCCTACAGGGAAACAGCTCAGGAAAAACCCTTCATATCCACCTCTTCAGACAGCAAGGAAATGACTTCTAGGAAGGATTTACTTCCTTCCTTTTTCAGTATCCCAGATATTCAGAAACTCTTCCTGAGATCTGCAGTTCCTATTTAAAGAGTAATTTATTGATGTTCCTAAGAGAGAACGCTTTAATTCGCAAAATATTATTCATCAAAACGCTACAAAAATGGCAGTTTTATTCTGATCCTAATCTATAAAGCTTTTTGTCTATCTTTAAAGCTATGGTTATCTTGAAGTGCTTAGTCTCATATTCATTGCTTTTATAATTGGACAACATAGAACAATGGGAGATTTACTAGTTTATTAAGAACCAAAATGAATGTAATCCAATATCACCCTTTGTTGAAAGCCACCTACAAAAGAATTGCATGAGGATGTGAAATGAATAATCTTTCTTGGTTTTCTCCTCTTGAAATCACTATAGTGCCTTTCCAGAGCATAATAAATGGCAGGATGTTATGGAAAATTACTACAAGTCTTACCAGGTAAACAAGTTCGGGAGATTTTGGGGAACTGGTGCAGCTCATTTCTGACAAAGTTTTTCACAGAGGAATAATTTTTTATTTGAAATTATCCTAATGGTCCAGAATTTAAAAAGAAAGCCTTAAGATCAACAATCTGGTTCTTGTGCTACACACAACAATGCAGCCATTCAACCCAAACTTTTTTTTGCCTTTTTCTTACCCATAAAGATGGGCCTGTGCATGGAGCAATGTTTCTAAGGTGAGAAAATAAAAATTGTTCCAGAAAAGGTAGGGCAATAAATAGTATTTAATATATAACAATAAACTAACTCCAGGAAATAAACCTGAAAGAATTATCTCACAAGATCTAAGTCCTCCTCTGCATTATTAGTCCTTTAAAGAGGAGCTGAATGATCAGTGCTGAGCAGGAGTTAAATCTTCAAGGATGAGAGCAATGAAAAAATGGGAGCAGTGCCTCTCCATGATGTGTCACAGTTTGAACCAAGTAGTCAAACAAACAAAAAGATTTTGATGCCTCCTTGCCATAGACAGAACTAATTTTTCATGTTCTAAATTCTTTCTGGGTTGGAATGAAGCTGAAATACATTGAAAAAAAAATTCACAAATCCTATTTTGGATGAAAATGGGCTGTGACTCTGCAGTGAGCTCAGAAAGTGTCTGCTGCTATCTCAGTCTCCTGAAGTCTGCTTCAAATCAGAAGAACAATTTCTTATTTCAGTTCAGCTCAGTTCACCTCTATCACTGTTCAGCTACACCATTATTACAACAACTTCTTCCCTGGCCCTCAAAGTGCTTTTGAAAAGAAAGAAAATGGCAGCATGCCTAATTCACCCTCAGAGAAACTGAGGGACACAGAGACAGAGCTTTACTTTACCCTTGCAGACTGGACCTAGGGACCAGATCAGTGCCCAGCAGCAGGAATCTTTGCTGCCTGACCCCAGGAGAGCTCTGTGCCCTCTGCCAAGAGGTCACCAGGGGCTCAGACCCATCCTGGGGTTGGACTCCTGATCACACACATGGCATGTCACTTGTGTGGGTACTCAGGTCCCTGAGGAGTCAGTCCTGAAACAGCACTTGACTCCACTGAGTCTCTTTGGACTCCTCAATAATTCCTTTATTATGAGAAACTTTCATCTTTTCCTGATCATCATCCTGCCACTTCAACCAACCCTAACCTTGCTCTGCAACTTCTGGGCTTTGGAATGCAAGCAAAAAATGGATTGAGCTACTTGGAACAGACCTTCAGGGAGATGTCAAAGCCTCCAGGAAGGGAACAACACAGCAGAGGTGCAGCAAGTTAATTCTTAAATTTCCCTTTATTTAATGCGGTGTTTGTGGCAGGCCTGATTCCTTCCTCTCTTTCCTGCACTGTGAGCTTGTGCTCTTCCCATCTCCTGGGTGAACAAAAAGGATGCTGGGGTTCCTGAGAAAGATGGGAGAATTCTCTTCTTCTGCTTGACAGGATCCAGCTCCCCACCTCCAGGAGGGGTCTGGGCTGAGGCATCTCCAGGCAGCTGGGAAAAATAGATGGGGAAAGCTCAGCATGCAGATGGCCATGGCTCAGCTTCTCTCTCCTCATCACCAGCACTGGAAACAGGCACAGCTGCCACCAGGCCAGGGCATTTGAGTCCTTCCCATGTGGAAAGCCAGAGGAAAAAGGCTGGATTGGTGCCAAAGGCTCCATCAACCCCAGTGGTCTCTGACAAACTGATCCCAGGGATCTCCATGCACTTACACCCTGCAGAGGATCCATCCAGGAACCCTCAAAGGGTGACAATCACTTCAAGCTCTCTCACACAGATGACACCTCAGATCCTTTCTCAAGTTAAACTTTGCCCATTGGCTTCAAGAGTAAATAAATGTTGTTGTTGATTCCTCTGCCTTCCTGCAGCTCATGGCAGGGCAGGATGTCAATTGTCTCTTTTCTCAGGACTCGTGTGCTCCTTTCCTTTTCCCCATAGATGATTCTTTATAAAGAGAGAAAAAAAAAAAAAAAGTAATGAATAAATTGAAAAAAAAATGCTTGTAGACCCAAAAGAAAGAATGCACCTATTATAAAATAAAATCTCTTTTAGTAGCTATTAGAATGCATTAAAAATATTCACAGGACTCTCCCCTCCAGTTATGTTGCAAAAGCCATGCAAATAATAATTGTGGCTAAGTGCAGTACAGTGACAGTCAATATTGTACTTCCCAAGCTAGCACTCATTATTCTTTATGGAAATCATGCATTTTGTGAAAGATCAAAAGATTTACATATCATATGGAGTGCTTCAGGGAGTGACTTGCTGTGCACTTTAAATGCACAATGTTCCACAGCCATTTAAATACAGATTTCATTTCTCTCTTCTGTGTGATATTAAATTTGAAAAAGGAGGGAGAGAGAGACGAAATCGACTTGGGTACCTTTGTTCACATAATGAAATACAATTTTAATATGGTTTCGATATAGAAGTTTAATATTTTTATAGGATGTTATTGAATAATCTGCTAGGCTCAGCATTTGGCCTTTTCTCAGGAAAGAGATGAAAGAATTTTTTTTTCTTCTGAGCACTGCAGGAAAGATCATCTGCTCTTCCATGCCCTGGAGAAGGGGACAGACTTTGGGTGCTTGGGCTCCCTCCAGCACCAGCTGCCCTGGAACCTTCCCCTGTTGTTCTGCCCTGCCCAGGCTGGAGCCACAGCCCCTGCAGGAGCTCAAACAACCCAGGGCCATGGTTTGGTTGGCAAGGTGGTGACCAGACAAAGGCTGGACTCAATGGTCTGGGAGGTCTTTTCCAACCTAAATGATTCTGTGCCTCTCCCCTGGGTGTTTCCCCTCTGGAGGTGGGATGGGACTGAGAGACATTCCTGGGAATCCCTCAAGGTTGGCAGCGCTCCTGAGAGCAGATTGTTCAGAATGGGCTGCAGAGCTGAACATCATTTCTGGGTGCCATCTAAAGGGATGATTGAGGGGACACCAGTCTGGGTCCTTCTGGGGCTAAGCAGCAGCAGTGGGAGGAGTTGGGCACCTGTTGGGATCCAGGGGACAGAGAATGTCTCTCTGCCTGTTTTAAGAAATTCTGACCCTCAGCAGAACTCTGCTTTTAACCTTCATCCCTGGGAAAAATTGCCAAAACTTTGGGATGAGTTGGAGCACACAGGATTTTAATATGTAGCAGTAGTAGTTTTTCACAGAGTGTATCATAGAGTGTAGAAAATAGGGTTTTAGGATTTTAATATGAGAGTGAATAGGACACAAGATGGAGGATTTGGGGTGTCGCCCCTTCTTCCTTCTTGTCCCTTTTCAGCTCCATTTCTTGTAGTACTTGTTGTAGAAGACTATTGGTTAGTGTGAGTAGTAGTGTGGNGGCACCACCCAACACGAGCTCTGCCCTGGTGAGGGCGAGGAGAATTGTCCCTCTGCCTCCTCTGGAGGAAGAAAAGAAAGGCTCCTGCACAAGCAATTAGTCCTTTATTTCTAAGTGTTGCATGAATAGGAAATCCACCCCGTTTGTTTGCTTCTGATACATGCTGCATTATTTTCTGAACAGAGCAAATGGAAAACCTCTTTAATGAAGCATAACTATGTTGTGATTAAGGCTTATTCTGTCTAAATATTGACTCAGATAACATTTTCTCAGGACGAACAGACCATAACCCATGACTCTGGCTACAAAGTCAGGAAGATTAACAGGAAAGATGCATTTTCTGGTTGTCTGAAGAGAAGTTTGACACGGCCAAGACAACAGGCAAAGTCTTTTAGGATTATTTGTGAGATCCAGCCACAGGGGTTTCAAGAGGCTGTGGCTTTCTGGTTCCATTGGAGATTTGAAAGTTCAGGGGGAAATAACTCTGTCCTTCCCTAAGTGGTTAGCACAGAGACAGGAACAGAGTGGCAGGAATTTCTGTGAAACGTCTAAAATTGAGAACTTCTCCCATTATCTTGGAGGAAAAATTAACCAAGGAGTCTTGCAAGCCCTGTTGAAGTACAACCATTGGCTCTTTGACCTTCACCTGCAGGTAAAATCAGAATAAGTCAGGCATACAGATAGTAATCCTGGCCTAAACAATCCAGGAGAAGAACAGGTGGATTGGGTCTGGAAAACAAAATCTGCAATTAGAGCAGAGGGTGCTTGGAAAATCAGCTCAAAAGGGAAAGATAAATTGTCCTGGCCATAGCCAGTCTTGTGCCAGTTTGAATGGTGTGATGTTTTCTCTTTTTTTTCAAAAAGCACAGATTTGTGTTTCTGTAATAACTTAGTTTTATTCTCAAGAAAGGTCCTGTTCTGAGAGAAGGGGTGTGAAGAGTTTTTGGTTTAGACGTTGTTATATGTATTACAGTCAGTTCAGAGAACCAAGCTCAAACAGGATCCTATTTTGTGGGGAAAAAACAAACAAACAAACAAACAAAAAACAAACAAACAAACAAACAAAACAAAAACAGAAAAAACCAAACAAACAAACAAAAAAAACCCTACAGGAGTGAATCTCTGCCCCAGAAGGGTTACCATGAAGTGAGGAAAGGCACACAAGAGGCTTAGGATTCTACAATTCTGCTTGTTGGGATTTCAGACCTTTCCATTTCTGTCTGCAACTAGAAAGCAATGACACCTCCCAGGGAAATACCAGCTCCAGGGTATTTCATGCCCTGAACTGCCATGTCTTGGAAATATTAATAAATAAACAGAAGAAGATGAATTGTTTCCCACAAACACTTAACAGACAAACCTTCCTGGGAAGGAGAAAACTCCCTGAGAAAAGTGTTACCTCCTTGGTCCAGGGGAGTTTTTGATCATTCTTAGGATTTGGGAATTTAAAGGAATCATGAGAGTAGATGATGATGTCCCATAGAAAAGCCAGTAAACTGCTGCAGCTGTACAGGCACAGCAGTGCTCTGTAATTCCAGAGTCTCCTGACCTGTCTGGGATATCCCAGGGCAAGGTGAGGAGTTGGGAGCATTAATAGGAATTATTTGAGCAAGAATTTAATTATTTGAAATTTAGTTGCTTATTTTAGCTTTCAAAACTCTTAAAAAGGTAAAATTAACTTTGGGCATACCCCTAGGTCTCACTGTGGACAAGGGGAAGGATTTACACCGGGGTGTTTTCTCAGGGTTTTGCCAGTGCAGATGGTCTTAAAGGAAAATAAGAAGGAACTGGGAGGTCCTGGACTTGTACCAGCACTCTCTGAGCACTTCAGGAGGAAGATTATCTAACACAGATTCCCATTAGTCTATAACTCCACCTTTTCTCCATTTCTTGTTTCTTCAGACGGTGCTTTTTCATGGTATCATGGAATCATAGATTCTGGGAAAAACCTTTAAGATCATTAAGTCCAACCATTCCCCCAGCACTGCCAAGTCCACCACTAACCCCTGTCCCCAGGTGCCACATCTATAGCTACAACACCTTTGGAATATTTCCCTATAGAATTCTGCCTCTGTGTTTCCACCTTTGCAACTCGTCCAGCCCACCTAAACTTTCAAATTTCCCCTCTGTTTCCTTTGTAAACTTCCCCAAGCTGAGCTCTGCAGCTCCAAGGATTTCTAGACAGACAGGCAGAAGTGTCCAGGTTAGCTAAGTGTTTGCAAAAGATAAAATTATTATTCTCTGTGAAAAACCCACAACAGCAACAACAAGGGAGACACAAAATAACAACCCAGCAGATCTCACAAGCCAATTGCCAAAAACCTTTACGGCGGTGCTTTCTCTTCCCACCAGCTGCAGATCCCAGCCCTTATTTTGGGCTCTGCACTGCAAAACTGGGCTTTCCTTCATGCTGGAAGGAACCAGGAATAAAAGCAGCATGGAAATGTAAAGGCTGAAATTAAAGTGGGGGAGCAGCGGGAGCGTGGCAGCGCTGGTGTTAACGCTGAAGTATTCCCTGGGAGCGTGAGCTGGCAGTTGTAGTGGACACCCAGATATTTGAAATGCAGCCAAATAATTTGGCACATCTCTCACTGGCACAAAGCAGTCTTAGCAGAGCTTCCTACTGCTGCTGGCACTTTTACAGCTGTCTTTCTTCATCTTGCTCTTCCCACTGCAGCAGCCACTCAACAGGTGTTTCCACAGGCACAGCGTGTTTGGCAGCTGTAACCCTTCAATGTTGTGGCTGCAATGCATTTTTCTCCCTCTCAACAGCATCGCCGGGTGTGTTGCCCAGAGGCAGGCATGGCAACGGGGACAGCTGACCAGCTGGATTTGGGCAAAGGGGGCTGTGTGCTCTGGGCAGCCAGATGTAGGAGTCAGGAGAGCAGCCGGAGAACATCAAGGCTTGGCATGGCTCTGGAAAGCTGGAGTGATGCTTGGCTGAGGTTTATCTGGAACCTGTGCTCTGCTCACCTGCTTCTTCTTTTCTCCTGTTGCCCCTGGATATCCTGGTCCCACGTCCATGAACAGAACATATTCTTTGTTACTTTTTGTTGATTAAACAGGCATGGAAAGCATAATTTCTTTGTTCTCTGTTGTTCACTTGGAAGGCAAGGGGCTTTCATATTCTGAGATTTTCTTCATTGCAGAATAGTTTCCCCAGCCTTTGGGTTTCCAGTCTTTAATTTTTCATAAGGATTGAGTGTTTGCTCAAATTATGATGGATTTTCTCTGCCTGACCCTATTCAGTCTTCAATCCAAATGTGCTTGGAGCAGAAGACAGGAGAACTCAAATCCTAGAGGAAACCTGGGAACTGGGAGACTTTCAGACACAGAAAGTACCCAGCGCAATTCAAAGGTGAGAGATTTTGAAGTAGAGTTCATGAGGACATTAAAATTTTTTAATTATCTTTTTTCTTCCTTTTTTTAAGCTTGCCTGTGGAGCTTTTTGGACTTTTGTCACCTCTTTTTCATCTCACACACACCGAGGCAGCCTCAGTTCTCTCAGGAATGCAGTCCACAGTTTGCTGGAGGTTGTCTTCTCCCTACTGCACATTTTCCCCGTGCACAAAACTTTGCAGCTGATAAACTTCCAGAGCAAGAGAAACATGGTGTTTAGCAGCCCCCAAACAACTTTCTTTCCATGGATTTATCTGCTGGCTTTTTGAACTTCGGTGAACTTTGAGCACCCACCAAGTGCTGCAGCCAGGACTTCCACCCTTCACAACTCTGGGTGCAAAGAACCACTTTTTCATGCTTATTTTGCATCCATGACCCAACAGTTTTGCTTGGTGTCCCCAAGTCTTGTATTGGAAAACAGGTGGGAAAATGAGTTTGTCCCTCCCTGCTTCTCCAGCAGCTGTGGTTTCTCAGGTCTGACTTTTTGGGTAAGTCCTCCACTCATCCCCTCTTTTCCATGAAGTGCTTGGTATGGACATTTAAAATATAAGTATGGAAATGTCCCAGTGGATCTTAACACTCTTTGCTCCCCACAACATCTCACCTGGGGTTCAGTCCAGAGGAGGCCATGAAGGTGATTAAAGGCATGGAATCCACTCCTTTAAGGAAAGGCTGAGGGAGTTGGTGTTGTTCAGCTTGGAGAAGGCTCTGAGGAGATCAGAGAGCTCCTTCCAGTGCCTGAAGGGGCTCCAAGAGAGCTGGACAGGGACTTTGAACAAGGGAATGGAGTGGCAGGACAAGGAGGAATGGCTGCACTCAGAGAGACCAGATTTAGATTGGATATTGGGAAAAAATTCTTGGCTGTGAGGTGAGGCCATGGCACACAGCAGCTGTTGCTGCCCCATCCCTGGAAGTGTCCAAGGCCAGGCTGGATGGGGCTTGGAGCAACCTGGGACAGTGGAAGCTGTCCCTGCCCATGGCAGGGGTTGGAATGAGATGGTCTTCAAGTTCCCTTCCAACCCAAACCATTCTGGGGTTCCATGACCTCTCTGAAGAGCCAGGATTATATTTCCAGCCCTCTTTTGTCTGTGTTTATGTTGGGTGTGTAGACACAGATTTGCTAACTACAGGTAGGGCCTTTGAAGAGCCCAAGTCTCAAGGTATCTGTGGCACAGAATAAAAGTTGTTAAATCTCTGTCCAGAGCACCACGAGCTCTCACTTCCCCATCAGTGGAGGCCATGAGGCTGTTAAAGCCCTCTTCCCACTCTCCCCAATGTTGCCATTAATATGTAAAAGCTTAAGCTTGCTAAAGGGATTATTTCCCATCCTATCTGATTGTAAACTGGCATTTCAATGATTACATGTATCTTTTTGTCATTTCCTCGTAAAACATCTTATTCTTGAACAGCATAATTGGCCTCTTACTAATGTTTAATGAATGATTAAATCAGCATAAATGCAACATACAGCTCGACATGGAAAGCATGTTTACAACCTCCAGAGCCACAAAAAATGTATTTTTTTGCAATATAGGTTTTAAACCCTTGTAGTTTCCTAATTATGAACTTTCTGGTATATTTCATATTAAATATGTGGGAAAGAAAATGTGAATTTTCCTGTGTGAGCTCAGAAGCATCTCAGTCCCTCATCATTTTGTTTGCAATTCATAACCTGTGTATTAACAACACTTCTATGGTTTTCATTTAAGTATATTACATAATTTTCCCAAATGAAAAGCCAGTTAAAGTCACATAATTGCAGAGCTCAGGCAGGTAAGTCCTTGTAGAGATGGCTAAGCAAGGACACTTCCTTGTCCCGACACATCACAATAACCACCCTCACAGAGAGACTCCAGGTTTTGTCCAGGAAAAGGAGTCCAAGTGAAATGGAGCATCAAATGTTTATCTGAGTATAAAGAGAAATAGAAAGCTATTTCTTCAAAGGAGGGTGAAATATGGGAGGATACAAATTGCTGAAATATGAGGTTGAGAGGCATTTAAGACAAATGGGAATCCTTTGGAAACTCGGTGATGATCTCAAGGTCATATATGTAAGATTAATTTTAAAACTGGGATATGTTTTGCCAGGGTGACTACAGCACTCCAGTATCCTGTAGGAATGGAAAAGCCAAGAGAAGTCCTAAGGTTTATCTGTCCAGACGTAGCCAGTGGAGTCAGGGTAGTGCCATTGATCCTCTTCAGGGTCACTGGCTGAGCAGGGTGCCTCATTCAGGAGAGATCCTCCCATTTCAACCAGCACAGAGAAACCAGGGCGATGGCAATTTCAATCTTCCAGGAGAAGATGCAAAAACATTGGGCTTTCCCTGTAGAAATATGGCAGAGAATTGAGCACAACAAAACAAAGAAGGCTGCTTAGACAGAAAACTGGCATTAGCACAGGAATATACCAGAACAAGCCAAGTAGTTGGAGGGTGGAAATTGCAGCTCCCAAGCACTGAGGTGCTGAAGCAGCTCTTTGACAGATGCTGCAGGGCCAAGGAGTGATGCTGGATTTGTTTGTGAAGGGGCTGGGGGTCTGTTTTCAAAGCTCCTATCTACATTTTGTTCGGCAAAAAAACTTTGTCTGCAAGACCAGGAAGCCAAAAGACACCATGAGGCAGCATCCTTGAGATGTGCAGAGCACGTGCCAGGCTGCTGGCTGAGCAGCTCTCCCAGGATTCAGCTGAAACGTGGAATTGTTGAGGTGAGAAAAGACCTCCAAGATCACCAAGTCCAACCATTCCCCCAGCTGTGCCAAGGCCACCCCTAAACCATGTCCCCAAGTGCTGCTGTCTGGAGATTTCCTGAGCTCCCTCTGCACCTCTGCTGAATAAATATCTTTACTGATTCTGAAGAGGAGAAGAAATGGGGGTTTTATCAAACCAGTCCAGTGTGATGCCCACACAAATGGCTTTTCCCTTTTGCTCCCCAACAGCTGTAGCTATTCCTCATGTGCTTTTATGGCAAAACTCCACAGCCAGGACCTTCTGCCTACTGCCCAACCTGTGGCTTGTCCATAAAGCCCAGCTGACAGGAATTCTCCCTGCAGCTTCCTTTACCATAGAACCCTCGCATATCTTGCTGCCTCCATCCACTTCTGGACTGCAGCATACAAGGAAGTAAAAAAAGAAGATAATTGGGTGGTCTGATATGGTGACAAATGCAAAAAAAAAAAGAAAAAAATTTAAAAACTAATTTAAATGGCAAAACAATGTCTTATAAAGGAATTTCAGTATTAAAAAAAACCCAGTGGGGAATCAATATTCCATTTTCTGAGGTGTTCCTGACCTTTCACAAGGGTCACAGGAGCCTTACCAGCAGCATGATCCAACTGGTATCTCAACATTTCATCCAGCTACAACTGCACCACGGACTAAATCTGAGTTTGGCAAATGCTTTCCCGGTCTCATCACCTGGTTTATGAAATCACTGAGGGATTTTAAAGGCACCACAGGCAGGTGCACATTTAGCTGGCATCACAGTTTGGATTAATGGAATGCCCTACCCACCAGCAGGAGCAAGTGTTACAGCTCTCAGCAAAACCAGCCCAGATTTGTTCATTAATGTATGAGGAAGAAAAGGCAGGCACTGAAACCAGCACAGATCCACCCATTAAAAATAACAAAAAGCCCAATCAGGAAATGCAAGAGCACAATATTTTAACCAAAATGTAAGGAAAAATTAACCATCAAAACCTCTGGAAATTTTTGGCTAACCTGTCTGATGCTGTGATAACAAGACCAATACCTGAAAGTGATCCCAGGCTGGTTTTTAAAATGGTAAAAAAAACACAGTGTCAGAGAATGACTCTTCAATAAGCCTTTATCCCAGTTCAGCACTGGGTGCTGTGGCTGCCCTGCTCTGCAAATCTTCTGAGATACTGAAATATCCAAGAAAGATGTTCCTGTGAGACTACCAGGTGAAGAATTAGAGCTGAATGTTGGAATAACCAACTTTCCAAACTGATGCAAGGTATCTTATTTGCTTTTTATATAAACACGGGCGAGCTATTCTTGTATTTTAGGGAAATAATGGTAATAAAACCAAAAAGTTACGCGGTGTCAAACCCCTTCAAGCATCCCCTGATCTGTCAGTGAGGGAATCCTCCCCAGCCTTGTTTGAGGGCTCCACATGAACCAGGACAGTGTCTGGTGAGCTGCTCTGTTTGCTCTCTCTGACACAGCCCAGTGGCCTCAGTCAACACGGATACCTGGAGACCGCCGGCTTCCAACAGAGTTTGTTGAGCAAACAACCACCCCACAGCTCAAAAGGCAAAGGGAGGGGGGAGAAAAAGATGGGCAAGTGTCCCTGTGAATGTGAGTCAGGAGGGACACAAGCCAGCCAAGGATATTGAAGAATATAGCAAATATTCTACTGCCAAAATCATCTGTCTAACAAAATAGACCAAGGATAAAATACCAAAACCTAGAGCCGTGTGTGGGCTGGGATGCCTGGGTTAAAATCCCTGCCAAGAGGGTGCTTAATTCTCAAGATAATAAAATTCTCTGGGTACTCCAGTTTCCACCCAAAAAATCTTCATAGCTCCTCTATTTCAGCTGCTGGTCACTCACGTGGCCACCCCATCCTGCACAGCACTGGTGGGATTCTTGCATGGAACCTTCCAGAGAGGAAAAAAGGAGGATCTACTCAATGAAAAAGAAAAGGGAAAGGACACACTAGTGGCTAAAATATTCTGTTACACCACACCAGATTTCTCACATGTCCTGTACCAAACCTGATCCTCCTTGTGTGAAGTTATTCAAGATTCAGGGTCAGAGGGAAAACAGGAGACTTCTGAGTGCTGGCAACTTCTTGGTCTTCAACCACTGTGATTTAAAACACAGTCTCAAAACAACTCCCATTTCATCCCATCACTCCTGGGGGGACACAGTGTTGTTGTCATGTTGTGAGCATGGCAAAGGAACAGAGGAAACAGAGACAGACCAACAGATCACTCAAACTTGTTTTGTCAATTTTAGAATGTTTTCCAAGGGTTTACATGTCCATGGGCTGTTGACATGACTTACCTGGAGAGGTACATGGCATGGAAATTCCCTCCTTCTCTGGAAATGCCAGCCAATCTTCTTCTGTTCCCAACAAACCAGCAGAGCCTGGAAAAGGGACTGGGAATGGGGTGAAGATCATACTTGTGGGACGTTACTGTGAAAGAGAAGGATATAGCAGGGAAGCAGAGGTGGGCACGAGGCAGAATGGGAGCATGGACCATACAAAACCCAGAAAGAAAAGCACTGAAGCCTTTCTGGGTTTCCCCACACGACAGTGGCTAAAGGCTTCTGTAGAGCACATTAGAGGGGCAGAAAATGCAGAGAAAACCCAAGTAGGCAATGGGTTGTGAGAGGGAACACATTATTCTCCATCCATTTGCAGGGAGAAGAGGTGCTGGCATCCCAGCACCTCAGATTCCTTCCTTAAAGGAAGCCTGGGCACAGTTCCTTCTCAGTGTCAGTGTTGTCACAGTTGTCCCCAGTGCCAAGCAAGCTCGGGTAGCTGCTCTGTGCGTGGGGCCACACTGTGCCCCTCTTTCCAGGGAGGATTTTCCCTGCTTCCTTCCCGGGGCAGGAGGCCTGGCATGGCAGAGCCCTCGCAGATGGGTGAGCAAACCCACAGCTGGCTCTGCAGCTTGCATTTGGACAATTAAACACCCTGCCAGCAGCCACGCTTCTTGGAAGGGATTGTGCTGTAAATATTTCACTGACTGCTGCCCATGGCCACTAAACACTGACAAATGCTCCTGTAACAAAGGCTTGGGTTCTGGACCTCAATTTTCTTCAGTCCTAAACTTCAGTCTTGCTCCCATCAGCTCCTGTAACTCATCCTTACCCTGGTATGGTTGTTTTAGTGGGATTAGGTCAACACAGCTGCACCTAGTTCCTGCAGTTCTTTTTATTCTGTCTGCTTTCCTTTTTTTTTTTTGTTTTTTTTCTTTTTTTTTTTTTTTTTTTTAATTCTCAGTGTTTTATTGTTTCTGGAGAGTTTAATTTAAGAAAAACGCTTGATTTCTGGTTTTCTGGGGTTTGGTTTGATTCCTTTTTCAAGTCAACAAAACCCCTCACAATCCTGCACCTCCAGTGAAAGGAAAACTTTCCCTGCCAGAATTAAGTGGAGGTGGCAGAAATGAGGATATTTGAACAAAGAAAGCAGGAGTGATCACTACCCCATCGCTGGAGCACACAGGGAAGGGAAAGAGAGAAATGGAACAGCAGCAGTGAAAAATATGCATGCATATTCAGCCCCTTTGTCAAAAAACCTTGTGCTGCAGCATTTCAATTAACAAAGTAGGATGGTTTACCTGATAAAATGCTCCCTGTGTGAGTGTAATTACATATTTATGCCCCACAGAGATTTTTTAATTTCACTTCAGTTTGTTTGCCTTGAAAGTATTTGTCACTGGAAATGTTCTTGATGTGTAATTTTAAGGCAGGGTTGGCCAAATGTGTAGTTTGTTTTCATTTTAGATTTACTTCACTGAAGAAGGATTGGAAGATAATGTATATTTTCAGTGCAAAGGAAAAAAGAATAAGGAAGGTGATACATGAACCAGCTGCAGAAAAAAAATGCACTCGAGTGCTGCTTCAGAAATTTAAGTCTTTTTTTCTTTCTCTTTCTCTTGCTTTAAATATATTCTCAGGTGCTTGAAACAGCTTATTGTTCTGCCCCTTTCATTTTGTCCTTGCTCCCCAAACGCATCTCTTGTATTTCCAGAGAGGCTGCAATGAACAGGCAGCTTTTTAGCCATTGTTTTCCTATTATTTGAGCCCCTTCCTGAGTTAAAATCCCTGCCCTGAGTCTCAGTGCTGGGCACCTGCCTACCTCCAGCAAGGCTTTAGAGATGTGCTCGAGCCCAAAGGTGCAGTCAGTAGGTTTTGAGTTGTCCTCGTCCTCGTCCTCACTTGTGCAAGTGCTGGGCTGGGTCAGGGCTTAGCAGAGCACAACTCCTGTAAAGGCATTGTCACACCTTGGTTTGGCCATAGAAATGCACAGTTAAGACTTTGGAGAGCTGCCTGAATTCTCAGAGAACAGCAGAACCCCAGCTTCCACCAAAATCCACCCTGCTGTTGTTGGTTTTCTTTCCTTATTTCCTCTGAAGTTCCTCAGGAAGGACAGGAAAGAATGTGAAGGTCAAACCCACACCAGTTTTGGCTGGGGGACAGCACAAGTGCAGGTCCCTGCTGGCTGGGGAGGTCAGTATTTCTCAGAGATTACTGGAGAGGTTTCCTCAAGCCAAGCAGCACTTCAGCCAAGGCCTGAGAAGCCACCACAGCATAAACCATTTTATGAGGATTATTCCCAGTTTAACCTTGCAGGAAAGGAAGAATTTTGAGCAGTGTCAGGGAACAAATCCATGACCCTTCCCAAAGACCAGGTATGCTGATGGCACAGGGATGATTCTGCTGGGGCAAGCTGAGCTTCTGGCTCTGGAGGTGACAAACACCCAGATCCATCTCCTAGACCTGACAGCAATTTCTGACACTGCCATGGCTGAATCCATCTCACAGGCCTGGTGGGGCGAAACGGAGTCCTGGAGCTGGCTCTGCTGCTCCTTCCTCTCTGACAGATCCCAGAGGGGCAGGAGCAGCATCTGTTCTGTCTCCTGGAGGATGCACAAGGCCAGCTCGTGTCTTCCTGCTCCCAGGTTGTGTGAGAGCTTCAGGAGCGAGGCTCAGAGATGGGATCCCACCCCGGTGCCTGCCAGGATTGTCTTCTCTCTCCCCAGCTGTCCCAGAGCCCCTAAAGAAAACTCTGAGATGAAAGACAAAGGAGCTGGCAAAGGCCCAGCACGTGCTCGTGGGAAATTACATTGGGGATGAGGAAAATGTGCAAAGGAAATACCCAAAAATCTTAACCCTCCAACAGTGCTCTGCTACAGCTCCTCTGAACAGAGATTTCTTCCCCCACACACACTTTGGTTACCCAAGAAATGCAAACTTCCTTTCAGGTACAAATCTGGAGCTGCCAGCACTGTGCTCTCACTGTTTGGTTCTTGTCCCACCCAAGGGTGATTGCCAAAAGCCAAAAAACCTGATGTGAGTTAACATAGAGCAGAAAGAGCATTCTGCTGCTGCCTGCACAGGATTCCTGCACACCTTTAAATCAGCTGCTACCTTGCAAAGCATCATGCCAGTTCATTCTCCAGGGACAGGGCAAGAGAAAACAGCTTTGGGTTGTACCAGGGGAGGTTTAGGTTGGTATAAGGAAAAAGTATCTTCACAGAAAAAGGTTGTCAAGCACTGGAAAAGGCTGCCCAAGGCAGTGATGGAGTCGCCACCCCTGGAGGGATTTAAATGATGTGTGGATGTGACACTTGGGGACGTGGCTTAGTGGTGGTGTGGCAGTGCTGGAAGAAAATTTGGAGTCGATGATCTTGGAGGCTTTTTCCAACCAAATTATTCTGTGATTGCCATCTCAGACAGCAGCCCTCTATCCAAGCAGCAGTGTGAAAATGAGGCAAGCAGCTCTCAGGTGCACAAAGCCATGCCTGACCACCCAGACAGGGAAACGAGGGTGCTGCACATTGGCTTGAGCTTTCCCCATCCTGCTGTATGGGAAATCTCACAATCTGCACAAGGCTCCCCACAGTGTTTTGCAAAAGTTTTCCTAAAGAAGAAATGCTGCCATAGGGTCACCAACATCCTCAGTTAACCACTGCAAGCCCAGCTGTTAAGCAGTAGACAGACTTTTGGAAAGGGCATGGAGTCACAGGACAATGGGGAATGGCTTCAAACTGACAGAGGGCAGGGTTAGACTAGAAATTAGGAAGAAGTTCCTTACTCTGAGGATGCTGAGACCCTGGCACAGGTTGCCCAGAGAAACTGTGGCTGCCCCATCCCTGGAAGTGTTCAAAACCAGGTTGGATGAGGCTTGGAGCAACCTGGGATAGTGGAAGGTGTCCCTGCCATGGCAGGAGGGTGGAGCTGGATGCTCTTTAAGGTCCCTTCCAGCCCAAAGCATTCTGTGACTCTTTGATTCCACGTTCCAGCTTCCACAGGCAGTGTTTGGCTCTGGCCCAGCTGGAGTGCAGCTCCCCTGGCAGGCAGCATCCCAGGGCTGCCAGCCAGACCTGTGCCACTTGGCAGTCCTCTTCTGCAGTTTCTGGAGAAAAGTTAGCAAGCACTGCTGGCCAAACAGCCCTGCACCCCAAACCTGCCTGGCCCAGGCCCATCCTGAGCACAGCACTGTGGGGAGGCTTTGCTGTCCCCCACTCTTGGAGCCCCTGCTCCTCAAACTTCCAAAGGCATGAGGAGCACACACAGCCAGTGGGATTGTTTGTGTGAGAAGGCTTTGACAATCAGCCTGTAGGGACAGAAGAGATGTCTGTCCACTGATGGCATCATCTCCTGAGATTCCTTCTGGCCCCGTGTCTCTGTGACTGCTCTGCACCTCCTGCTGTCAGGATGGGTTTGTGGTGCTGTTTTCCAGCAGCTAGTCTGAGGTCAGGCACCAGTTGGTTGTTGACACCAATTAATTCTGGTTTGAATGGCCCAAATGATCTGCTCCCGTTTGAGACTAAGATTACCAGTAGCAACAACAACAAATAACAACCAAAACAAATAAACAAAGCAACCCTCATTGCCTCTTAAAATGTGATTTCTGTCTCAGTACTGCTGTAAGACTCAATGCCCTCTCTAGTTTTATATTTCAGTGATATCTCACTTACATTATCATGGGATAGACACCCCACCACATGTCCCTCTCAGAAGTCAAGGGCTGCTTACAAGTTCCAGCTCCAGTTCTGGCATATTCTGCTTCTTCAGCTTCTCTCTGGGTTCCTCATCCCCTCTTTTACCCCTTAGCCAAAAATGCTCTATCAGGGGCCCCCATCCTGCCTGGGAGTGTTTGAGTGCATGAAAAACTCCTGAAGGATATTGGTTTCTCTGAGAGGTTTGCACAGAATCCCACATATCATCTCAGAAATATCTGCTTTTTTAAGCTATATGGTAATGCAGGCTGTGCATCTGAGATTAGAGTAAGGCCCTGAGGAACAAAATGCTCCTCTCCCTTTACAGCTGACAATGCAGAGCTGATTTCTATGAACTCATTTCCAAGAGATTCGACTCCATTGTTCAACACAGCCATGGTTCCAAGGGAAATCTCCAAAGATGGTTTAACTTAGAGCATTGCCATTTCCACCTCTGGGGTGCAAGATTTCACTGGCTGGTATTGATCTGTGGCCTGGGTGCCCAGAGTGGGGCTGGGCATCCCAAAACAAGCTGGGGGAATCTCCAGACTTCCAACAAACAGCCCCAAAATCTCGGGGAAGATGCACAACGACAAGAGGATGCTCTTGGGAGCCCCAAGAAGATTGCTCAGTTCCTCTGTCCTCTTGGGGCTTTGTAACAGATCATATTCACCACCTCTCACCTTCTTCCTTTTCATTATTAAACACTTCAATGCAATTTTTGTCTTCACTCTTAAGTCGTAGTACGGAGATTTAAGAATCAAAAGATAACGGAACTACACCTTGAGAGACTGAAAAAATAAAATAATGGAGTTTTTTGTATAAACTTACAGGGCCTGAAGAATTGGCCATTCCTGTAGGAACAGTTTTTATCTCACCTCAAAATAAAGTTTTTATATATATATATATATATATCTATATAGATACAGATATCTTGTCCCCAGCCCAACCCTTCTGAAGAAACATTGCCTTAAACCACAGCACTGACATCCTCACCCAAAACACCATTTCAAGAGCAGAATGAATGGGGCAAAATTAAGGCAAAGGAACCACCCTGTTCCAAACAGACACACCAGCAGCACAGAGGGAAGCTGGACTGGAACCCTGAGACATGAGGACATGGACTGCCATGTACAGTGTGCTTGCACAGGGTCTGCCCCTCTCCTGGCCTGCTCCTGTCCAGTCTCTGCTCTGCCACAATCACAGCAGCAGCAGCAGCAGCAGTGAATTGAGTTCTGCCTGCAGTGGATGTGGCTATTTCATTTTGGCAGCTCGAATGTTGCTAAGTGAAAGCACGTCCTTCTGAACTGCCTTGCTCATGGGAACCATTTAATCATTATAGAGCAATTATAGAGGTCTTTATTCAGTTGTTCCTTAAGTCCTCATTCAGGCAAACCTATTTCAATGGGAACTGTGCCTGAAAGGGACTCATCAAAACCTGACCAGGAAATGGCCAGTAAGAGTAACCGATTTCCAAGAGAGAAAAACTCATGCATTACATCCATAATGGGTAACTTCTTCTGAATACACCTATTGAAGTGTGTTATACTCATTAAACTCCATTTGGAGAGGAAGGGTAACCTTCCAGTTAACACAGTTTCTAAGGGCTGGTGAGAGCTGGGTTCTGTCCCTGCCTTTGACACTGGTGCCCCCAGGACCACGGTCACACCACTTTGTAATTTTACCTTAAATTTAGCAAAATAGGTACTGAACTGGGACAGCAGTAACCATCAGTTTAACTCTATTCATGGGCTGCAGCCCCTGGATTCTCCTTTACAAAACAGAAAGAGGAGCAGAAAATTTCCTTTTCTTTTTTTTTCTTTTCTGTTCACATTTTGAGGCAGAGCAGGTCTTTAATTCTGTGTACACCCAGCGAATCGCACAGAACGTCTTTGAAGGGGGCTGTGCTGATCACAGAGCAATAGTACTAATTGTTATCAGTACAGGCTAAGAATGCTGTGCTTTTGTGGCAAATGTCCACCAGGAACTTGACTGAGACCATCAACATTCCATTTGGGACTTAAGCCCCATTTGAACTTGTCTCCCAAAGCGAGAGTTTACAAACACAATTTAGTTCCTATTTGAGCAAGCGCTTTGAAGATGTAAAGTACTAAGTTGTGTATCTGTATGTACAAGAGACAGAGACAGAATGTGTAATTTCTTTCTGCATTCAGGGAACACAAGATTTCCTTTTTTCCCCTCTTTTTGGAAGGAAGTTTACTGCTGAGACCATTAGAGAAAATGCAAATGTGCAGACTGTTTGTTAAGGCTCCAGGAGAGAAAGCACAGGCAGTTGTTACCACGAGTATTTCTAGGAAAATGGGAAATCTTTGTCTTTAAGTGTATTTATTTAGCCAAGGAAAGTTTGCACAGCTTGTGGAGAATGGTTCTGGAGGAAATTAAATTTCAGCTGCACCTTCATATCACTCCTACACCTGCCAGCTCTTCCGACCAGCTCGCCATGTCCTGCACCGACGTCACACATGAGTAGTTGTGCAACCACCAGGTTTTTTCTCTTATCCAAGAAAGAGGCAACAACTCTAATCCTGCACACAACAGATAACCTGTTGCAGCAAAACCACAGGCAGGAGACATGAGGAATTTTTGAGGCTGATTCAAGAAAAATAAAATTACATTCTGTGTCTGTATAGGTTGGTGTAGAAGGATCCGAGCTGGATGCAGCCTAAGCCAGGTTTGGTGCAGAACACATTTCTCATTAGAGCTTATAAACTTGGAAAAGAGGATCTGAGACTGGAAAATGGGAATAAGAGTCAGAAAAGGGAGAAAATTTGCAGCCATTGACCTTGGAAAGTTGGAAACTTTCTTGGAAGAAATGAGCGGAGCCAGAGACTGACTGTGCACAACAAACCTTTCATGAAAGACAAACTGTGGTCAAACAAACTGCACAGCAATTTAGGGCAATTAAAAATGTTTTGATAATACTTTGCAAACAAAACATTTTGGTTCTTCAGTTTGCAACTAATGCTTCATTTCCAAAATATGTTCAAAGTTTGATTTAAAAAAAAAATCAATTATATGAGTTTAAAAAATTAAGACCTTCACACGACATTGAAATATTCTGGATAGGGCTCAAAGGTTAGATTACAGAGATATATTTCATCTGCCCTGTGAGTATGGGTACATCCAAACTGATCTTTCTGGGTTTTCTCTCAAGCTGCTGAAGATCCAGCCAGGAAACTCAGTGGAGCATAGGGTGGAATTCAGCTTTTTCTTACAGCATCTATCAAAATCTATCAAGTGGTGCTCTAAAAGCACCTTTGCTCCCCACAACAACACAGGAGCCTGGCCCAGGTGTAAATATCAACTGTGCTCATTTACTGCCTTGTGCAGCTGGGGTTAATCTGCCCCAGACCTCTCTGACATGGAGAACCAGAGAGTCATCCAGGCTGGAAAATTCCTCTAAGATCGAGTCCGACCATTGCTCCAGCTCTGCCAAACCACCTCTAAATCATGGCCCCAAGTGCCACATCCAGACATTTTTTGGAATGCTCTGAGGGATGGTGACTCCAACACTGCCCTGGGCAGCTGGGGTCAGGGCTGGACATTCCTTTCAGTGAAGAAATTTTTCCCTGATATCCAGTCTAAACTGGTCCTGGTGCAACTTGAGGCCATTCCCTCTCCTCCTGTCCCTGTTCCCTGGGAGCAGAGCCCGACCCCCCCAGCTGTCCCCTCCTGGCAGGAGCTGTGCAGAGCCACAAGGTCCCCCCTGAGCCTCCTTTTCTCCAGGCTGAGCCCCTTTCCAGCTCTCTCAGCTGTTCCTTGTGCTCCAGACCCTTCCCTATCTCCATTCTCTTCCCTAGACATGCTCCAGCCCTCCAGTGCCTTTCTTTCACTCATTTTTTCACTCTGCATTTTTCCACTTCAGTTCAAAACAAAGACCTCTGCCTGGCCAATCACCTTCAAAGTGAGAAAAGGGGATGTGTGTGGAAACCCCTGATACAAATCTGTAGGATCCTAAAGAACTGTGCTGTGTTTATTCTCAAGGTAAGAAATCTACATTTTGCTTCGGTTGGATTTTTTCAGCCCATGTGCACACACACTCAGCACTGTGGGGGAAAAAACATAAAGAAAAGAAAAGCTATCTTCAGCAGAGTGATAACTTATCTTTCCAGTGATATTTTCCCCCCTATCTGCATTTAAAATTAGTTAGATTTGGGTGGAGGAACAGCACTTGCTGCTTCATGTGCTTCAGAAGCACTGCATGTGCTTCTACACGGGTTTTGTGTATCTGCACTGTGGATGTGTTGAGGACTTTGTTGTTGTTGTTGTTGTTGTTTATGAGGTTTGAGTGGATAAAAAGGATAAATGTAGTGGGCTCATACAAAAAAGTACGTTGGGATTAAAACAAAAAAAGCATGGCTAAGAACTGCCTTAATTAACTCATCTCGAGCAGAGCCATTCCTTCAGACACCACACAGAATTAAGACATAGTTGGGTTTCTCAGAGAGCAAAGTTGCAGACAGATGCCAGGGGGAACCAACAAATATTTCCAGTGCTGTTACCAGCCTCACCTAATCTGTTTAATTGCGTTTGTAAATTCATGAGGCACCCAACTGCTCACCCAAATACCTCACTTCTGTGGAGCAGGTCCTAAATTACAACGTGTGGGGTACATTACCTCAAGTGCCAGACTTTGTTAAAGATCAGTCCCTTTCCTTATTAACATCCACTCCTGCAGAGATGGAACCTTCTGTTCAGAGGCATCTCATCCTCACAGATCCCTGTGGTAAACTCTATGTTTGGTAAAACCACCCTTTGTAACAATTACATTTTCTAAGCAAAAGAACCCAAACCATGGGGGTTTTTTCATTATCCTGTAGCAAACGGCCTAGATACAGCCAAAGGAAGAAATGGGTATCCAGAATTACACAGAAATACTGGTTTGAAGAAGGGAGAGAGGCAAGGAAAAGGATGTTTATACTTGGGAATCCTATTCCATTTATTCTCTGCTGAGGACTTACTAACACACTCCTGGGTGTGTCTTTGTAGAATGGAAATGGGTTTGTTTGAAATTCCAGACAAGGATGATTTATTTGATGATACATATCCATCACAGGCTTCCTTACAGACAAGGCTTAGAGGGGAATAAAATTCCTCAAACTTCATCTTGCTTCCAAGCTCTCCTGATCTCATGAGACACAAACTCCAAAAGAAGAGGGCCCCAAACAAAACAAATCTGAGAGTTAATATTTCACCCCAAAATACACTCTCACTTTGGAAAATATCATGCTCCTATACAGAAGAGCTAAGAGACATTGAACTGATATGGAAACCATTGGTTTTCCCATGTTTTTTGGGTTTTTTTTTCCACTGAGAAAAACCACAACATGACTGGCAGACACAGAAATAGCTGTTACACACAGAGGGATGTTCTGGGGTTTTTTCTGCGATAAAATTTCATTCTATACCACATCCAGCAGGTCAAGTTTTCCCAGGCAGCTGACAAATGCTAATAAAATATTCTCAGTAGTACTTTACAGCTTATTAATCATTCTCCTAAGACAGACCTAATGGAAGAACACAACCTGGAGAGTGATATCTCACACTATCAACATCACCCTGATGAAATTGAACCATTTAATTCATTTTTTGGGTTATAAACACAACTATTTGATCACTGTCAAAGCACTACACAGGAAAGGCAATCCAAACTGGGTATTTACAGTCCAGCATAATAAACCAGAAATATTTTTTGAGCACTTTGGTCACTCTGGAGGGACTTGAGAGAGATTATACACTTTACTGCTTGAGCCCCACAGGAAGTTCTTGATATGATGCAGGCTTTAGAAGGGGGCTGATGTCTTGGTGTGCAAGACTGGATATCTGTTTTTTCCATCTGATTAATGTAAGGAATTCACACCCACCCCATCCATCTACAGAGTCTCTCCCTCCAGTTCAGTGATAACCACAGAAATGCTAAACAGAACAAACAAGGATTTACCCTAAAGTAATCTGCAGGTGCCACATCAGCCAATCTTCCCTTCAGATACACACACAGAAAAGATAACACACAACATTTAGCAATCCATTTTTCTGTTCTGTTTCATTACCACCTCAATGGAATATAAATATATGTTTATATAAATACACACACACACATATATATATGTATACATGGAATGGAGTAGGAGGGGGAAGAGTGAAGGCACAGGAAAATATAATATTTAAGTCCATATAGTCAAGCTTATTTCTGTGTAATCAAAGAGACAAATAAAGCCAAGAATTTGCAGAAATTCCAAGCTCAAGTCGAACCTGAAGCTTGTTTTCCTTCCCCAAAACATGGTTTGACTTCAGGGCATTGTAGTCCTCCACCTTCTATGTGTGCTCAAAAAAATAAAATTGAACTGTGTAATGGGAACAGGTGCCAGCAATAAAGCCTGGAAACTCTTTTTGTCCTCCCAAGAAATTGTCTTCTCACTACACAAGTACAGCCTGGTGCTGTCGATAAATGCAAACAGCATTTTGATAAAGATAAATTATAAAGCAGCTCTTTGGTCTTCTAAAGAGATGGGGTGTTGTGGACAGCTGTTTGGCTGCTGGAGCTACATTTAATGAGATTTGTGCACAGAATTGTTTGCACGTTGGAGGGATGCATTTCACAATGGCACCGAAAACAATTGGGTGTTGTGGGATAAGTACCTTTTACAGTATATCAAGGTCAAACCTTTTACTTGATGTACTTAACTAACCATGTAAAATATTACATCAGCAAGCCTATGAGGCACTTAGAGATATATTCATATTTGCATAATGTCCTCTGTAAGTTAGTCTGCGGTCCTTAAGGGTGTTTAGAATAACTGCATGCAAGAATATACTTAATCCAATCTCATTTTAGCTTTTGCTCTTTTAAGATTTCAAAATTAATAAATCCTCCTGATACTCCAAATTACCATGAGCTTTTATAAGCATAACTTTGTAACTTTAACCCATTTATGAACATACCCTACAGGCATATGTACTAATGAATAAGAAATAACATTAGAAGTTTAAAGATGGTCTCTTTATGAAGTAATGTAAGAAAATCCTGTTAGCTGGATCAAGTACAAAAGTGTGATTTCTTAAAAATAGAAAATCCTTCACAAAATTACTTGTAATTACAATAACCAAAGGATAAAAAGTAAGAATAGTTTAAGCATTGTGCATTATTTAACTTGGTACATGAAATATGTTTTATGTATATGTACGAAGCACGCAAATAGAAATCTGATCTAAAGTGTGCTTCCATGGCTACGGGATTTTTATTTATTTATTTATTTTCTATTGTGCTTGATTGCTGTCAGGAGCACTGACAGATAAAGGATTTCAAATTACCTTAAACACTTGGTGCTTCCTCCAGTGAACCAAGCTCCTCTGGTGTTTGCCTCTAAGACATCTGGAGGAGCTGGGGAAAACCTTCCTGGTCAAAAGTTCTTCCAGCATTCCCAAAGTCCTCCAGAATCCACAAGCTCAGCACCTACTTTGGAGAATTAAAATGATGATTAAGATGATGATGAAGAAGATGATGATTAAAACTCATCACAATTAATGGGTCAATAATTGAAATTTCTCCTCCTGCTTGCTGTGAGATTGAAGCAGCCCCTGCTGCCTGCCCACCATCAGGAGTCATCACAACCCACAGGATGAAATGTCCTGGTGATCAAACCCTGCAAGCAGGGCAAGAGAAAGGAGTGAATTCCAGGCACTGCTGATGATGGCTCGTGGGAAGGAAAAAGGTCACCACACATTTAATATGGGCAGAAAAATCCCAAATCATCTCTTGCTTGCTCCATCTGCTTCCCACCTGAAGTTAAACAGTAAATGGCCAAATTATAGGGTCCTCTCCTCTCCAAGTGATGATTTATTATAGTTATGATTTATTATAGTATTCCATTTTGTTTTGTTCCCAGATCAGCCAAAGTCACTGTTCTCTTTGCAGACAGTAACTGAAAAAAGGGGATTTATGTTTTTTGAGCAGTCAGTGGGGATCATCAGAGCTGCTTTCAGTCAGTGGAGGTGATACTTAGAATGGCCCTGAGACCCCAGTGTTCCCAGTAGATCGACTCCTGATTCCCTGAGAGTGCCTTTTAAGGATATCAGGAGTGTGTTGCTTCCAGAAGGAGAACAGGTGCAAGTCCCAGGCGCCCCAGGAGTCACCCAGTTGTTGTAAGGAAGCTGAAGAGTAGTGACAGGTCTCCCAACAAAACCCATTTCACTCATCACACCTCCACCTTGGCAAGTTTCTGCCCTGCTCAGTGGAGCAAGGAGAAAATTAATTTGCAGGAATGACAAGTGAGATGGTGCCAGATGGGTATCCTGGAGGTGCTCCACTGCTGTTCCACTGGATGTCACCCTGACATTGAGCCCAGCTCTGGATTCCCCACAGGGCAAAGTGGTTTTGTTCAGGGAATAATGCACGAGCTGCTGGAGAGCAAAGCTAAGTGATTCCTTATTAAAGCAGCCTCAGAGAGCCAACAGCTCTTTGAGCAGTGGGATGGTGCTTTGTCCCAGGGGTTGGTGGGGCAGGACAGCACATAAACAATAATTCCCCAGCCTGGACAAAACAAGGCTGGGAGGAGAGAGATCTGCTGTAAGTCAATCTGGAGATTTAATGCCTACAGGCAGAAATTACTAATGCCAAAGGACAGTAATACACTGAAATATAAGGACAGTAATACACTGAAATATAACCTTGATCTTCTTTAGACTGGGAATTAGAGGGAGGTTTCAATGTGTAACATCACAGAGGGCATGGAGTTGCCTGGTCAAGTGGACTAGCAGGACAGCGCTCCCTCTTCCCAAGAAAAATAACCTCAGCCAGGATGAAAATGGACCTTGATCTGTTTAAGAATGGCATTTCATCACTGTGTGGGTCATGAAGTGACCTAAAGCTCTGATCCAGGAGGTTTCTTCAATTCTTCAGTTATCAGCAGCACCTTCACTGCTACCCAGCTCTGCTGCACATTAAGGAAAAGGATTTTGTCAGGAGCATGGTCCCCAGCTGAGAATGAAAATATTTCTGCCTCCTGGTGTTCTCCTGCCTCCCTCATGCAGGCTCTGTCACAGTCACAACACGAGGGGACAGTTCAACAGGACTAAGAGCTGTCCTGGGCTGGGCAGGGTTCACAGCACCGTAAAAATCAATAATTAGGTTTAATCACCTAGACCATCTCTCTGCTCTTGTAGTCTAAATTACAGTCTAAATTATCATCACCAAATGTCTTCTCCTGCACTTCACAACCAGAACAGGATGCCAGAAGAAATGGCATGAGGCAGGCCAGAGTTTGGCTAAGCCTGTGTGGCTCAGAAGTAACAATTCAGGTAGCTCAGATCTCCATGACAATGACACTTGTACAAGGGAGCAATTCAAAAAGAACACTCTTAGTCTCCTAACAGCCAACAAATCAATGAATACTCTTCCTCCTGTATGTGACCATGGATTCTGGTGGATCATTAAATCAAGATCAGGCATCCTCAGGCTGCCATCACTGACCTTAGAAAAGCACCAAACTGGGACACAGGAACAGCCAAATAAAGTGAGTATAATAAAACCCAAATTGTAGCAGCAGAATGCAAATACTGAATGGGACTGAAGAAAGGCCAGTTAGGCATTTCTGGAGTGGCCACTCTAAAGGCGTTTGTCCTTCTGAACAACCAGAAGATAAAGCAATAAAATCAAACATAAACATTTAGAGTTCCATAAGAACTGAGAACTACCAGCATGTCCTTGAGAAAGAGAAAAAGGGGCAAGTTCTAACAACAAACAAAAATTTCTAGTGGCTGCAAATCCAGGAATAAAACAGCTTTGCAATGGAATGGGCTGCCCAGGGAGGTGGTGGAGTCGCCACCCCAGAGGTGTCCAAGGAATGCCTGGATGTGGCACTCAGTGCTCTGGGCTGCTTGCCAAGGTGGTGACTTGGGCCAAAGGTTGGGCCTGATGACCTTGGAGGTCTTTCCCAACTCGAATGTTTCTGTCATTCTGTGATTATTCTCTAAATCCAACAATATGAAGTGCTGTCCTTGGGATATAACTATTTGTGAGTGCAAAATAATAATTTTATGTAAACAGTCCAATGTACAGAGAAAACATGTCACTGAACCTCAGCCATGTCACACGTCTGAAGTTACTTTACCACCACATTACTGAAATTATCAAGGACAGAAGAGTCTGACATTCCTAAATTTCATAAAGGATGAATAATTTAATTTAATTCCCACACTGAATAACAGATTTACTTGTAAATGCTCAGACTTTCATTCTGCACTCAGGGTAAGCCCCCTGGCTTTGGGGAAGAAACACTGTATTTGCTTTTATATGCAACAGTAAGTTTGAGACAACCCTTCAGCTGTAAATCTCAATTCTCCTCATTTATTGGGCCATCATTGATGCCTCCACAACAGTAGAAGTCAGAGATTTGAGAGTTTTGAAAGGGTTTAGAGACACAAGTCACATTAGACTCATGGGAACTGTTCCTGTAAATCTTCCAGGCAGCTCTAAAAAATTTTAGTCTAAATTCCTTCCACCTCCTTTTGCATATTTTAAAGAAACAAGACACAGCCCTGGAGAGCAGCAGCAAGTAGAGAGGAGACTTGGTTTTCATCAGTGTTAGCAAGGTAAAACAAGAGAATTGGCTTTGCATGGTGGAAAAGCTTATGGAAAGTTTAATAAAAGGCACTGAAAAGTGCCAAAATATTTTTCCTGAACCTGTAGATGTCACACAAAGTATCGAGTGAGGCTGCAATGCCAAGTCGGACAAGGCCACAGAGTAAAAGGCTTCTGAAAGGCTGCGAGTTCTTCCTGATCATAACAAGAAAGGGAAGTTTAAAAAACTGAAGAAAGGAAAGGAATTTTCCCCCATTTCAATTAACCAGGGAGGCTGGATGGAAATGTTTACCCCCAGAGAGCACTATCAGCTTCAAGTGCGATTCTCCTTTAGGGGACAGAAATTTAGATAAAAACGCAGCACCCCGGTGCTGATGGTGATAAAGGCCCTCAGAAGATGTATTTTGGTGGTGATAAGGAGCTGTGTGACCTTGTAGAGCCCCGGAGCTCCGAGGCAGAGACCGGCGCTGGCGGCCGCACCTCGAACCAGAGCTAGGAATTCTGCAGAGAGAGCAAAGAAACGAGCTCAGCTCTGACACACAACATCTTTTAACTCAATTTCTGTTTACAAACACAGCCCTGCTCCTGTCTGGGAAAGCAGAGCCCAGTTGCTGTCAAAGAGGATAAGAGAATGGGAAAGGAAAAGGGTGGAAAGGAAAAAGACAAAAAAACAACTCCAAAGGCACCAGAAGCCTTTGCTCAGCATCCCTCCTTTTCCGAGCTCTGGTCATCCAATCCCACCCGGAGAACACAGCAGGGATTGGCCTTCCAGGAGGGGCAGGCAACATAAAAGTCTGGAATGTGCTCTCTCTCCTACACCCATCACGGCAAGGCATTTGAATATTGGATTTAGTGTTGTGCTTCCACAGATACAAAATTAGGCCGACAGAAGTCTGGATTCCGGCCCTTGCTCCGTCCTGGTGACTTGTGGAGAGCTGGTAGCCAAAAGCATTTGGAACGGTTGTCTCTCTCCAGATGCTGCCATTCATTTCTGTGGGAACAAGACCACTTACATCTAATTACAGTTTCTGCTCAAATTAACAGGACTGAAATGACAGAAAACAAACAAACAAACAAAAAAATAAACCTGAAACAAACAAACCCACCCCAAAAAGTTCTTTGGACTAATTGGGAAATTTTTTGCTGTCATAGCTTGGGAAGCAGTTGATCCTTTCAAACAATGGCTTTTAAGTGATTCATGTGTTCTGACNTCTCCTACACCCATCACGGCAAGGCATTTGAATATTGGATTTAGTGTTGTGCTTCCACAGATACAAAATTAGGCCGACAGAAGTCTGGATTCCGGCCCTTGCTCCGTCCTGGTGACTTGTGGAGAGCTGGTAGCCAAAAGCATTTGGAACGGTTGTCTCTCTCCAGATGCTGCCATTCATTTCTGTGGGAACAAGACCACTTACATCTAATTACAGTTTCTGCTCAAATTAACAGGACTGAAATGACAGAAAACAAACAAACAAACAAAAAAATAAACCTGAAACAAACAAACCCACCCCAAAAAGTTCTTTGGACTAATTGGGAAATTTTTTGCTGTCATAGCTTGGGAAGCAGTTGATCCTTTCAAACAATGGCTTTTAAGTGATTCATGTGTTCTGACNATTTGTGAGTGCAAAATAATAATTTTATGTAAACAGTCCAATGTACAGAGAAAACATGTCACTGAACCTCAGCCATGTCACACGTCTGAAGTTACTTTACCACCACATTACTGAAATTATCAAGGACAGAAGAGTCTGACATTCCTAAATTTCATAAAGGATGAATAATTTAATTTAATTCCCACACTGAATAACAGATTTACTTGTAAATGCTCAGACTTTCATTCTGCACTCAGGGTAAGCCCCCTGGCTTTGGGGAAGAAACACTGTATTTGCTTTTATATGCAACAGTAAGTTTGAGACAACCCTTCAGCTGTAAATCTCAATTCCCCTCATTTATTGGGCCATCATTGATGCCTCCACAACAGTAGAAGTCAGAGATTTGAGAGTTTTGAAAGGGTTTAGAGACACAAGTCACATTAGACTCATGGGAACTGTTCCTGTAAATCTTCCAGGCAGCTCTAAAAAATTTTAGTCTAAATTCCTTCCACCTCCTTTTGCATATTTTAAAGAAACAAGACACAGCCCTGGAGAGCAGCAGCAAGTAGAGAGGAGACTTGGTTTTCATCAGTGTTAGCAAGGTAAAACAAGAGAATTGGCTTTGCATGGTGGAAAAGCTTATGGAAAGTTTAATAAAAGGCACTGAAAAGTGCCAAAATATTTTTCCTGAACCTGTAGATGTCACACAAAGTATCGAGTGAGGCTGCAATGCCAAGTCGGACAAGGCCACAGAGTAAAAGGCTTCTGAAAGGTTGCGAGTTCTTCCTGATCATAACAAGAAAGGGAAGTTTAAAAAACTGAAGAAAGGAAAGGAATTTTCCCCCATTTCAATTAACCAGGGAGGCTGGATGGAAATGTTTACCCCCAGAGAGCACTATCAGCTTCAAGTGCGATTCTCCTTTAGGGGACAGAAATTTAGATAAAAACGCAGCACCCCGGTGCTGATGGTGATAAAGGCCCTCAGAAGATGTATTTTGGTGGTGATAAGGAGCTGTGTGACCTTGTAGAGCCCCGGAGCTCCGAGGCAGAGACCGGCGCTGGCGGCCGCACCTCGAACCAGAGCTAGGAATTCTGCAGAGAGAGCAAAGAAACGAGCTCAGCTCTGACACACAACATCTTTTAACTCAATTTCTGTTTACAAACACAGCCCTGCTCCTGTCTGGGAAAGCAGAGCCCAGTTGCTGTCAAAGAGGATAAGAGAATGGGAAAGGAAAAGGGTGGAAAGGAAAAAGACAAAAAAACAACTCCAAAGGCACCAGAAGCCTTTGCTCAGCATCCCTCCTTTTCCGAGCTCTGGTCATCCAATCCCACCCGGAGAACACAGCAGGGATTGGCCTTCCAGGAGGGGCAGGCAACATAAAAGTCTGGAATGTGCTCTCTCTCCTACACCCATCACGGCAAGGCATTTGAATATTGGATTTAGTGTTGTGCTTCCACAGATACAAAATTAGGCCGACAGAAGTCTGGATTCCGGCCCTTGCTCCGTCCTGGTGACTTGTGGAGAGCTGGTAGCCAAAAGCATTTGGAACGGTTGTCTCTCTCCAGATGCTGCCATTCATTTCTGTGGGAACAAGACCACTTACATCTAATTACAGTTTCTGCTCAAATTAACAGGACTGAAATGACAGAAAACAAACAAACAAACAAAAAAATAAACCTGAAACAAACAAACCCACCCCAAAAAGTTCTTTGGACTAATTGGGAAATTTTTTGCTGTCATAGCTTGGGAAGCAGTTGATCCTTTCAAACAATGGCTTTTAAGTGATTCATGTGTTCTGACTGCTCAGTTTGTCTTGTTAAAGCATCAGCAAAAGGGAGAGTTTTGTTACACAGATCCTCTGCTCGTGAAAGATTTGTTAAATGGCCATGCAGTCAGCGGTGGAATTGGGACCATTGTGGCACAAAACATTGTTTTCATTATTACACCAAATGCCAATTGCACGTTACACTATTTGCTGTGGAATAGAAGTTATACAAAGACAGGTTTTCCCTGGTGCTGCACAAGGACTGGAATGGAGTTTTATACATGAGCACCTCTGTCCTTCCCTTCCTTGTGGAAATCAGGACTAATTCCACCCAAGGGTCAGAAAATCTGCAGTTTTCAGATGACAGTCAAGCCACTCACGTACAATCCCTTTCTTTGCATTCCATTTACCATTAGGACCATATCAGTTGGCCACTGGATGCAGAATATTTCTGCCCTTCGAAATCCACAGCAGCTGGATTATGTCATCATCACAGAATCAGAGAAAATATATCCTGGGTTGGAAGGGACCCACAAGTATCATGAAGTCCAACTCCTGGCTTAGCACAGGACTCCCCAAGAACCCCTCCAAAATGGGCTGACTCACATCACAGGGGTTGAGTAACTTTGCTCTGACTGGTCCGGTCACAAAAAGGCTGGAAAAAGAGGGGAGAGTTGGGCTGTGAGATTCCTTCCCATAGTGGCTCCAATCCCATGAGAAGCCTCCATGTCCTTCTGGTGAACCAACACCCAATTCAGGTTCCATCCCTGCCAAACAGCTCATGAAAATCATTCTGTGCTGTTAATCATTATTGATTTATTTTCCCGGTTCAGCCTTGGATAGTTGCTGTCGCTCAGATCTCCATCAATGAGTGGTAGATGAAACAACTCACACCATTCCAAAAGAGGGGGTTAAATCAACAATTATGGCTTATTCAGTCAATGGAAAATTCTGCTCCTTTTTAAAAAACTTCCTCTTTCGTAGCTGACTTTCAACAGAGCAGCTCCTAAATTTCCCATGTTATTTCTCCCCCCAACTTCACAATTGGACACAATTTTAAAGGATTGAGAACCAGGCCCAGCTCCTGATTTGTCCTGAGGGGCAAAGTAAAATCACAGAAACCATCAGATATTTGTTTTGTATGTGCCAGCTGTGAAGGCAGCTGACTACAGAGCAAGAATTTATAGACTGCAATGCACAAAAATATGACTTTTCCTTCTATTTCAGCAGCAGAGCCCTTAAGACATACCAGTCAAAGTAAAAATCCTTGTGTAGAAATATGGACTTCACCTCCCACTGGACAGACCTTAAAAAACATTTCAAATCTGAGGTGAATAAAAGAACAGGAGGAAAGGTTATGCAATGTGGATCTAGACCAATTTCATAGCAAAAATAAGAATTACCTTTAACCACAGCTTTTCTCACCTGTCCTGCCTTTCCTTAAGAGAAAAGAAAAGCTCTCCATTTTCTCCCACTTTCATTTTATGTGCTTTTTTAAACAACTGAGCATAGTTCTTGTTCCCTGGAATTAAACTCACACTGGTAGTTCTAAGAAGAAACCAATGAACCAGATTTACGAAAAAAAAAAAAAAAAGAGAAATTTTTATCTTCAAGCTGCTAAAGATTCAAAGTTATTTTGTAAGGAACTAGCTAAATGTTGACTTTCTTTTTTCTGGTATTAAAATCACAGAGGATATGTACATGAATTTGTATAACACGGGAACAGGCAACAACAAACTTGAAATCAGATTGCGCCACCTTAGTCTTTTCCAGAAAAGAATTTTTTTTCTAGCCAAATATTAGAGAAACTGTCAGTTGGTTCCAAGGAGAAATTCCTGGAATAACAGCCACTAAGTTCACAGATTCAAAGCTTTATCTAGAGGGAACATGATAGACAACACACAGCAGAGCAGATTTTTTCACTTGAGAGTCATTCCAAGAGCGGCAAAGCTACCACAGTTTCCAAAATGTAGGACAGAATTCCTCAGGTTATTGCCTTACACACATGTCTACACAGCCAATGATTAAAAATTCACAAGAACATCTTGTCAGATGCCTCAGCAATGGGTTTGCTTCCCAGCCTGAGCCTAATCTTACCTTGAGCATTCCTTATCTCAGGAGGGAGCGAGACTCACTCACAGTTACGATAGGACTGGGCAGCAAAGTCACAAGAGTTCAAGTCCTGATCCTGCTTCTGAGTTGTGAAGAACTCGTTTAATCCCTCCAATGTGCACGCTTTCCCCTGCAATGGGGATAATACCACTTGCTTTTGGTTGTCTGTTCAGTCTATCCAAATCCCAAGTTATTTAGGAAATAGCTTCTCAGCATATATTTACCCTTTGCTTTGTGGAGCAGGACTTCCAATGCCATTGGAGCCCTTAAGCAGTAAGGGTGAAGGCTGGTGAAATAGTGCCAAAGGAGACCATGGTGCCCAGCTTTTCAAGCTAGGTTAATCAAAAAACCCTGCAGAATGTTTCAAACAAAAATGTTCCAGTCTTGAAGAACACAGTTCAGCCACATTATTTCGTCCCAGCAGGATTCATCAGTTAAGAGCTGCTGCTTCTCTCACCCTAGCACAAGGCTCCTGGGTCTGAAGGGATTTAATCTCTGATATAAAGCTTGAACACCAGGAAGGTATCACTGAGGAGGGGAGACAGTTTTGTGGCTCCTACCATGACAAAAGCTGAACTGTATTCAACCAAACATCCATGGGCATGACAGAGACACTTCAGGATTGCATTCTCTGGCTAAAATCAGCCAGGTGTCAGGACAGGTGATCACACTAGATCCTGTTGTTTTACAAAAATTTGCCAATCCACTGTGGAAAATTCTCATCTCAGACTCATGAGCAAACAGTGATTTCTTATTGTATCAACACACAGAATCCCAGAATGGTTTTGTGTGGAAGGGACCTTAAAGACCACCCAGTTCCAACCCTTTGCCATGGGCAGGGACACCTTCCACTGTCCCAGGTTGCTCCAAGCCCCATCCAACCTGGCCTGGGACACTGCCAGGGATCCAGGGGCAGCCACAGCTTCTGTGGGCACCCTGTGCCAGGGCCTCCCCACCCACACAGGTCATGCCAGGAGCAGCCCTTAGAAAGCCTTTGCAAAATTCCGAGGAGCAAACACCACCCCAAACACTGCAGGCCATTTGGGGAAATTCTTTTGCATGTGAGAAAAGGGGATGTGGTGTTTGGAAGAACACAGCCTGCAAATTGTTCACCCTGTTCCGCTAAGCTTCCTAAATGATCTGGAGGTGTCCCAGTTAAGCAGAACTGCAATCCCTGTTAAGTGGCACTCATTGCCACTAAGCATCGTTGGACTTACACGATTTCCCTTGTAGATGTCTGGATTAAGTGGTTTTGCCAACTAAGCACCTCCTTTTTCTGATTCAGCGGAGCGTAGGGAATCGTACGCGTTTTACCGCTTTATGTGTCTCAAATGGCATGAAAACGGGCTGGTTCTGTGAAAATTAAAATACACTTTATCTGTTGCACAAGTTTTCAATACACGTGAGCTCCAGGGGCACGTGGAATACATTTCACCCCATCCATCCACCCATCCATTGTGTACACAGAGCGGCCTCGCCGTGCACTTAACCTGGTCTGATAACATTCTCCTGAGCCAGGAATCGCGTGCTGAACCTCGGTATAATGTCAGGGCACAAAGGAAAAGGGGAAAGAAATAAATAAGTCAACCCCAAATCCAGGCACCTTGAAGCAGAGCTCTGAGAAAACCGTCTGTCTCAATGGAAAATCCTAAGGCTGGTGGATTCTGGCGTCTTTCAGAGCGAGCAGTGCCCCTTTCATTGGCCACTCAAAGCTCTAGAGTCACATCTGTTTGTGCTGGCGTGAGATTGGCACGCTGCTCCCGCAGATGAAAGCCGGAGCGGTGGTGCCAACCTGCTGGGAAAAGCATGGCTTTCAGGATTTTTCCCTTTCTTTCCTTTTGCTGCAAGGATTCTCATGCAGTGCCAAGGCGGCGCGAGAGGCGAGCGCGCACAAGTTTTCTTTGGAGGATGAGGGGAATGGCTGGAAAGGAGGAGGAGGAGGAGGGGGTGAGGAATGTGGTGGGGGAGAAAGGCCTCATGTGTGAAAGCTGAACCTGTCACAGAGCTCTTTCTTTTTTGGTGATGACAAAACAGCCAAGTAAGATGAAAGCCTAATTTGATACTTTTGTAGCTATATAACAGTTCTAATATTTTGTGACATTTTGTATTGTGGCACTATAGATGAAATTGTCATCGGACTGGCACCCTTTACTGTTTATTCCTTAATTACAACTGTTAACAACACTGCAGAGAAACGTGTTAATCTGCCATCACATATTGTGAAAACAACATTGTTGTTACAAACACCAACACCCACTCAACAGGGTAATTCTAAGGTGGCAGTTTCTGTAAAATGTTATCAGTTTAATGGACACTTCAACAGAAATTACCGGCAAACATCTGGACCACGGAAGGCCACAGAAGGTTTTCCTTTAATTTCGGCAGAGGCAGGTCCTGTGCCTTTGTGCCCCCCAGCTTTGGGTGGGAATAGGCCTGATTTAACCTTTAAAAATTGCTTTTCAGGTAAGGCAGGTCAAGATTCTCCTCTCCAGAGTGCCTGGAGAAGAGAAGGCTCAGGGGTGACCTTATTGCAGCCTTGCCCTTCTTGAAGGGGGCCTACATGAGAGGGGGAGAGGGACTTTGGACAAAGGCATGGAGTGGCAGGACAAGGGGAATGGCTTCAAACTGCCACAGGGCTGGGCTAGATGGGATACTGGGAAGGAATTCCTCCCTGTGAGGGTGTGAGGCCCTGGCACAGGGTGCCCAGAGAAGCTGTGGCTGCCCCTGGATCCCTGGAAGTGCCCCAGGCCAGGTTGGACAGGTCTTGGAGCAACTGGGATAGTGGAAGGTGTCCCTGCCATGGCAGGGGTGGAACAAGATGGTCTTTAGGTAAGCACACCTTGTAACACACCTGTTTGACCCAGTTTAGGCACTGATGAATCAGGGGTTGCTAAGCCAGGCTTGCAGGCCCTTGGTCCCAGGAGAGCCCCCAGTTGGTGATGAGGGCCTTGGAGCCTTCCCCAATGGACAGGGAGAGCTGAGGCCTCTCAGTGTGGCTGAGGAGCCTTTTGCAGCTCATGCTTAAAACAGTAACACTGTTAGCAGAGGGAGGTGACAGAAGAATAAAACCTTTTTGGATGGAAAAAACCCCTAAAATCATTGAATCCAGCTGTTAACCCAGCACTGCCAAGGCCACCACTAACCTGTGTCCCCAGGTGCCACACCTACAAAGCTGCTAAGTGCCTCCAGGGATGGGGATCCACCACTGTCCTGGGCAGGCTATGCCAGTGCTGGACAGACCTTTCTGTGAAGAATTTTCCAAGTATCCAAACTAAACCTCCTCTGGCACAGCTTGAGAGCATTTCCTCTTGTCCTGCCCTGTTCCCTGGGAGCACAGCCCGACCCCCCCAGCTGTCCCCTCCTGGCAGGAGCTGTGCAGAGCCACAAGGTCCCCCCTGAGCCTCCTTTTCTCCAGGCTCAGCCCCTTCCCAGCTCCCTCAGCCCCTCTGGTGCTCCAGACCATTCTCCAGCTCCACTGTCCTATTTGCACTTTATTTTCAGGTCAGTTTGGATTAATGGGAATTCATGGTATGGCCCGCAGTTGGAGTTCTAAAATAAGGTTCATCCAGGAATATGTGTGAGACCCAGATCTCAAATATGACTCCCTGAACATCAGGTGGAAAGCAGGGCCAGGAAAACATTACTACACCTTGGAGCAGCAGGAAAATAGCACATGACCCTTGAGGCCAGAACTCAGTGAGGCTTTCAGTACATTCAGAAGGGATGATTTAAAAAAAAAGCAAAAGAAAAAGAGAATTTAGAGTTGCAGCAGGACTGAGATTACAGCTAACCTCATTCTTGTGCCTTGTAAAATATCTAAGAATAATTAAATCTGTTCCTTTTCTTTAATTAGCCTTGTGTCTCATTAGAGCAGTTCACTGCCATGTCTTTATTTACTTGATTTATATCTTCTCCACACCTTTGCCTTCCCTTCTTCACCTAATCTTAACATCTCTCTTTTCCTTCCCTTAAAGCTCTTTATTTTAGTGCTTTGATGTTATATTGGTTTCCCCTTGACATGTTTTGTTTAAAAGAAAAACAAAGACAGAAAATCTATACACAAAACAGAAGTCAACTACATCTTGACAAATCAAGCTTTTAAAAAGTCAGAAAAAGCAGATTTAGAGATGAAAGCTCATTCTTAACCCAGCTTCCTTCTTCAGAGACCTTAATATGATCTCTTTATATAACTGTTTGCCAATTAATTCAAAATATAATGCAAGCTGCAATTTTGCTTAGAGACACGCATTCATTAGGGTTGGGGGAAGTATATAGTTTTCAGGCTTTGATTGATTTTTTAAATCTCATTGAGATGTACAGAACAAGACATCTTTTAAAGACATCAATTGTCCAAACAGCCACGGTTTATATCTACAAATTTACAAGAAACTGATGGTTTGCACATGGATGGAAAACAGAGTTATCCTAGAAGAATGGTAGCAGCATTTTATCTGAATTATGACAAGTCCTGCTCAAGTTATGACCTACATGTGGAGGAAATAGCAGATCACCATCACAGAGTTTGCCTTTCCCAACACAGAGAGATCAGATTCCTGAACATGGAAGATCCCAACCTGTAAAACTCGTAGTTATCACTTCCACCCTCTGGAAGATGCCCTGGCATTGCACCTATGGCATGAGGACATGTGGCTTTACAGGCAGACAAATCCCTAAAACCAGCCCAAATCCAAATAGGAAAGCTGGGGGGTTTCCCCCACACACACACAACAATTCAGCTTGAGAAATTCCCATCTTGAGGAGACAGTGACTGCAGGGACAGACGTTCCACAGCTTTCCTGATTTCACACCTGAACACTGCTGCTACCCCAACATTGTCCTTCTGATCCTTGGTACAACAGCTTGCTTGGTACAACAGCATTTTCTGGGATAGAAGCAAAGATAATAAGAAGCCATAAACTGTGGAATATGATGTTGAGGTTCAGGGGCATGTGTTCCAGGTACCCAGAGTACTCATTAAATAGGAAAGGGTTTAACTGAGCCCAACAGATTTAATTGTCAAGGATTCCTGAATGGAATCAGGAGTCCAAACCTCGACGCCTTTCAGATCTCTCCACTCCTGACTTACTGAGAGTGATTTGCAGTCCCTGCCCTGCTTTGCCTCCAACTGCAGCACTGTTACAGAACAATGGTGCTGCAGCATTCAGCTGCAGATGCAGCCCAAGATCTCATAAAAAATGGAGTCCCTGTCTAGAAAAAAAAATTGCAGACATCTAAGTCCTGGTATAAACCAAAGTATTCCCTGCATTTTTCACATGTAAGTGAACTGAAACATCAGAACTCCTACCCAGACATTTTGGTCATGTCAAGTCTATTAGTGTATAGAATACTGAAGGTAAAATAAATGCTTCTTTGAGCTTTATCACCCACAGGATTTGTTTGGAGATCACGTCAGCTCAGCAGGCATAAAAACAACCTACAGACCCTACCATGGTTCTGAAATACGCAACAAATTATGTTAGAAAGGAACAGAGATACCTCTTCTGACAGAGCTCTCTGAGTGTGGCAGGATCCAAACTCCTTGTGCCACCAGACCTCAGGTGGCACGAGCCAGGTGGAAAAAGAAAATCTGAGCAGCAGATGGGTGAAAGAAGTGGATTGACCATGAGAGAGGGGTACAAAGCAAAGAAAAAGAAGGAAAAGGAAAGCATGTGGCTGTTGGGTGAAGGGGTCAACACCTGGTTCATGAGGTAGGAGAGCAGCACGGGGCAACAGAGCAGCACTGCAGGAGTATCAGACACCAGATTATCATTTCAGGGTGCAGGTGTCTGCTCTGAGCTTCCCACTCAAGGCAGAAAAGTATCAGGGAGGTGATCTTAGCATAAAAATGATTGGATGCCAAAAAACAACCTGTTTCACAGAGTGCCCTGTGCTGGCCCAAATCTGGTGCTGGTAAAGGCTCTGTGAAAATAAATGAAAACAATTTTTAAAAATCAGCAAAAACAATAAAAAGATGACAATATAGATGGGTTCCTCATGTGTCCCAGACAATCAGGATCCCAGCCCTGTCCTCTTTGCTCACACAGAACTACTGAAGGGAGGAATTTCCTCTGTGACAGAACGTGCTGGAAGCATGCCCAGGCCCACCACGGCTCCATCCCAGTAGTTCAGCGTGGAGCCCCCGGTGCTATTCACGATCAAGAGAGTGAATTCTATAGCCCCCTGCTTCCTCCTGCCCCCCTGGCAGCCAAATTCCTACACTGGCCTTTGCAAATCCAGCCCAGCCCCCTGCTCCCCACTCCTGAGCTCTGTGCAATATTTTATTGAGCTATCGTTTCTCCAGGACAGTACAGAAAACATCACGTATTTTTCTCTGCTGACAGTCTCAGGCCACAAAGGAGAATATGCCTGCCCTCAGAGAGGAGGTCTGCAAGCACCCAACACGTGCTTAGGCACACCAGTTGCCATCCAGGGCAGCCTGTTTGCCCAGCTGGTGCTACCCCAGGCATTGTCCCAGCAGTGGGATCCCCTTCTCAGCTGGCTGTCGGCTTCTCCAGCATCCAAGGGGAAGAACTTTGCACCCAACCCCATCCAGCCATGGCCCCGTGGTGGTTTCCAGCTCCCTGGAGAGGGGGTTCTGTCACTGGGGTTCTGACACCTCCCATGGGAAGCTCTGCAGAGGGATCTGCTCAGGCTGGGTCTGTGGGCTGAGCCCAGCGGTGCGAGGTTCAACAAAGCCAAGGGCTGGGTCCTGCCCATGGGTCACAACAACCCCTGCAGCTCCAGGCTGGGGGAAGAGTGGCTGAAAACTGCCCAGAGGGAAAGACCCTGGGGCTGCTGGTGACTGCAGCTGAACACGAGCCCAGGTGTGCCCAGGTGGCCAAGAGGCCAATGGCACCTGGCCTGGACCAGGCACAGTGTGTCCAGCAGGACCAGGGCAGTGACTGTCCCCTGTGCTGGACACTAGCAAGGCCACAGCCCCCATCCTAGGGTGAATTTTTGCCTCTCACAACAAGAAAGATGCTGAGGGGATGCTGTGTGTCCAGAGAAGGGACTGGAGCTGGGGAGGCTCAGCCTGGAGAAAAGGAGGCTCAGGGGGGACCTTGTGGCTCTGCACAGCTCCTGCCAGGAGGGGACAGCCAGGGGTGGGCACTGGGCTCTGCTCCCTGGGAACAGGGACAGGACAAGGTGAAGTAGCTTCAAGTTGCACCAGAGGAGGTTTAGATTCGATGGTAGGCAACATTCCTTCACCAAAAGGGTTGTCCAGCCCTGGACAGGCTGCCAGGACAGTGATGGGGTCCCCATCCCTGGAGGAACTTAAAAGCTTTGTAGATGTGGCACTTGGGGACATGGGTTAGTGGTGGCTTGGCAGTGCTGGATTCAATGACCTCAAAGGCCTTTTCCAATCTAAATGAATAAATTATTCCCATGGCATCAGGCTCTTCTGGGATCCTCTGTCAACTCCAGGAGCTGGCAAGTGTGGCCAAAGCAGTGGCAGAGCTGTGCCTGCTGAGGCAGTTCACTGGTCTAGCAACATTTTCATTTCTCCCACACAACAAAATAAAAAGCAGGAGAGAATTATTTGTCAGCTCAATCCCTGTGTTAATCTAGTTGCAAGTATAATGTGATTTCCCTCCTGCCCCAGTAGCAGGTATTGCAACACCTTACATATGGATCATTTTAATCTAATATAATCTGGCTGGCTAGAAAGAAGGTTTCCCTCCACCACAGCTGCTTGTGATTAATTCTAAACATACATGCAAAGCTTCAATCAGCAAGAGTGTGCATCTTAGCTGCTCTGCATTTGGTAAATCAACAGTAAACCCTAGAAAATGCAGAAGATGCTGCAAAGCTTTACATGCTTAAATTATATCCAGCTTTCTTTTTTCCCCCCAGATGCTTCCTCTCGTTGCCATTTCTAATGTACCATGATTTATTACTTTATTACTTTATCATGATTTATTACTACTTTTCTTTAAGCAAAATTGATTTAAAAGCTGCTGATTGCAGGAGATAAGAACTGTCAGCTCACCTTTACAAAAAACAAACCCTGGGCAAATACTCATTAACTGTTTTGTCCTCTTCATTTTACATTCACTCGCTGCAAACTTCAGCAAGAGGAGAAGCATTTCTGCTGGAGCTGAGATCAAGCACATATGATATAATAAAAACACAAAGCCAATAAATGCTAGCTTTTTTATCACTGTTAAATACAAACATGTATTCTTATTTTACTATAATTATCAAACTAGGATTAATATAATCTTGTATATTGCTTCCCTTCACGGTGAATTAAATTATGTAAAAAGTCTCCCACCAGTATTCTTACCCAGCAAGAAACATTTTAATTGTAAATTTGCCTTTTGGAGTCTTTAAACGACACACACACATGCATTAAAAAAGGCCACTACCATGGAAGCTGTGTATCCACTAATCTGTAAATAGACTCCCAGTCCAGGACTCATCTCTGAAAGTGCCATCAATTGCACAGGCTCCCATTTAGTTTTAGTTGAATAAAGCCATACTAGATACGCAAATAACATCAAACTTGCCGGATTAGAAAGGGGCACCTCATACTCTAAATCACGATTGTCAATCATCGCCCAGGATTAAGGGATATAGTTTAAAAACCTAAAAGCAAGCACTTCCTTTTAACTTCTGCCTACTGTGCATGTTGGATTCTGGCCCAGAAGCGGCGTTACTCGAACCAAGGCTGCCTCCCTTCTGCCGCGGCCGGCAAGCGCAGCTCTGCCATCCCCTCACCTCTGCTCGGGGAAAAAACCTCCCAGCAAAGCATGCAATTTAGATTTGAGATCTACTGCTGACTGTGATTATATTTATAACTCGCTTTTCACAGAAGAATGGGGGGTTATTTTTGGCTTAATAAGTGCTTTCTGAACACAGTCCCCATTCTTACCACAAAGATGTAAGGCAGTTAAAAACCAGAACAGCTGCTCTGCTCTTCCTGAGAGCTGGCAGCCTCCCTAAACCACCGACTTCCTTGGGAAGGGTTTTGAGGGAATTACCTGGAATGCACTTCATTGTGCTCCTAAAAGCAGAGCAGCATCCCTTGGATAACTCACCTGTCCTGCTGGACAGCCAACACTCAGCCTTCCAGCTCTGCCTCACCTCTCTCTCCAGCACTTCACACAGAATCACACAGATTTCTCCCTCCTTCCCCTGGTCGAGCTACAAGTTGTGCAAAGTGAGAGCTGTCATTTGGAAAGTCTCTCCTTGGCTGTCAGAAAAGACCATGGGATAGGGAGGTTTGGTCAACAAACACCAACATTAAATGTGTATATGTCAGCTCAGTGAGCTGAGCTCAGGACTGGGACATAAACCAGGAATAATTTATGGGAATAGTTAAGAGAAGTGGCTGCTCTTTGGGGCCCAACTCATAATTGATTACCTGATTTTCCAGGTTTGTGGTTTTCCCTATCTGATGTAAAATTCGGGTCATTTTTGGGCTTTTGGTTGTTTCTGCCCAACAAGTGTGGTGCCACCTGATGTGCCTGGACATGCAGGTTCTGTTGGAGAGCTGGACATGGATGAACAGCTGTGGGATTGGACCCAGCTGAAGAGAAAGCACACAAGGAATGGGGCAGAGAGGGAACCTGCCTGCACAAACAAGGACCTGTTTGCTCTGCTTGAAGGCATTTCCAGCCAGCATTCTGTGTTTCCATGCCTTTGGCTGCTACCAGAGACAGCACACATCCCATCCTGTTCCATAAAAATAGAATTAATATTAATAGAATCTTGCACAGCTAACCAAAGCCCTTTTCAAACTCAGTATTTTTGGAACACCTTTATAACTGAGATGGTCACCAGAACCAGGGGACAAGGGTCATCCCCTCACTGATGTAAATTCACAGCTGCACTGACTCCAGCTTCACTTCCAAAATCTAAAGGAGTCAAAGATCTTGCCCCTAAGCTACAGTTTATGGCTGCAAACTGATTAAAGAAAATATACACTGGTTCTTTAAGCAAGAAGGGGAAAAAACTCAACTAAGGCTAATCTTATCAACATATAACCTTTTAATCAGATTATTGAAACAACATGTTAATTTATGAAAAGTTCAGCATTCTATTAAATTGCAAACAACCTAGTGAATTGCAACCCAACAGGCTGCTTCATTGAATTCATGCAGCCACTCCTGGCAAAGGCATTCCAAATTTGAACTTAATTAATATTCCTACTCCTGGTTTCCATAGTTTCTTTTTAAACATGAGTACCAGCAGAAACTGGCAGTAACTTTACCCATATTCTCAATAATAACCCCCCTCTGGCTGTCAATATGTATGAAAGGAAAAATTTTTTGCATACCCCAAACAGCCTGTCATTTTCCTGTCTTTTGTCAAAAATATGTTGGCAACTTTTTTCCCCTCTTTTTTTGCTTACACAGCTTAAGATGCTTAACTGTTTCTCTGCTTGGGTTGTGAGTGAGGCACCTTCCCTACTTTGAGTATTAACCTCAAATGACAGCCACATTGCAAAAAAAACCCCCAAACTTCACAGAGGTATGGAGGGGAAAAAGCTTTCCTTGGAGAATCAAGAATGTAAGTGGCTAAAATACTTGGGAAAGTATTTAACATTTTCTATCCTTGCTTAGGAGCTTCAAAAATTACTTGTCTCCATCATGGAATGAGAACTTATTACTCTAAATACGATTTAAAGCTATTTTTTCTATTCCTATACAAACTGAATGTCAGAAACACAGACCAAGAAAGGCTCACTCACCACGTGGACAGAAAACAGGAGAGAAGCACAGCACTGAATCCCACCTGGGCATGGAAAAGGAGTAAAGAGACACTCCCAGCAGTGCTCTGCTTCCACAGGAATCTTTCCAGAGGGCAAAGCCCCTCTGCAGCTCCACACCACCTCACCTCCCTTTCTGCAAGATGTGGTCCCCAAAACCATCTTTCACTGTTCACCAAATGAATCCCTGGTTCATGGCATCCTTTGACTTTTAGGGAGTATTCTCTGTATTTTGTGTTGGTACAAGAGGAACATAAATATCATCTGGGAGGGTACCCAGAGAGCAGAGGGCTCCCCTGAAGAATTTCAGGCAAAAATCTGCATAGCAAATCCACCCTGAGCTCTGTGCTGCTACAGGACACTGTAATAAAGATTAATCCCTCAAGCCTTGGGACCAGTGACTTCAGATTTATGCCTTTGGACTTCTGCACAGGAATAACCCTGGATTACTTTCCGTGGGGAGCTCAGTGTCTCTGTTTCATTCAACAAACCCCAAATACCTCAGTGTCTGACTGAACCTCTCTTAGAAGCAGCTGAGCTTTAAACCAGGTGAAGTGTCAGAGATGGCAGGTAGAAAGTGACTTCACAATTCCCGAAATTAGGGACTAAACCTAAAGTTTTTCCTAAACCAAAATCAGTAGGAAAGCTCAGGATCTTGCCATGTCTATATCCAAACTGATTCTTCTCCTTAATTTACTGGGAGGGTGGTGAGACACCACAGGCACAGGTTGCTCAGGGAAGCTGTGCCTGCCCAAACCCTGGAAGAATTCAGGCCAGGTTGGATGGGGGTTGAAACAACCTGGGATAGTGGAAGGTGTCCCTGCCCATGGCAGGGGGTTGGAACTGGATAGTCTTCAAGATCCCTTCCAGCCCAAATCATTCTAGGTTTCTATTAATTTCTCAGGTTGGTACATCAGTTCCATTTCAACCAAAAGTGGCCAAGGCATAGATTTAAAAAACAAAAACCTCAAATAAATTTTATGGAAAAAGTCCAATGCAAAGATCAGAAATACAAATGAGTGCATCACCAAAGGCAGGCTGCAGAGTGAGCTCAGCAGCAGTTTGTTGTTTATCCCATCTGTTGACCAGCTGAAATGTGTGAACTGGTGTCCAGTTAGAACATATGTTAATATACAGGAGAAGTGCCAGATGCTGAGTGTCTCACAAGGATCCACAGCACACACAGCCACTCATCCACCTGTGGGACAGCACAGAGGGTGCTCCAGAGGGATTTAAAGGAGTTCAGAATCACAGAATCATTTAGGGTGGCAAAGACCTCTGAGATCACTGGGCAGAGGGAGGAACCTGTTGGCCATCATTCCCCAGGAAACCACGCTTGGTTTACTCCAGTGCTCAACATAATAAAAATAATTAGCACCCTCCCTGACAAAACAGGGTGCACACAGGCAGTAAATCAGGTTCTGCACCTCTTTTGGGGCTGTGGAATGCAGTGTTCTTTACGACCTGAATTCAATGCTGGTCCTGCTTTAGAAGTGGGGGTGGGAGGACCAGGACCATCAGGATTTCCTGATGTGCCTTTCAGTCTGAATTATCCCATGTCTATTTTACATCTGGGAACACAAGCAGCTAAGTACAGCCATAGGTGATTTTTCCACCTGCAAAGGCTACACTGAAGAAAAACCCAACCCACGTGAGCAAAGATTAAACTCACAGATTCTAAACTGACACAGTGAGTCTACATCACCCCCTCAACAGGTACAGGAGCAGGCAGTGATGCCAAACCCCAGCTAATCAAACACTAAACACAACAAGGCAGCCTTGGGCTGGCCATGACACCTATTTCACTGCATCAAGGCCGATGTCAACCACAATTTCCAGGATTCTGCAGGATAAGAAGCATGCCTTCAGGGTACCCCAGTGCAAAAAGGTGATGCCTCATGCTGTCATCCAAATTCTGCTGTTACACTGAGCTCAATCATCGAGGCTCTGCTAGCTGTTGCCTCCTGTGTTGCCAGACGGGGAAACTCAAAGCCACCTGCAAATCAGGAGGGGACAAGATGACAAGCAACTGTTTGACTGGTGAAGATCCTATTCTTGGAATAGTTCCTGCCTATCCTGCCAAAAATGCCTTGGCTGAAGAGTGTGTGGAGGCCTGGGAGGAGGGATGAAGAGAGGGGAGGGAGTGCTGAGGATCAGAACTGCCTCCAGGTAAGGTAGACCCAAGGCAGAGTTGAAAGAGAATGGCAGGTCAGATGGAAGCACCCTGGGAGAGATGGGCATCCAGGAGGATGTCCAGCCAAACCCAGGATTTTCTTCAGAAGGAGATAAATAATTTCTCCTTGATGTTGGTGCTGGCCTTCAGCTTTAGAGACTCTCCAACTCAGGGAACTGGGTTAAAAAAAAAAAAAAACAGATCGGGAAGCCCAAGTGATCATTTGATGGGGCAAAAAGATGTTTTGTGGTTCACAGTTCACAACACAGAGAAGGGCAAATAGGATGGCTGGAAATAACCTTCCATGGTGCACAGGGAAAAAAAAATCTCTTAATTCTTCAGCTGCACTGGGAAGGGCAACAGACATTATTTCTGCTATGGCCTGATAAGCCTTAGCTAGAAATGGATCCTGGAAAACAAAAGGGTGAAAGCAGTGAGGATATATGAGAGCAGGTCATAAGCAGAGCCCTGCAGGAAAGCAGGCAGGCATGAGGTGCACCCCAACACACTGCCTGAGCAGCTCTGAAATACCACAAAGCCTGAGAAGCCACTCACACCACTCAGGCCCAGCATTGCAAAACCCCACCTATGACGGGAAGCTCACCGTGGAAAAAGAATCGGGATAGAGACTTGCAAGGAGAGCAGGAGGAAGGCCATTGCTCCCAGAAGGCAGGCAGGGAACAGATGGATGGCATCTGTAGATTGTCTAAGTTGCAGCACAGCTGATGGAGCGGCGTCAGAGAGTGCCCAGGCACGGTCAGACAGCAGCTGCCACTCAGGCAGGCAGAGCTGGGACCGGGGGGAGCACAGGGACAGGGCCTGCTCTGCTCTGCCAAGGACCAGCAGGTGTGCAAGGAGAGAGATGCCAAGCAGAAGGGAACCAAGCTAGAAGAAAACTCATTTTGTTTGAAGTTAGCCAGTGTCAGATTAAAGAAATCAAAGACTTGTTTAGAGTAAAGCAAGGAGAAATAAAGGAAGCGGTTTTCAGATTTCAGTCCAAGCCTTTTGTCCAGTTTAACCTCTTTTCTCTTGCTCCTCTATTTGCTTGTTTTCTTCATCAATCACAACAGAATTGCTCCTCCAGAAGAGGCTCATCCCTTGGCTTTGTGATCACCAAAGAGACCAAGATCAAAGCAATTCAGGAAGCAGTTTTCATGCCTGCATCCCCCCAACGTGCTCCCGCACACAGCACTGCCACGGGAGATAAACCCCTGAGCAGTGCCACGGCAGCCACAGGGGCTCTGCAGCTTTCTCAAAGACAATTCCTGCACACAGAAAGGAAGCATTTTTGCCTGCTATCAAATTCTCTGCTCTCCAGTCTACCACCAGACTTAGCAGGGAGGCAAAGTCATCTCGAGGTTCTTCCTGTTAACAGGGAGGATAAAATCCAATGAGGCACACAAGCTGAATTCATTACAGATGGTTTTCAGGGGTCAAATTAACCAGTAGCCATGGCTTTCTTGGCCTCTAAAGTAGGCGAGGTTGTCTTACTCATTAGGCATCTCATTTTAGCTGGTTTAAACAAGTGGCTTGCATCCCTTCAGAAGTGAAGAAGCAATGAGACTCTTCTAGGAAGCAAATCTATGCCCTACTTTAGTTCCACGCCAGGATGAATCAGACTTTGAGACAGATTCCTTCTCTCTTAGTCCATGGCACAGAGAGCCTGCACAGCAAACACAGTGCCCATTTAAACTCACAGAATGGGAATGGTGATCAGTCCCCCACGATGTTACCATGCCTGGGGAACTGCTCCACTTTTGCTTCTTTTGGCTCCAGTTCTGCCTTGTGTGGCAGTACAGAGTAGCTGTGTTGTCTCCTGCAATCTTGTTCCATCACAGAACTGGCTCTGTTCCATTTCCCCTTGGAATCCAACATCCAAAAAATAACCACCCACTGAATTAAAACAAAAACTTGAAAAATGTTATGTCAGTCTCCCGTGGCTTCCTCAGCACATCTAGTTATTTCTGGGTCTATTTTGTACAGGGAATGCTCAAGAAGGAGAGCTATTCCTTGTCTTTTTTGGCATGAAGCAATTTTCTGGCACTGACAATTAAAAGCAAGTACACTCCAACTCAAAGCTGGAGACAAGTGTAAGAGTGTGTGTGGCAGCACAATTGACACCCGTGCTATTTTTTTAAAAATCACGTTGACAAACTCTTAGGAATTCCTAGAGCAGACATTCCTGAGCCTGATTAGGACCTTACTTTGCACTGGAAATAAAGCCCCAGGAAGAACTCTCTTCTTTAGCTGACATTACTGTTGATTTCTGCCCTCTCCATGTGACTGAACAGTTGAGCACTCTGCTACCATTGAATCAATATTTCCTGCCTTCTCTTTTTCAGCTTGGCCCCTCACATTGCTAAATGCACAATTTTTCCATGAAACAAAGCAGAAAACTGCCCACCTTCCTGCTCCTTACCTCAGATGGTGGATCTGAAAGGAAAACACCAATGTGGAGAGAATGACACATTGTACAAAGAGTGGCTCTGGCTTTCTCGATGGAAACAAACCACGTTTTGGATCATATCACTGCTGCACAAGGAATTGTCCCTCCAGTGGCCTGATCTGAGGGTCCCTTCTGGAATAATGTCCTAGAGGGAAGCTGACAGCTCTTTCTAACCCTCTATCTCCTCCCTTCACGCAACCAGCAGCATTATTCTTACAGGATTGTTGTTTGTAAAGACCAAATAAAGTCATTTCCTTTAAAGCAAAGCACCTTCACAGTGTAAAGGCTTCAAAGAGACCTCTGCCCATCATTGCAGGGACTACTACAACCTTGAAGCTCTGTGTTTTTGTTTCCCCAAAGTCACTTTAACCTATTTTTCAATTTGTAGAAAAGAGTGGTGTTTTCTTGCTAACAAAAGCACTACCTTAGCACCCCTCTCATAAAAAAATTAAGTGCTATTAGCTAAAGACGCTCCACTGTCTGCTCTGAGTTACACACCAGTCATGGTAGGTTTTAATTTGATTAGTGATTGGGCTAAAAGCAGCTAAATAAAAATTATAATGCCCAAGAGCCACTTAGACTTGTTCAGACTCTTTAAATACCAAATCCCTTCAGCAACATAACATTATCTTTACAGACAAAACTGAGTTTAAAAGTACAAATCTAATTGATCTCAAGTGCATTGGAATTACTATATTTAGGCATTGGATTATGTACTACAGAAAGCCTCATGCTATGCAGGCAACAAAACTAATTGTGGGAAGACAAAGGTATGTGTCTAACGTGCTTATGGACTTTTAAAAATTCATATTTCCATTAAAGCTGGCAAAATTACAGCTGCTCACACCAGCAGTGAATTTGGCACTGTGCCCTATATGTTGAGCAAACACAAGCCAGCTATTTCTGGTTTCCTTCTGAAGACCTGGACTTCAAGCTCTGCCTCAAAATTACTATTTAAGGCTTTCACTGTTGCAGGAAGAAAAAAGTAAATTAAAAAGCAGCAAGTTGACTCTCAACAGCTAAGCAAGACTTTTCTTCTCTTTAGTCTCGACTGGGGGCTCAGTTCATGCAGACATTTATGGCAGATGCTCTGACACTGAAGAAAGATATCTTTCCACATTTAAAGAAGCTTTTCAAATATAAGATGCTATTTGAGAATAAAGGAGTTGCCTAGACAAGAGGAAGGAGCAATCCATCCCCACGACCACTTCTGAGATTGATATATATCAGCATATATACAAAAAACCCCCACATACACAAAAAAAAGGGTACACAAATGGAGAGATTCACTAGCCCAGCTGAACTTGTGTCTGCCTGGTCAGGAGCATTATTTTAAAGTCTTCAGATGGATGCAGGGACTCTGGCTGCTTTGAACTGCTGCTGCTTGCAATTTAGTTGCCTCCCTGCAGACAGATTTCCCCAGGAGGAAAAAAAACAGCAAAATCCATTTTTTCCCCCCAAATACAACCCCAGATCTGCATGTCAGAACAAAACAATTGTCAGGAAACATTGGGAGACAACATGATCCAAGATTACAGAATTATTTTAGTTGGAAGGGACTTTAAATATCATCCCATTCCACCCCGTGCCATGGCAGGGACACCTTCCACTGTCCCAGGCTGCTCCAAGCCCTGTCCAACCTGGCCTGGAACACTTCCAGGGGTCCAGGAGCAGCCACAGCTTCTCTGGGCAGCCTCTGCCTGTGTCTCACCACCCTCACAGGGATGAATTTCTTCCTAATATTGAACCTAACCCCGCTCCCTGACAGTTTAAGATATTCCTCTAAAATTTAGTGGCTCATTCCCATATAGCATTTCTTGCTTATCCCAGAATGTCTCCTCTTGATCCTTCTTTACAAAAGGAGATGCATTCACTGGTTAAACAGACCAACCTTACCCTCAGAGGCTTCCAAAATGTAATAAGAAGGGAAAACAACAATCAACAGCAGAAGACAAAATAGGTCGTAAAAATAGAAAAAAACCCTAAAACACCTGAGCTCCATATAATTCAGAGAAATCCACAGAAGGAATCCACCTATTACAGGGGCTGGGTCTTGGAGATCTTATTTTAAGCTCTTCCCCAACAGGGTGGAGGTAGAAGGAAATTATTTGGATAAGAAATTCCATGGAAGAGCAAGAATCTTTCTAGGTTGAAAGGTGTTATTTTTTTTTTCTTAATGAGAAATTAAAACCACAAATGCTGGGAAACAAAGTTAAGTTAAGTCTAGCCCAGCTTTACACATTTTAACAATTCACTCTGCTGTCTGTAGAACACAGCAATATAAATATTGCTATCTCTGTTAAAATGAATTATTGACAATTTTAATACATGTTGCACAGTACATATTAATATAGAAAAATACATGTTATCAGCAGTGCAATGTTGACCATGTACTAATCCATTCCACCTGCTCAAATATTAGTGCAAATAATTATATATTTGTAATGCATCATTGCTGTCTAGTTTGAATCTCTGCCTCCAGAATAAATGTCTCTTCTCTGAAGTTGTTTGCTATTATGAGTAAAATGTTATATATTCATACTCAAATTGACTTTGGGTGGATAAGTAAAATGAGCAACCTTCAAAAATCCACTTGCCTAAGACTTAGCAAGTCATTTTAATGAATTGTTTACAGGAAAATGGTTGTTATAAAAATGTTTCAAATGCAAGCTTGCATTCACTGGCTTCTCCACAATGCTCAAACATCAGTTAAAGTTCAGTGGAGGGTTCACAGTGACCATCTGCAGCCCAGGTGAACCTGAAATGTTTATCCTGACTCCTGGAGCTTGGAACAGGCTCTGGACACATCTTCTCTCCACAGTCTCTTTCCTTTGAAGCAAAGAGGGGCCCTTGATGAGGCTGAACCCCTGAGAGAACAACAGCTCCTGTCCCCAGCAGATTGCTGGCCACCATGGAAAGCAGCTGCACATCCAAGACACTGCAGGGCTCCTTTGTGCCAGGATAAACCCTTGGGATGGGGCTGGGAGGGGCCAGGGCAGCCCTGAGAGCAGATCAGGTGAGGTTCAGGTGAATCCATTTCAAGGGAAGAGTGTGGTGTAAACAGCCTCCTTTGGGGAGGAGAAACAGCCCCAAAACCTCCAGAGCCCCACTGTGCACACAAAGGGGACAAATGAAAAGGGCCAGCACCCCTTAGTGGGTTCTGTCCTCTGTCTTTGCTAAATCCAGGTCTGAGAAGAACAAAACACAGCACGAGGTGCTGGGATCCTGAATCAGCATTTCAGACTCTGGATTCAGCAGCCTTGCAGGTGAGTTTGGGTTTCAGTGAGAAAGAGGAGGTTTACCACTTCAAGAAGAAAAGTTTTAATATACCAACTTCCAAAGAATGTTACATGTTGGAAAATCAGCAGAACAAGCCATCACTGACAGCTGTGGCTCTCTTGAGATGGTCACACATGCTCTAAAATTACATTAGTGGGGTAACTCTGACCCCACAGGGAGACTGGATATTAGGGAAAGGTTTTTCTCTGAAGGGATGGGTGGTCAGGGCAGGCAGGGAATTTGGGGGCTGGCCCCTCACAGCAGGGAGGAGCTGCTCAGCTGGGACCAGGACAGGCAAGGCATGCCAAGGCTGGGAATTGTCACAGCCTGTGGCTCAGCTGTGCTCCAGCCTCAGCTCCAACTCCACAGAGGAAAAACAGCAGTGCAGATGAGCAGCATTTGGGACTGCTACAAGCAAGCCTCAGATTTAGTTTCATCCCTTATCAGGATGAACTGAAGTTACAAATAAATAAATTGCTAAGAAAACTTCAATCAAGTATCAAAACAAGTAATTTTGATTTAAGCTGATCGTAAAGATACTCTTCAGAAATGGCTCAGATACTCTTCAGAAATGGCTCAACTTTGCATTTCATGTTCCTTTCCTGGCATGTTAACTAAAGGTTAAAGCTGAGATATCTGAGTTTCCCCCCCATGCTTGGCCCCTTACATGAATTTCAATACAATGTACAGGTCAGGGGAGAGAAGATGGAAACAGAGACCTGCAGAGATGAGAGAATTTGGGGAAGGCAGAGGGATAAAGGGGAAGGGAGCTACACTTCTCCTACCAGGCTGCATGTGGATGAAGAAGCACCAGATAATATGTAAAGTTCTCCAAGAAGCCACACTGCAAAGTTGAAGATTTTTCCCTCTCTGGCAAAGTGGTAACAGAGGGGAAGGGATAGTGCAGTTCTGATATCTGAAAGGAAAAGAGGGCACAGGGACATAAAGCTAATAGAATAAAAGTAGAAACCAAGGTTTCCACACACACTGAGGGCTGTATTGACACAGGGCTGTGCCCCACACAAGAGAAAAGACGACAGGCAAACACAGCTGCTTCCCCACTGCAAGATAAGCAGAAGATGTGGAAGAGAAATCTCCTTCCACGAAAAGAAATTAGAATGGGCAGGAAAAAAAAAGACAAGCAAAACACTGAATGTAACTGGGTAGGAGATCTGCCTCCTTTCCCTCCTTAAAATAGGCATAGAAACACCAGGAAAGAAAGAAAAAAAAGAGCCTACAACATGCCAGCCTTGATGCAGAAACAAAACAGAAATCTGTCTCCATTTACAGCTACCACAGGGGAGGTGGTGGGGAGGAAATAATGCCTAGAAAAATCCTGCAGAATATGAGAACAAGAAAGGTGCTCCTACCTATCTGTTGTCCTCCAGAAGAGAGCTGGTGGCTGGCTTGTCCTCCCTGCTGCTCCTGGGACATGAAGGGCAAAGGCTAAGGGCTGCTACCTGCATTTGAGGTTAGACAAGCAATTGTTTAGATATCTGCTTCTTTTGTACAGAAAAATCATAGCCTCAAAAGTACAGAAAAAAATCATAGCCTCAAACTATGAGTGGGTTGACTCAAGTGCTAATCTGAATTAAGACAGTTATTGCCATGAAAACTTCATCCAAAGAGCCACCTCCTGCTCTGGAGTTTGTCATGAGATCCAGAACTGAGAATCTTTACTGCCATGCACATACTGGATTGAGGATCCTGGAACTTTGTGTTTTGAAGGACAGGACAAGGGGTAGCCAGCCCAGCAAGGGACTCAAGGGGGCCTCACCCTCACCAAGGCACTTTACAAGACACAAAATCTCCCACAGAAACAGAGCAGCCACTTCAGGCAACTCTCCATCACACCACCAATGAACTAAAATGACTTTGTGAAGAGGAAAATAAAACCAAACCCCAACTCCAACTCAAGTCCTCTCACCAGAGCCAGGACAGCCTGACTTTCCCTCTTCCAACACCACGCCACCCTCAAATCCAGCAGTCACTCACCTTCCCCCAGCTCATTACGGTCTTCAAAGAGAATCACAAGCTCAGCTCTGGCAAATTCTCCTTCCCTGCACTGAGGCTGGACCTTGCTGATGCATTTCCACTCCCTGCAGACTCACACATCACCAGCTGTCCTTCACAGCAGACACACACTGGGTTTGGGTTCTCCTCCTGCTCAATCCAAGTCTCCAGATGAATGAACAGCTCCACAGTCAGGTATTTCAGCCAGCCCCTCTCCTCTGGAGGCTGATTTCATTTCAGGGTGGGACGTAGCTGTGGAAATTCAATGCCAATTCCTGCTTTTTCTCCCAGGTTGATGTGTGTGTCAGGTTTTTATCATTCCTATTTCAACCTCCTCCTTCATTTAAAACTGCTCCTTCTCCATATCCTTTTTTAGTTCATGTCTTCCTCACTTCTTACCCTCTATTTCCCTATCTTATATTCCCCAGCACTGCTGTTTCCCCTTTTTTTTTTTGCATTATTTCTGAAGGATTGTTACAGAATTCCTTCCTGCCCTCTGTGCACACGCAAAGAGAACAAAATAGCAAATGACCTTGGTAAATTACAGGACTTGAAAAAAACCCACAGTTTCTTTTCCAGCCTACAACAGTTTACTGCAAAGCCATTTTCACCAATTGTAGACAACATAATTACACACACACACACTCTCCCCCTCCCAGGTTTGGCTGCCAGCCTGATAAATAAATTCCTATGTTGTAGGAGGGAACATTAGACAGGCAATACTTTAACTCATTATATGAACATTAAAAGCCATATTTGTATTTTAGATACTATTTTATTGCATTCATAAGCCACTGGAAATATTTTTCTAAATTATATGCTATAAGAACTCTAAACTTAAAAATGTGTGAAAATGATAGTTCCTCCACCCCACCCCAATCCAACTTGTATTATAAAATAAACTTCCTGACAATGCAGCCTTCTCCAGAAATAGAAACTTTCAGTGTGTGCATGGGGAGGTTTTTTAAAGGAAGGAGAAAGCTCACACCAGTGATAAATTTGGTCAGTAAAATTACTTTTATTTTTTTTTTTTTTTTTTTTAAATAGAAGGGCTTATACAATTGAGTATAAATATCTTTGAGGAACATGGAAATGAAATGAAAAAAGGATCTGGAAGGAATTTTTTTTACTGAGGAAGAGTTTACATATCTAAGTGTTCACCTACTTTTTGCTGCCTCCTGTTAACAGGCATAATGGAAATATTGCACTGAGCATATGCATGGAAAACACAGCTAATAAAGCAAGGAATATGGTAAATACATTTCATACAACCTTAAAAAAATTCAAAGTCATACAACAAGTTCTGAAGCACTTCTGTGATCTGCAATCTCAAGATGATGTTCACTGTTCTGAAGCGTTAGCAAATTGACACTTTTTTTTTTTTTTTTTTAGAAAGAANAATTTACCTTTTTTTTTTTTTTTTTTGTAGAAAGATTCTGTATTGGTTCATAAAACCACAGCCTTAAAATTGTTGGCTTTGAGTTACAGAGGTAACAGAGAGGTATCATCTGAATTCACATCAGAGCTTTTGGAACAAAAATGGCAGCAGTACAAGCAGGTGCCTCCTCCAGTGTCCAAACCCCTTTGTGGCTTTGCCATGGCCAAGGAGCAGAGCAGAGCAGAGCAGCCCAGCAGAGCAGCCAGACTCCCTGGATCCTGTGAGCCAGGCTGGCATCCATTCCCTTGGGTACTGACAGAATAAATGCTCCCCTAAAGCCCAAATGAAGCAGGAGAACCCTGGCTAAGCAGGAGAAGTTCCAACAGGTCTCGTCAATATTGACCCCACCTGGGAATTCATTAAGAGAAGAGGAAAATAAAATTCTCTGACCAACTCATAAAGTGAATGGATAGAAATGCTGCTCTGGAGATGGGAGACAAAGAAGCTTCCATAATGTGCTGAGCCCACAGGAGAAAGAACGTGTTAGGAAGGATTTGTTCCACTGCAGTTCCAACCTGGTTTCCACAAGAGCCCTCTCTAAAAAAAAAGGTCTATTTACAACAATTTCCAGCTGCTTGTGGAAAAGCCACCACTGTTGCTTCAGTTCACTGTGTGCACACTGTGGGTCCATGTCAGAACTCCTGAATAAACCCTGGAGCACAACAGACACAGAGCAGTCTCTGTCCAGTATCAAAGTTATGATCAGTGGAAGAGCAGCTTTCACACACTTCAACATTTTATATTGCTCAGGCACTGAGGATCATTTCTCTTCAGCACGAGAATTTGCCACTCTATGTTTTTGCTGGAGCCATTCCTGCCACATAGCAAAAACTGGGCTACATTTTATCCTTTCACTTTGTTAGAATTTGAATTTATTTACATACAAAATAAGACAGGAGAAAAAGTTCTTTTATAGTCACCCAACAATGGGCACCTTCACTTGTAATAAGGATGCCTTAGGCAAGGCAGCTGCATTTACTTCAGGAGCATACATAAAATTCAGTGTGCTGGTATCAAACAGAAACAATAATGTCAGATCATACAATGCCAGTACATTCCAGTGGGCCCTTGCCTATTAGGTAAAAAAAAACCAAAACAAAGCCAAAGGAAAAAAAATCCAAAACTTTTAAATATTTTCACCACTTTAGTTCTGTTTTAGAATGCTACACAATGAATAAATTATGTCTTTCTGGGATAGTGTTATACTCCTACATCTCAAAGAAATTCCAAGCTAATTAATTAGAGCAAGAAATTACATTGAGCAGGATAACGTTTTAAATGAAAGAAATGACTTAGAAACACCAATCAAAGATAATTTGATTATGATTAGCTGTGCTGAAGTTGAAGTCATTAAAATTGATGAAGGATGTTTTTACACTGGTCTATTCTATGTAATCCATTACCTACACTATGCTCTGTAGTTCAAGTCTAACAAATGGTATCTGATAATTCAATATTGAAGACTAAAATACTTCCAATGTACCATTTGCTCTCCTACACCAACATGTTTCCAATTAAAAAAAAAAATCAGTAGCAAGTAGATTTGTGAAATTCTTGAGTGGGAGAACTTGAGCTAACATGAAACATCATCCAGATTTTTACCTGCTCGCCTTCTACATGGTCAGGTTTAAATATGGCTGCTGCTTTATCCCAAACAGTCATTGTCCCACAAAAGTTACACCCATTATGGTAAGAAATAATTCCCTGTGCTTTCTAAGAACTGAGGCTGCCCAAAGGTGCAAGGTTTCCTGCCATGCTCTCAGCTGAAGTGGCGAGCCAGACGAGCGGACCTGTAGTCGACACGGAGCTGGACAAAGGAGTGAAGTATGTTCTTGTCCAGGTTAGCAAGCTGTTCTCCTGAGCAAACCTGCTTCAAATTATCTGGGGCTACAACCAGAAGGTTGCAAAGTGCATGCAGGGTATCAAAGAGCTGTAAGACCAGCGCAATCTGTGGGCAAGAGGAAACAAAGGAAAAAAAGAGAAATTAAATTACAGTTGCTCGAAGTCTTAGAATATTCATCTACATCTTCAAAACTCTTCCTCTGAAGAGAGGATTTACAGCCATCACTCTCTCCTCATGGACAGGTACTGTGGGTTCTTTTGTTTGTTTTTTTTTTCCCCTTGTGTCAAGGTAGAGATTAAAATGTTTAAAATGGTATTTCGTGTCTGGACTTAGATGTTTATTAATTCTTATTTATATTACAGTCTTATAAATCCTAAGTTCTACAGTACTTCATTAACAAGCTATAAAATGTTTTTGTATCTATCTTTATAAGGTCTTCTAAGGAAAAACTAATTAAGAAATGATGCTCAAATTATTTTTAACTTAGTAACTAACTACTCATGCTCTGTAAGGTGGACTTTTTTTGTCTAATCATATAATACTACCTAAGCTTATGAAGGACTAGCTACTGCTTTAAAACTTCTATCTTGCTTTATATATATTACTATATTCAAAAACCTTAAACTCTAAGTTTTCTACCATGTGATATTACATACTTTTATTCAAACTACACACTTACAATTTCAGTGCTATTATATAATTTTGGAAGCTTTCTCTACGGTCTTAGGTCAAATGTAGTATTCTCTTGGGGATCAGTGCTTTTTAGCACAGAAGTCTAAAAGTCTTCGTATCTAGGGTTCTGCCAGACAGGCTCACCTTGAAGTCTTTGGCACACTTCCTGTACTCAGCCACGTCACAAATGGCCAGCATTCCTCCCATGCAGCTGTAGGAATATTGCTGGAGGTGCTCATAGATGAGGCGATGGAAGCGAACCCCGAGCTCCATCAAAACCGTGTCCACGTTCTTACCATCCATGGAATTCCTGATCTTTTCCACCTGTTTTCTAACATACCCACACACTTTAACACAAGCCTAGATTAATAAAAAGGAAAAGAAGTAAATAATAATTAGGTAATCTACTTTATTCCACATCATAAATTGAGCATCAGTTACTAACTTTATTAATCTCGATGTGTTGTAAAAGTTTATTCTCAATTAATAATTTTCCACATTTCTTCTTATTTGCCACACAAATATGCAAAAATGCAAGTAGAAAGATGGATGCAAGAAAATATTCAAATAAGTTATAGCTCATATCAGTTTAGAATAGAACATTTTAATTTGGATTTTTAATTTAGTGATCCACCAAAGGGGTGTGTGATTAAAAACCTCTTGTGAGTCACAATTATAAATCCAAATTAACAGCCATACAGGGATTTTCACCCTTCCCACAGAGTACCACACTCTATGTCCTACTGCTGCACTTCTCCCATTCCCACCTGGCTGCAGGCATTCAGGGAATGCTCTCATTTCTTCCCATTTGTTTGTTCCCTACTCCTCCCTGCCTTTGTCCCTAACGTGAGCCAGCCCAGCAGCCCCTAGGCTGGGATTCAGACACACTCACTGGAGAGCCAACACTGTGCAGCAAAATGTTCATGCTGTACCTGTGATGCTTTGCCATGTTCCAGCATTCAAAAGCATCCAGCAACTGGAGAGTACCTGATAATTGATTTGCTGAAACTGATAGCTTAAAGCTAATTATCAGCTAAAAACCTTGCTCCAAATTTGGGCCTCTTGGGAAGGGAAAAAAATGTGCCAGTTCCTCCAGCACCCACTGATTCGTTCTGACACCAGATAAAAACTCCTCATGTTCCTTTTCAGCTTGAGAAAGTCTCCACAACAGAGTTTGGAGATGCTTGGTGCAAAATAGAATAAATTAAGTAAATACACATGTTGTCTAAGGGGAGTTTGGCAAGGAGCATCTTGTACCTGATAGCACTCACGAGCTGGGACTTTGGTTACTTACATTTGTATATTGAATCAAAACATTGTTTTCATCTTCTGGTTTGAAATCTGTCTTCTTTTGCTCTGCAGCCAAGATGTGCTTCATCTGTCCAATCATACAATTCAGTGTCCTTTAAAGTTACAAATACAGATTGGGTTTTGAAGGGAACTTGCTCATTTCCTTGACTTTTATATTTATATATACTGACACAATTCTGGACAAAACTAAGCATAAAGCACTGAGGGAAAAAACCCAGTACCCAACATTTTTCTGTAGAGAAGATCTACTTCATTTTATGTAATCAGTTAGAAAAAGGAGTATCAGCCAAAAAAAAAAAACCTTAAAAACTCTTTCCTCCAAGTTCAGTGTCTTGGAGCAGAGCACACAGCCCCCACTGGCCTGCTGCTTTTAAAGGGGACACATTAATTGTGAGGTAATCCATTCAAATCCAGCTCTTCAGAGAAACTGGACAGCATCCTTCAACACAGAGAGAATCAGAAGGAAGCATTCCAAAGAGTTTAGCAGAATAAGATCACATTGCATATTAGTCAGAAGCAGGCATCAGAAAACACTTGGAAAATGAAGGAAGGGTGAGGGGGAAGAAGGAACTTCTTCCTTTGCCAGAGCTTGGTATTTTCTCTTGCTCCCAGTAATCTAATGGAGTTTTACAGCATCAATTATTTCTCCTTTATAGGATTTATCTGTTCAGAACATTATCTAAGGTCAAGGCCCTGCTTTCCTTCCAGTCCAAAGCAAAGGTCAAACAGCAAAGCAGGCAGCAGAGGCTGCAAACCTCTCCCAGTACCCACCCTGGTCAGGAACATCCCCCTGGCTCTTTTCTCTTCCCCTCCCCTTTCCTTCACCCCCCTCATCCCCTCAACCTTCCCAAAAAAAACTGTCAAGGCCATTCCAGGACTTGAAGGATTCAAGCTGGGGTGGAGAAGAATACATGTATCCAGAGAGGGAAAAAATTCCTTTTTTTTTTCCTATGTATAGATCTCAGGCTTGTATTTCAGATCTACTTTGTTCACATACCAACTGAAATTTAAAGAAATAATATCTTGCATTCTCCTCCATTTCTGTTTGGAATAAATACTCCCAGAAGGCTGTTTACACAAAATACATACTGAGAGAAAACCAGTTGAACTAATTCTGTTTGGCTAATAAATCACTTTTACTGAGGTAGATAATTGCTCTGAATGGTTTTCAAGAAGCTGCACTTGGACTTTTCCTGATTGGATAAAGCTGAAAGCATCAATGTTTAAAAAATCTGCTTTATTTTTTAAACTCATTCCTTTAAGCAAGACAATCAATTCTCAACAGCATCAGTGGCACCACAAAGCAGCATGAAACAGCCCCATAAACACATTTTACATGTAATGTTCATCTCAAAACTAATCTCTCTTTTTTATGTGCTGAAACACAATTTTTTTTAATTCCTCATCCACAACCCTTTGAATGTACTGTCTTCTGACAAGAACTTGTTCTCCTAAGTCTTTAAGAGATTAATTATTTAACAGAAACAGATACAAACCATTGTAATCCTGATGACTGACCTGTATCTGTTTAGATCTAAGCTTATGGCCTCACTGCTTCAAGTGCTTCCAACTTTGTGTTTAAACCTCTAAGGTCACCTGCAGCAGGTGCAGCTGCAATCTCAATTGCCACCTTACATCCCCTATTTCTACCTTCTCCTTGCACTTGCAGAAAATAATACAAAAAATCAGAAGCAGGGCATCACACAACAGCTCCATTTCCTAGTATTAAGCTCGTTAGTTTATTATTTTCCTCTACTGCAAAACAGCTGTGATTTTAATTTGCAATTTTTATAGCTATCCCCTCATTTTTATTCTGAGAAATAGAAAAAAGATTAAATGAGTCACAATCTCAAAGCAAGTCAATGTCAGAATCAAAATTATTCCAGGTCTCCCGACTTCCACGACTCGGTCTAATCCATAGCACTGCACAGATCCCAGCAAATAATTTAACCTATTTTTGTCAAACCTTGCTCCTAATGGAAATCCTGCAAGTGCTTAACCTATTTCAATCATCATTTCTCCCTCTTTCAAAGTAGAAGAACACCAGTTTGAGACAATAAGGTAACAGTGAATTATTGCACTCTTTCAACATACGCAAAATCCTTTACCATCCTTTCAGAAGTATTTATGGGTCAGAAATCTGCCATGGAAAACATGACCCTCTAACCACACAAAATCTAAATTTCCTATGTACAATAATGTATGTTTTTCTGTTTAAAAAAAAAATTAAAATATCAATTTTGAGTTCAGGAATAATTCATGCTTAGAAGGCCAGTTAACATGTATCACAAAGGTATGGTTTAAAAGATTAAGAGGAAGTTTTAATCTCTACTTGCCTATCAATGCCCATATCCAGCTTCACTTCCATTTGTTCTATGATATCCTTTTTCTTCTGAAGGCATTCAGATAATTTAGGAGAAGAACTGCAACAGTACAGAAGATGTGTGACAGTGTTAAAATATCAAAATGAATTTGTCTGATGGGTTTGCTGCTTCTAACAGGATCTAGTGAAGATTTCCCACCCCAGCAGGAAAAGGGCACAACCACAAACCCCACTGAGTCCCACCTGGAATGCAGCAGCAAGATCTCCAAGGAGCAACATGTCTTTCCTTCCTATCAGCATTCCTGGAGCTCACCCTCAACCATTTGTTTCCAAAGGAACCAATTTGTTTAAACTTCCCTTCTTCCCACCCCCCCGCCCCCAACAGTATTTTATCTTCCACAATATCAAGTTGCACTATTCAAGCATAAATTCCTCTTAATAGAGATGAGAAATGAAAACAAATTTGCCTTCTTCACCAAAAAGACCAGAGGAAATGTTAATCAAAACAAAGGTACCTGATCAATGGCATCAGATGATCATTGAACTGCTTGTCAAATAAATGGAAAATAGTATTGGCCTGGTGGACAACATCCAAGAAATAAAGATTTGCGTTCTTTGAATCAGAAGAGGGAATGCCTAAAGCAAAGGAGGTTTCATTAGAATTGTAACGATATGCAGTTCTTATAATTAGGCATGATGACTTTTTAAATATGCAGATTTTTTCCATAAATGCTTAAATCACAGGCTTAGAGTTGCAAAAATTTACCACGGTGCCATATATAGAATTCTTCTCACAGCTATGTTGGTAACAAGCATAAGCACAGAAATACCTTACTGGTAAAATTTCTGACAGCAAAACAGAGCAGTCAATTTAAAAACTCCTTTAGGATGTGAGTTTGATGCTGTCTTACACGACAGACAGGTTCTCAATGTCAAGATTTTAACTTCTTTAAACAAGCAGTTTTCTTATTTACTGTCACTCTAAGCACACAAATATACAAACAAGCACAGAATTCCTATAAACATTAAGATTTAATACAAAAATATTCTCCTGTTATGACACAGAATACAAAGGTAGGGAATGCTGATGTCCCAATTTCTCTGATAAACATTTTTCTAAACACAGAAGCACATTTCCATCTGTGTATCAATTCCCCAAATGAAAGTTACACTTTAGAAGCCATTAAATGTCAACCCCCAAACATACAAAACAGATTTAATTTAACCAACACACCCTGAACAAGGCCAATCAATAAGGCACAGCAAAGATCATCTGCACAGAAAGGCCAAGGAGATGAAATGCCCAGGAAATACTGTACTCACCAGCAAGGCCTGTTTCTAATGCATAATCGATGTGTTCAGTACATAAGAACTCTACAAGCATAGAAAAAATTCTGAAAGCATTCTTGGGTAAGTCAGAGGGATCAGAGAGCTTTAAAGAAAAAGAAAAAATATCCTAAAGGTCAGTTCTACATAGATTTGAAAGTTTATTGGATATTGCATAGGGGATAAGCTTAAAATGCAACAAGTATTCTAGAATAATTGGAATTTTACTCAAAATGAAAAGTATCCATACAGAGAATTATTTAGCAACAGCCTATAATATCAATAAACCCTTCAGCATGCACTAGTAAACTGAACCTGCCACAGGATGCTACAGTAAGCAAAAGCATTAACAGTTTCTAACAATAATAATAAGAGTTATAATAAAAGAAGATATTAATTAATAGCCCTTGCAACAATTTTCCAGATGCAGTCTCAGGAACTGCCTAACCTACATGCCACTGGATGCTGGGAAAATGCATAAGACAGAAGAGATTACTCTCTGCATACCCTGGATTTTTATTCTTTTAATACTCTCCTGGCACTGGCCACAGTGAGAAGCAGGACACTGGGTTAGCTGGACCTCCACTTCGTGTTCTTTCAGCACTGGAGCAAAAATAATGCAGCTGAGCCTGGGCTACATTTAGCACAGTTCAGCTGGAGTCAATGGAGCATGAACACTTTTATTAAGTGCAGCAATGCCCACATTTGCCCTCAGCACCTGGACTTTGATGAGCTGTAAGCAACGTGGGATTTTGGACAGCAACCTGTCAGTAAATCCCTTTTCTAAAGAAAAACGTGACAGGGCTTTTGTACCTAGGAAAAACAGCTTTGGTTCTTAAGGAATTAGGTGAAGACTTTTATAAAGTCTTTTATAAAGCTTTGAAGAAGAAAGATTACTACTGCAACTCCAGGTAATTTACACAACACTCACAAGTATTTCTGCTGTATTTCCCCCCAGAAAACTCCAAAACCCAACAACAGAGACTCCCAAACAGTGAAATGTTTCAATGTATGGCTACATCAGAATTACCAATTTATTTTTCCTAAAGCAGCCACAGCTGGCAGAACCCTGCACACATCTGCTGTGTGACATAAATACCACAATTAGTTAGCCAGGGACTAACCTATCTTTTGCACAGTGAGTTGCTCTGACCACAAACCTCTAAATTCTAAAACCCTAATTCTGGAATCTCCTTACGTACCAAGATCCATTGAGGTTTCCACTTAAATACAATTCTTCTAAAATAATTTATATTAAATCTGATCCCAACAGAAAGGCAGAAGCAAAAGGTTGTGGATGTGTGGAAAATCTGGTTTATATCATGATTTAACAACTGCTTCTAGCAACTATGATATTGAGAAAAATAATGATCTACCTGCTCGCCTCACAGTCACTGATTCTCACTCTGAGGAAGGTGGTGACCCCAAGGGTGTGCAGGTAACAGTCCTGTGTCTGTACCCTGTTCTGTCTTTGGCCCCACTAAGTTTATAAAATATTAAAACAGCTAAATATCTGAAGTTTTTCTGCCCTAAGCTCACCAAGAATTTTAAAGGAATTAAAATTTCCTAGAAATCAGTGTGTTTAGCTAATAAAAAAAAATCACATTTAAGTCTGCAATTAAATTTCAAGGGTTTTCATTTACACCAAGTACCAGACAAATATGATTGACAGGCAGTAAAACCAGCAATTTAATCAGAAGTAAAATACCTTTTTCATGCTAGACTGAAGCATTTAAAGAACTGTAGAGGGTTACCAAGGTAAATAATGTTTAAGACTATTCCTCTCAGCATTTTATTGGTGATCATTCATTAATGTAAAAAGAAATTACATTTGAGGCAGGAAAACAACTGTTGAACTATTCAGCATATTTTTAAAGCAGGAAAAGAAAACCACACTAAAGGTTTCTCAGGTTTTGGATCTAATTTAGTAAGAAAAGCAATGAAGCCAGTAGGTTTAACCACCCCCACTTCTTCCAAAAACAGCCAGCATTAATACTTATAAATTACAACCAGATCCACTTGGAAGAACAAACCCTCAGCCTCCACTGTGGCTCCATTTCCATGAAAAACACAATTTTTCCCGTCCTTTCCTCTTCCTACCACACCTCAACCAAAAACTTAAGCTCCAGACCTAATCTCACACACAAAATGATACCACTAAGGGAGATCACAGGAAGCAAACTTACCCTGTGACATCTTTCAAAAGCTTGCTTGGTTTCTTGCAGAAGGTTAACCACCACTTCTTGTGACAGGAAAGTTTCCCCATGTGTGTCAATGCTTGGCCCCAGGGGTAAGTTTGTTCGTTGCCTCAGTCTCTCTTTGAGGTCTTGAATACTGAAACAAAGATAGACCCCAAGAGGATTTCACCAGGTGGAAATTTTGGTACTCAAACTCAACAACAATTTAGGATCTTTTAGCTGTTAACTCAAAAAACAGGACCCAAGACACAGTTTAGGATATGCAAGCATTAAGACAAGTCTTGCAAGCTTTAAAAACAAAAATTGGCAGTAAATGCAAAACTACCACCTCTGATTCCATGGTCAACTGTGTTCTGGAATGGCACATTCACACATGGGAGCAGCTATTCCCCCTGTGGGATGGGTGATTTCACTGGAATCCTACAGCACTTCTGCTCTGAGGACAAACTGAGCCTCCATCCACTCTGTCACACTGTACTTTCCAAACACTAATGAGAGCTTCCTATCTCATCCACACCCACAAATCCTCTCATCCTCATCCGTTATCTCAGCAGTTCTTTATTTAGTCAAGCATGCTTCAACACATTCCCATGCATAAAACAACCCACACAGTTACGCACTACAATAAATTTAATTTTCCCCAAGAAAATTAAATTTTCATCTTTGCTTTTTTTTAATTACTTCACTGCTGCTTTTTCCATATCATTCCTCATTCCTGACACACTGAACCCAGCAGCTCTTTGAAAGGTGCAGTAGCCTTAGCACCTCTGCTTCACACAAGTTTTACTACTTCCTATCCCACTTCTCACTACTCCTTCATTAGTTTTTCTACCCTGAGGATAATGAAGTCTTGTTTTACCTTTCTCTAAGTCCATTGCATCTTCTGGGCTCACTAAGAGCTTTCTCACTGACATTGCTATGGTCTTTTCCCCTTCCTAGGTCTTGGGAGGGGACCACAAGACCTGGGCAGGTGAAAAAAAATGTATGCTTTTAGATACACACATATACATGCTTTAGGTACCTTAGTTTTGCTTCAGTCCTTTTGTGGATCTGGATCCTAAGTTGAAACATAGGTTTAACTGGTATTTTTCATTTCCAGTATGTACAAATACCATGCACTGAGTACATTTCACATGTACTGAGAGCAACACACTTTTGAGCAGAACATAAAGTGAAAGCAAATTATAAAAAGCTGTAGGTCTTTGGCAAGTCATCACTGTGCATCTGACATGGCAAATAGAGCCTTTCTCCCCTCACCACCTCCCTTCCACTTCAAAATTACGAAACTTCCCAAAAGGAACTTACCCTCCAGTGCCAATGGACCTCTTCTGGTGGTTTTTGGAATCATAATAGCGCTGCAGAATCATAGCACTCCTGCTTTTCAAATAGCCAATTTCCACCTCAATGTAATTCTCCAAGTAGGAAATGAAAATGGCCTTGATAAGCTTAGACAAGAAAGTCTGCTTATCAGTACCCAAGTTAAATTCCATCAATTTGCTTGACAGATTAGTGGTTCTTTATGCAAAAGAAACAAAGAAGGGAAGGGGAGGAAAAGGTTGACTGTGGATGAATTACAGCATTACACGTTTGTACAGTACACAGCACAACAGAGCCCTGATGGTGATTAAGACTTGGAGCAGTTTTGCATTTAAGTAAAGAATTTCACATAATTCATGTTTAATTACACACAGCACCACTGCAATCAAGTTGCCAGTGAGATGGGGAGGACTGGCTTTTGCAGAGTTTTAAAATTACTCTTGAAGATCACAGTAATACCCATTGAAAATAATAATGGCCATTTTAAATTTTCCTTAGGAAACCCATCACTGTAAAGGTTAATAGACATAAAACATTTTCAGCTTTTATGAGAAGTTTACATTTTTGGCTTCTTTTTCTTGACAACAAATCTGTTTGTTTTCCAATAGCTTCAATCCAATAATTTCATAATTGATTTATGAATAATTATAATACCTTGTATATAGATCATAGAGATTCTTAAGGTACTGTTCTGCATCCGATTTCCTGTGTTCTTCCAGCTGGTCCTTCACATAACTCTGAAAAATTTGGTACATCTGTTAGAAGATCAACTGACAACCACAGGTCATACTCACTACTTCCTAGATTATATGGAATTTCCTGCAAAGTGTAGATATTACTTAAAGGAAATTCATCTCTCCTTTGTTTTTAAATCTCTAATTTACACTTCCTGCATTATCCACAGAGAGGGGTAAATGCACTTGTAGAAGGAAGTGATTTAATAATACAAAACAGTAATGGGTGAAGCAAAGACAAAAGACAGATGGCTTTGAAAATATGTCTGACCAACTAACACAAAATCCCCTCACTTGAAGAATCAAAAGCACCAGAGTTCTCAGGGCATTGCTGCAGTTGACAAGGCAAAGGAGATGGTTACATATTTGCTTATCATAATACATACACAAAGCAGATACAAGCTTAGAGCTTTCTTATCACTGAATATTTGGACAAAAATATTATTTACCATAAAATACTAATTCAAAACTGACACAGAAAATTAGGGTTGAAGCACAAGCTCAATCTCTTCACTATGAGAACAACATCTACAGGGAAATTGCTTTTTGCAAGGAAAAAGGTCTTGCAAGTCTTGTTGACTTTAAGAACTTAAGTGAGTGTATTTGTAGGATGAAAAATTTGGTATTTTCCATTATTCTAAATTTTCATAAATATTGCATTAGCTGCAAGACAGTATTCACAACATAAATTATTTTCACTTACTCAATGCTAACCTCACACACGACACCCAAATCCAAGAATGAGCAAATTAAAGATATGAATGTGGAAGTTCTTCTCCTGACATATTTTTGGTAGGGGGCATAGAGAAGAAATGTGTGACATCTCATGAATTACCCAATGAACACAGCAATTCCCTAATAATTTTACACATTGAGTTTTGAGTATTTGCAGTCATCCTGTATTCAAAGCACAAGCAGATTTATTTGATGTGGGCTTGATTATCTGTCTGAATTGTTACAGAGCAATGAGTTGATTCTACAACCTTATACAAAGATTACAAACACTGTAAATTCCCATTAATTGCTATTACTTGATAAAGTATTTTTTATGAAGAGGTTCCTCAATGAACTTCAGCATGTTAAAATTTGAAATACCTGAAGTTTAACTTCAAAGATATTTTGAATTAGTTTGGCTAGCACGGTCTCTGGATTGCTGAAGATTTCTCCAACTTGCTTATTCACCCTCTGGCAGAGAATGGCTGCATCTTCAAAGACATCATTCCTCAGGAATGCACCCTAGGGATTGAGAAGCACATTTTAGAATATATTTGGAACAACCTATAGGACTAAATAAATCAATAATGTAATGTAAATAAAGAAATGATGTAAAACAAACTGCATTACCTCTTGACACTGTTTTATGTACACATCAACACAGTGGGAATAGCCCTGTGGAAGGAGCAAAACAACTCCGTGTTAGAGCAGGTTGTTCATGCTTTCAGTACAAAATGAAATCAAGGAAATACAATGCTTGTGAAAAAGTTACTTAAAAAAACCAAAGCAAACTGAATTCATTCAATGCATAGACTTTTCCAAGCCCATTTTTGTTACACATCTAACACAACTCCACTTACCACCACTCTATGTGGATCTATACCTCAAGTCTAAACATTCTTTCTCAAGTATGAAAGTCAGGTCACACCCATGCAAGAAGAGATTGTCTTAGAAAGTTCTGCACTGATGCTGCCCCCAATCCCCCTCATCTGCCTCCTTTATTCACCTGCACTTGATTTCAGATTGAACACCTCAGTCCTAAGTTGCACATTATCTGTGCCCACGCAAATACATTCACTCAAAACAGGCACTTATTGTATCATGGGTCAGTTTTATTTATTTATTTAAATTAAACCCCTCAGTTTTACCTTAAAGTGAAGCAAAACTGCTGCTACTTCTCTCATTCTGAAGATTTCTCCTCTGCGCTGAGCACTGGTAAACTCTTGAATTAACTGGCACTCTAAATCGTGGTACTTACCTGGAGAGGAAAGGAGATAACAAAAACCCATCAGGCTACATAATTCAGGCAAAAACTGTAATGCTGACAGTATTGCTTACTTCTTTAATCATCTTTAACAATTCAAATACAGCAATATGGATTGAACTGGATAGATAACTTACTTGCTATCTTTGATTTTACTTCAGAAAACCTGTTAACAACAAAAAAAATACCATGATTAAATTCAAATCCACGTCACATGAGAAATCACAGGCATCCTGGATCAAGAACAGCAGGCACTCTGCTTAAAAATGAAAACATACAGCACAAAGACGACAGAAAAGTTCCCCGCTTTATATCCCTAAAAACCTACAAGCATCTAATTCAAATCTAGCATTAAGTCAGCAAAGCAAAATTATCCCATTAAAAGTCTGTTAAGCAGTTTAGGATGTGTATGTAAAGATGATCCTACAACACGAGTGCGTGAACACAAATTTGAGAATAGAGGAGAGAGAAATAAGCACACAATCCAGCTCAGAAGCTCCATGAATCACTAAGCACAGCACCAAAAGGGGAGACAAGGGAAGCATCAGAAAAATCATAGCTGTGCCAAGATTTGCTTTCTTAAAAAGATGTTCAGATAGATTTTTACCTGTCAAAAGGCAGTTCCTGTGCAATCAAATGCAGTTTCTGAATAATATCAGCTGCCTCTTTAATCTGGTGAGAGGAAAACATGACAGAGTCATTAAAGAAGGTCTGATTTGGGGCTGTTCTTTTCCTCCCCCTGCACTGTCCAATTTTCATACACAAAGTTCCTATCTCTAAAGCTGGTTGAGTTGACATATCCGGGGAAGAGATCAACTCCTTCAAGTTCCCATATGTACTTATAAGATGCTTAAGGTATTTTTCTTTAACATAAAGTAATATAGGTCAAAATATGATGAAAAGTCACATTATATGCTCCCATTGGGGATGTCTGTGGAGGTGTGTGAGCTGTCTGGACAAACAGCTCACACCAAAAAAAAAGCTATGACCAAGCTTGGCATGGAGAGAGGAGAAAGGGGAAAAAGGAGATCAAAGCAGAGCATTGTCCCAAAAAAGGAAAAATGTATTAGAAATTATAAACTCTGAGGTCCAAAGCAAAAATCAAGATGGAAGTCAGGCAATTACACAGCTACAAAATAAGAATAGCTGCACGAATACAAAAGTTAATAAATAGGTAACACAGCATGCAAATCTGTGCTCTGTTCTGGGCAGCAAAACCTTTTATCAATTCTTCTTCCACCATCAGTCAGCACAGGAAGTGCATCTAAGCAGTGCTTAGTGACTGCTTCATTAGGCTGAATAAAATGATGGAAAACACAGATTTCAAAGTGTGGGGAAGGCAGCTGGTTGTAACTGAACTTGAGTAGATTTGAGCAGTGCTGACTGGGCCAAACCTGACACCACTGGAGCACATCTGGTGAGAAGCAGCTGAGAGAGCTGTGGGGGCTCAGCCTGGAGAAAAGGAGGCTCAGGAGGGACCTGCCCACTCTCCAAAATTCCCTGACAGGAGAGGGCAGCCGGGGGGCTCAGGCTCTGCTCCCAGGGAACAGGGACAGGACAAGAGGAAAACAACCTCAAGCTGTACCATGGGAGGTTTGGATTCATGTTAGGAAAAAATTCTTCATGGAAAGGGCTGTCACTGGCACAGCTGCCCAAGGCACTGGTGGAGTCCCCATCCCTGGAGGGACTTAAAAGCCACATGGATGTGGCACTTAGGGACATGGCTTAGTGGTGGCCTTGGCAGTGCTGGGGGAATGGTTGGGCTCAAGGGTCTCAGAGGTTCTTTGCAACCTGAATTATTTGATGACTAAAAGCTTTATAAACTGACACAATGGAGAACATGGAGAATATGCAGTTTATCTTGTTATTCCAATTAGTGATGATCCAGGGAACTGAAGTGAGAGGGAAGGAAGCAATGAAATCCTATTCTGCCACCACTTAGAGCAGGCTGGATTAAAACTTTTCAAGAATAGAAGCAGACACACAGGTAAGAATAGAGAGCACAGGCATCACACCAGGCTGGTTGTTCAGCAAAAATAGGGGCACTCAAAGTGTATCCATTCTGACTATTAAGAGCAGCTTATGTTTTGAACTGTCAGCTTACAATAGCCTCTTAAGGCAGAAGCTGCTACACTCCTCAAATAAATCCAATGAAAGAGCAGTTATTTCTATTAGCTTGCAGCAACATTAATACCTAACAACTAGGATCTATAGAATTGTCTATATACTAGCAGTTATTCACCAAAGCTACAAAATCAAAACAAACAAAAAAAAACAACCAAGAAATCCCACAAACACAACATTTTCTTTGTTTCCTCTTCACACAATAGCTGTTAACTAACTTAGATTTTATTGAATTCAGGACTTTTTCTATGCACTAGAGAAGCCATGAAAAATCAATTCTCCATGGTTTCTGCTTAAACCCGGACATCTTTAATTTTTAATTGAATCAGGCTTCTGTAAACCATTAAAACCAAAATAAATATCGATTTTGTAAAATACAACTTAAAGGCTGCAATGTAGCTGGGCATAAACAACTGAAAAATCATGGACAAATAATAGCAAGGGAGAATTTTAACACAAAACATGCACAAGTGAAAAGGCATAATGAAATAATATTAAGTACAGAACACAATACAGAACAGAAATGGACATAAATAATAGCAAACATATTAAGCAGAACAGTGTTATTGCATGATAAACAAGTGAGCTGTTGATCATTTTCATAGTTTAATTGTGTTGGATGGAGTGATTTGCTTACTTCAAGAATCTTCAGTACAGGAGAAAGATTGGTTAGCTGGCAGCACAAGGGAAATTATAAGGATTCAGAGGGTAAAGACACAATGCACAGAAAGGGACAAGCCAGCAAGGAAAATCTTCACAGAGGTAAGTCAGAAATTGCTCAGTATGGCTGGGACAAAGTGGGAAGCAACAAATGGAGTGTAGGGAAAGAAAGGAATCCAACAGATTTCAAGAATGGACACTATAGAGAAAAGTATCAATTAGAACATAGCTGCACTATGTTCCTTTTTGTGCCTCTCCTTTCACAGTATCCCCCCAATGTCTCAAAGAAAAATCCACACTTGTGAGGGCTGGCAGAGCACAAAAAATCATAGCATCCTCCATAACATTATCTAAAACCCACATCAGTTTGAAGATCAGAAGACACTGACAAAGCACTAAGGTTTCACGTTTAAGAATATTTGTTACCATCTCATACTTCAGAAGTATTTTTAGTACAAAGATGCATTAAGATGTAACAGCTCCTGTCTGGGCAGGCTCTTTTACAAACACTTCTTTAAGGTATTGTTTAAACCAGGAGGCAAAAAGTTTAAGAATCCACCTGATTGAACTTCGCCTCAGTAAGATAACTTGTATCCAGAAATTCTTGTTTGTGTTCCCACACCCTTCCCCTGCAAACTGGCAAAAGACTTAGGGCCTTTAAATTTGTCTTCCTCAAGATTTGATGAGTATCTTATTATTCTTTGGGGTGTACAGAGATTCATCTGTTTACAAATTTCCAGGTTCACCCTATTTATCTACCAAATTTTTCTGGTTCTCCAACAGGGTGTATCATGAAACTTTAATTTACAAATAAAGTGAAAGTTGAACTCTTTGGGCCTCTTGAGCAGACAACACATCATTCTCTAACTTATGTTTTGTTATTCACCATGCTGCCATTAAATATTTGTAAAATGCATGTTTTATTACTCCTTAGGAAAAAAGAAAAGAAAAATTTATGCAGCTCTGGGAAAGGCTGTCCACAGAAGAACTTCCCTTATGCTGAAACCTTTCTGTTTCCCTTGGAAATCAGGGAAGTTTTTCTCTGCTCTCTTGAATTAGGGCAAGCTATCAACTGGTAATTACCATATATCCACAGACCATGAATCAAAAGGCACTGTGCAAGTGACTCCTTGGGAATACAACTATGTAAAATGATTAGCTTTTCATTTCCCTGAGAGATACCTCCAGCTCAGTGGGGAGGGGGTGACTATTAACCTGTTCTCAGGTCTTCCATCAGCTGCATTTCAAGCACATATATTTTGCTGAATGTGCAAATCAAGTTTTTGCTGTTTCCACATATTATAATTTTTTTCCTGACTACAGCCATACGACTGCACAGAATTTAAGGAGGGAAGGAAGATTCTTCAGGATACACCACACCGAAAAAAACCCCAACAAACCCAAACCCACACCAACAACTTTACTTAAACTGCATTAAGAAATCCAATGTGTCCTTTTGCTTAGAGCTGGATTCTTTTCCTTCAGTTTATTTCTGTTTGTCACACCACTCAGATTATATTTGCTTCATGAACGTACTCTTGAAGCACAAGAAAAACAAAATGCTCGAACATTTCTTTGAAGTTTTCCTGCCTGGTTCCTCTAAATTCCAAGGGTGGAGACATAACCACAGGACTACACAAAGCCCAAAGGCATGCTGTGACAAAAAGGTATCCCAGGCCAGTGGACTGACCCAACAGAGCAAAGTTGCACAAAGAAGTTGCATTCAGAAACGTTCTGCTTTACAGGATGGATCTGAGGCAAGGGGTTCAAAGGAAAGAGGCAGATATTGTATTGCACTCCAAAGTTGCCCTCCCAGCGTTTCCCAAATCTCTGATAATTTCATAAAATGAAAAATGCCAACATTGCCACATTAAGCATCACTGAATACAAATGCTTTATCAGCAATCTGCAGCCCAGTGTTGTTAATTTACATTTCAGAACAATGAAACTTTAACAAGTCAGTCACTCAGTGGTTTGAAGTCTGACCATGGTAAGTCATGGTAGCAGCTTGTAATTAGGGCAGTCCCGTTTATTGCTTTGAACTGCTTTCATCCCGCTGACAGCTCTTACCTTTTCAGAGTTTGTAAAAACATCAGACTTCAGCTCTCCATCCAGAAACTCATTAAAGTATTTCATCAGCTTCTGAGCCTCCACAGCCCGTTGCCGTGGCGTGTTTACCCCCTCCAGCTGGTCGCCAAGGTGACAGACCTTAGTTGCTACGTAGCTGATGTGCTCATCCAGCTCTTGGAAATGTTGGAAGGCAACCTGGAGAACACAGACACTGAACTCATGATTTCCATTTCATGTACTTCAGGAAACACAAGATTTCCTTCAGGAAGAAGACCACTGAATGCAGGTGCTGCATCTCAGAATCTAATTAATTAATTACATACAACCCAAATAAAGTTTAGTGTCTTCCTTTAAATTATTGTGAAGACTCCCCACTTTGAGCACTGCTAACACTCCTTAATGGAACATGCAGATAAGCCTCCTTTGGCAGGAGAAATTGTCATCAAACCCTGTTTATTCTTATCTCAAACAGCAACACCCTGCACCAAGAAAAGTGAAAGGAGCACAGGATGCTTTGAAAACTTGTACAGCTTCCCACTGCCTCTACCCTTTGGATTTACCTGGTTGCTTTTCTGCAGCTCTTGTACTTTCTTGGCAAATTCCTTTGCTTCCTTCTGGCACTGTTGTTCTAGTTTCTCCACCTTCCTCTGAATCCTTTCATCCATTACCTGTAATTCTTGGATATGATTTACAAATTCTTCCAATAATCTGATTTAGAATAAAATACAGGAAAACAGACTTTAGTTTGAAAGACACTGTCTTCTGAAGAGTTTGAAACACCTCAAAAAGAAGAACTTGCATACAAGGCTAACATAACCACATCCAACTTCAAAGTGTTTCCAGACTGTAGATTTAAATAAACAAATACATTTAAATTTTATTAAAATATTTTAGGAAGTATTATTATTATATTATTATTAAAAATAACATTAAATATTTTAGAAAAATTCTGTTTCTAAAATTTTGCTTTAAAGTACATCACCCTGGTTGTGTACCACTCTATGACAACATAAAAACTCTGTGTATGGTGAGCCAAAGGAGGGAGGAACACCAAAATATCAATCACTCAACAATGTGGCTCTGCCACAGATACAGAAATCCCTACATCCCCATTTTCCCTAAATAAGTCTCACATGGAAAAAGAAACCTTAGGCCACTACATCCCTTCAGTGTAAGGGATACAACAGAAAAATATTCTCTACTGTACATGTTACTGTAAAGTTGGAAATCAGCATTTCAATCAGTAATTATTAATAAGTAACTGATACAGCCATAATTTCATAATGTTCTGACTTCACTTGTTCTTATATCCATTTTAGAGGGTTTTTCTGCCCTTTCCCATCATTAACTTTTCTTTCAGACTCACATTTTACTCCTCCCAATCACACTACAATCTGAATGCATTCTTGAATTCCCTCTGTTATTTTCATTCCATTCTCAACATCTCTCTTTCTCATGCCTGTTTTTGTCCATTCTGTCCCGTTTCAGTCAGATTTTCATCTCTTATTTTTCTAAATATTCCAGTCACTGGTCAAGGAATGGATTACTCCCAGATCCTCCACAGCCATAAAACTCATGCTAAGAATTGAAAACATCTGAAACATTTCAGAACTTTGCTGTCCAGGTTTAATGTCAGAAGAGGCTTTTAGCCCAGTCAGTTACTTAAAGGCACCAACTTCTTAAAGAAAACTGGACTGAGGCAGATGCTGGTGACTCCTCTCCTTCACTCCCTGCTTGCCAAAAGCCCAAGAGCAAGCACATTGCAGCAAAATTCCACAGAAAACCACAAGGAACACATCTAAGTTTACAGAAGTATATTGAAAATCAAATTTAAACAACAGTGACACAAAGCATTCTTTCAAACAAAAGCCTAGAGAAATGCAGGCAGTCTCTATGAATTTTAACAAACTGATTCAGGCTGGGGTTTGTTTTTTAAACAGGTCTTGTGTCAACTCTGCACTTATTCAGCAACACTGCTCAATGTATTGAGAAAGGAAAAAAGCAGAAGAAGCAGCTGCTGGTCAGGTTTTCAGATGAGAAATAAAGACTCCAATACTCTTTCTACCAAACAAAAGCAGCATCTTCTAAAAACAGAAAAGAAAAAAAAATAGACACCAAAAGATGTTTCTATTTCAATATTAATTTTGGCTCCCTGCTCAGTACTAGAAGATGCCACTAGAAAAATATTTACTGTTGCAGGTTTTGTCTGCTTGTCCTGAAAAATATGGAAGTGCCTCACGGAAGTTTACAGAGAAAACCAGCAGAAATGCAGAAAATCTGTTCCAACTAAGTAGGAACTGGTGTAAATCATGAACTATCCTTATGTACATACTGGGCACAAGCATGGAGAAAGAGCTCCAGGGAACAGTGTTGTGAATTTCCAGGCTTCTTCCTGCTTCCATCACATGTAAAGCTCTGCATAGGATACAGGCCCCACATTGAATGTCAAGAGTTCAGCATTTTGCTAGAAATTCAGCAATATCCTTTCTCTTCTCAGACACCTCCAAAGAGCCAGAGTACTCCAGAAGAAATGTCCTTTGATTGTCAGGTTAATTTTCTGACATTTTAGTAAGTCAGATTAGTTTATCATGAGATCTCATCCCCAGAGCTGCCTCTCTTGCCATTCTACCTTTTTGTGCCTTTTATTTGCAGACTATTGTGTCTTAAAACAAGGCAGCTCAGGAAACTAAAGTAAGAAACTCATTAAATTGGCTTAATTATCACAGCAGTGAAGCCTCATATTATGCTTGAATCCAGCAACTGTCTGACAAGCACAAACAATATCAATTCACCTCCATTCAAAAGGTCTCAATCAGAAGGTGACTTTCCCTACTCCTGTTACTGAATTATTAGTTCTGAATAACTGGCTCATGGTCACAAATGTTAGCAATTCTCCCCCATGAAAACCTCCTTGGACACACAGCACCACTACACACAGGCTTGTTATTATATATGGAATAAAACAGTACAATTAGAGATACGTCCACTTTGACCATTGTGCAATTTGATTTTTTACCTTTTCGGATCGAAAGCTTCTCCACCTCTGGAACCTCCCCCAGGTGTTCTCCATGCCAGGCGTTCAATGTATTCATCTGCCACAAAAGGCTCCTGGCCACAGAAGAAAAACCCTTTACAATGTGCCACAGCAGGCTGCTCCTTCAGCAGGTGCTCACACCTCATTTTGAAAGTGTTTAGGAGCTTTACCATAATCAAAAGTACAGTGTTGGCAATGACTCCATCACCTCTCGGGCTTAGATATTTATTGTTGAGAACACTGCTTTTAATATGGTGAGTTGGAACATCAAGTTTAGATATTATCAGGGTGCTTGCAAAGAATGTGCTGCAGGTCTGTGAAGAGCTGGTTCTAAATGACCTTATTTGCAGCTGAGGTTTATCATTCCAAAGTGCCTGAACCCTGCAGCTGATTGGAGAGGTTACAGCACCCGAGCCAGCCATCAGCTGCACAGCAAAACACACCAGAGAATTCATCTGCATACAAAAATTATGTAGCAAAATAAGGGTTTTTTTAGTTTGTTCAACTCTCAGTCACACCACGGCATCACACACAGAACTGACCAAAAAACCCAGCCCAAAAAACCCAGCACGAGATGCCGCTGGATGCAACCCAACGTCAAACTGCAACTGAAACAGAGCAGATAAAAATGAGGAAAAAAGGCATAAAAACAGAGAGGATGAATTTGATTTCCACAAGTAGAAAAGACAGGGCATGAGTGATACTAAAACTCAAAGTTACCCAAGTTTCTTCCATAATATTTGCTGGTTCTTCCATAAAAACACCCCTCAAGGGTAAAGAGTTCAGATTATTTCTCCACCCAACAACATCCTCTGAAGCCAGAGGCCTCATTTATAAACCCAAGGCCTCCTATTTTAGCTGGCCAAATCCTTACACCAGCTCAAACATTTCATCACACAGTTAATACTAAATTACTCTAAACACAGCCCAACTTCTACCATTAATAAAAATAGTATTTATCACTTAGCAGCAGTGATTAGGTGCTAACATCAGCACTTGTAAGACCAGTATGAAAAGTATTCTCACAACCACCAGGATTTTATAGAAAGTTTTGGAATTTTAAGCAGCGACAGTTCTAAAAGTGTGAAACAACCCAGAGGAGAGCTTGGAATGGCTCTGGCTAATAGGGGTATTTGATGAAACAAATGAATATGCTATCACTGCTTTTGATAAAACTTAGTTTAAAAAAATTAAAACAGTAAAAAACAAACATATTTCAACAGGTTTTACATTGGTTACTGTATCAATATGTCTGAAACTTTGTCACAAGGAATAAGGAGGGGGAAAACAGCATTACAGAGTTAGTTTCGTAAGTAAAACCAAGGGTTGAAAAGCAAATATTGCCCGTTCAAGGTCTGTTTCCTCAGAAACAAATTATGCTCTATCCAGTCAGGCTCAGCCACTAACCAGGAAGATAAAAGGTTTTTAAATATACTTTGTTACATGCTGAATCCTGATAGACATGGCAGAAATTTTATCACTCAGTAACTCCTCATCCACAGACTGACTCAAGTGACCCTGTTATGCTCAGCCTCCCTGGCTAAATTTCAAAAATAACTGGTTGATACCACATAAAAACAATTTCCCTGCAAGTCACCCATCTCTTCACCCAAGTCCTTCCTGATACACAAGGTGAAGTTTCCTTTACAAGAATCCTTTTCATCAAAAGTCACAACACCACGTTTTCATGCCAAGTGTAAATTCCCTCCTTGTGCCATCTTGATATCTAAAAGTTTGGAACACTTGATATCTAAAAAGTTTGGAACACTTCCGTAATTTAATTATAGGTGAAATGAGTCATTCAGTGCAGTAACATTCCCTTCAGGGGAGGCCTCCAGCTTCACAATTACCTTAGGGCTCTTTACAGGACTCCTCCTTTATATGAAAATCCACAATTTTTCCTCTGAAGATCCTGTAATTCAGCTGGAGCACTACTCTGGTTACAAGGATACTAAAGCCAAGTATGGGAGAACCCTGAATAAAGAGTTTACTGACCCTCTGTGTGTGCAGATAACATTTTCTACATTTCTCCCTTCCCCCCATGTTCACACTAAAAGATAATTCACCTACACACATATAATGGCTTTGAATACTTTTTCATTTTTGTAAAACAACATCTACAAAGTTTTTCTGCAAGCCTCTCCTCCTAAGGAAATCTGGTGTAGGTGCCTCAGAACTCCAGAAAATATTATAATGCAAATCTTTCTCCACTCATCATGCACTTCTAAATATTCCTTGAGTGCATTTTTACACAGACCACCTGCAGCTCCCTTCCTGGAAAATACCTGTTTTCCCAAGAAAATTTACACAGGAGACCCACCCTTCAGTTTTTTAATCATATAAATCCTGTTCTCTATTATTTAAGAAATATTAACTGCAGTGGATATTATGTGCAGGATATTAATCAACAGAGAAATAAAATGAGCTTTTTCCTCCAATTTTCCACAGAGGGTGTGCTAAAAGTAATCTACTTGATTTATATGGAATAAATGAAGTTTAACAGTGTCTTTCTAAGACATGATTTTCCAAGTTCCACTGCAGATCCAAAAGTTCTTACTTTAGTTTGTATCTTCCATACACATTTGCTTTTTTAAATGCTATCTTGATAACAGGGTTACTCATAGCTGACAGCCTAACTCCTATTTTAAGTCTCCTATCCTGTTCTGCAGAAATTGCTGAAAATCAGCTATTACAAATGTCATTTGCAAGTCCTTTGCCTGTTATCAGATGAGCCCCAACAGTCAATTTCTTCAGCTTTGAACTTCCCTCTGGCTCCAGATGAATTAACGTGATCCCATCCATTCAGCCAATACTCCTGATTTAATAACAGATATGCCTGAAGTGGGTGATAACCTGGTTTGATCTGGTGTATACAAATGAAACTACACTGGACCCAGCCAAATTAAAAATCAGTTTAGAAGTATCCACTGTTAAATTATGTGAGGGAGAATTCAGTCCATGCTGTGTCCATTTGCAGCACAGATCCTGCTACACAATTTCACATATCTGTACTGAAATTTACTTTAGAACACACACACTCATGAAAATATGGTAATCAAATTCCACCCTCAGCAGACAGCTAAGGGCTACTCCCATAACAAGCACATTTTTATGTTCTTATATAAGGCAGCAATTTCAAACTAACCAAGTAAGCAACATGAAATTAGTGGACATCAACAAAAACTCTCATGCCTTTGGAGTGAAAGAGAAGTGAAAGCAGGAGAGACAGAAATACTGGACTCCATGATGGAAAACATAATTTCTAGCCCTAATCTCCAAGCAAAATCCCACCTAATTTGCAATTTCATCTTCAATTGCTATTGCAAAATGGAAGAAGTTGGTGCACGACCCAAAGCAGCCAAAACACACAGTTTTCTTTCCATATTCAAGTTACCTCACACTCAACACCCCACAAAAAATAGAACAGCACTGTCATCATGTTGAGAAATCAAGGGGCTCCTAGAGTGGTGCAGGGAGGGTACAAACCCTGGCATTCAGCTACAGGAACAGAGTATTTTAGTCATGCTATTTTTTAAAGCTAGGCAAACCAAAAGATGTGAGTCATAACACTCGTGTGCCATCACAGTGATTCATAAATTCAAATGCACACAATGCATTTACATAAACCCCCGATATAGCATCTTCCAGACAAACAGGAAGACCTTTTCCTGAAGGCTGGCCAGTGATAACCCACCAGAAGAACAACCAGCTCTTGAGTGACTTGGAGAGCAAATACAGGACACCTGGGTGTGACACCATGTCCCTGTGAAGAGGAAGTGGAGACACCACACACTTTTTGTTTATCACAGGTCACATAATGAGAGCTGATGGTCCAGGCCAGAAGCTGAAGCCACAGAACCACAGAAGGGTTTGGGTTGGAAGAGCCCTCAGAGATCATCTCGTTCCAACCCCCTGCCATGGGCAGGGACACCTTCCACTGTCCCAGGTTGCTCCAAGCCCTGTCCGACCTGGCCTTGGACACTGCCAGGGATCCAGGGGCAGCCACAGCTCCTCTGGGCACCCTGTGCCAGGGCCTCACCACCCTCACAGCCGAGAGAATGATATTATTCTTCCTAATATCTAACCTACACCTGCTCTCTTTCGGTTTGAAGCCATTCCCCCTGTCCTGTCACTACACACTCCTATAAAAAGTCCCCCCTCCATCCCTCTCGCAGGCTCCCTTCAGGAGGGAGATGATCCTCGTGCGTCTCTTCCAACTTAGGGCATTCTGTAATTCCACGGGAAGAATCTGACAGACTCCTGCTATTCCTGCCCTGCTCCTGCGTGGCCTTGCCTGAACTATTCTCCTTCCGTACCTCGCTTCCAACGCGGGTAAAGGGAGGGCAAAGTCATTTCTTTATTCCACTCCAGGCCCACTGACACCACCTCGCCGGGATCACACAAGGGAGTGCCTTGGGGAGAAGGAGCGCGTCGCCGGGCCTGCCGTGGCCCTGTCACCGTCCGCTGCCAGCCCCCGGGAGCCGGCCGGGAGGGAGGCCCTGCAGCGGGCCGAGGTGGGCACCGCACCCCGCGGG
>VWZP01005800.1:211204-228627 GCA_013396995.1 Dicaeum eximium
CCCCCCCCCCCCTTTTTTTTTTGAGCTGATCATAACTTAATTCAGGCAACAAGGATGGTCTCTCTCTTGAGTGACCAAAGCTCATTCATCCCTGGAAACTTTCATCTTTTTTTATTTTAAGTTTGCATCACTTTCTAGAAGGGAATACTGAAAAACTGGGATCTGAAAGGCTAACTAATGATCTAATGACTCAGCTGGTAAAATTCGGTGGGAGGAGGAGGGGGAGGCTGCTGTGGTGTGGGGACAGCTCCAGCAAATGGAGCAGAGACTGGGACTTGACTAAGACAAAACCAGACTGAAATATCTCCTCTTCCCTTGTTTTGGAAATGTTGGCCAAAAATAAGAGCTGCTCACCAAGGTTACGCAGAGCCTCTTATCAACACCCTGCCTCTGCAAAGCCTCATCAATTTTAGAGCTGTAAACCCACTTTGTTTCTTTGCTCTTCAGAATAAAATCTGAGACCACAGGGAGGTGTTTTGCTGTCATCTGTATCCTGTTTACAAATTTTGTAGCTCTGGCTTTGCTCTATGTTTGCTTTTCCCTTAGCAAAAAAGAAAAACAGCCCAAAAAGTCCTTGATGCCTGATTAGGAATCAAAGAAAAAAAAGCAGAGTCACTGAAAATAAGCCTGAGGAAGTGTAGCTGCCTCCAGCTACTCAGTTAAGAAAAGATGATGTAGGTGGGACTTAAAGGCAACAGGATAAGATCCAGGGAAGTGCTCAGGAGCAGGAGGGAAGTGCTGCAGATGGAGGTCACAGATATAACAAAGTCCCACGTTGCTGGGCTTGCAAGTTCCATGGCAATTTAAGAAGCAGACTGTCAATATGTCCTTAAAAAGATGGTATAAAAAGGACACCAAATGAGGGCTTTATATATCTGTGCAGCTTTTTCTCCCATGTTGGCAAACTTTGATTGCAAACAAACATCTGAGAACATCTGCTTCAAGATGATCCATAAAGTGATTTAATTTTGTGTGTGTGACCTGCGATGGGCACTTTGAGGGTCTGTGGATAACTACTGAGGGAATCCACAAAACAGAATGTAGGAAAGCCAGGCTGTCAGCAAACTTCATGTAGGAGACACTCAGTGGAGACTGCAGTTCCAAACCAGGGCAAAACCAGTGCATTCATGGAAGTAATATTTTTTTATTTTCTCAGCTATTCATTAAAAGATAACTTCTCAGTTCCTCTTGATGGATTCAGGTTACCTTGAAAAGAAATTCATCCCACTCCCCTTTAAAAAACAATACTGCTGCAGGACAAAAAAATCCCAGGTATAGTATTAAACAGTTAATATGATAATCCCCAAATATTATCTCCAGAAAATTTGAAATGAAATGTATGTATTGGTACAACATAGCAATTCTAAATTGTACTAACCCTCTGTCCATGACATTATAATTACATATTAAATACCTGATAAAATGAAATTATGAAAAAGTTATAAAAGCTTTAAGTAATATATATTGCATGTGCTGTGTGGAATTATTATTATTATTATTATTATTATTATTATTATTATTATAGTAATTGTTATTGTTATAGCAGCAGAGCTGTAGCACTAATATACTCTATGTAGGCAAAAAGCTGTTGTAGTTGCATTTTATTACATTATTACATCCATTTTCCTAAATATCTGAGAACTTGTCTTCAGTGTGATCTCACCTCTTAGAAATACTTTGAAGTTCTGCACTGGTGGCAGTCATCCTGTACCTTTGTGTGACAGCCAGCACAGATGGACAAATTCATGTTTTATTTTAAAAAATAGGTGTTTACTCATGAGAATGTGTTTACTCAAAGTTTAGACTTGCTAGAAAGAATCCTAACTACTCATGGAATGGTTTTATTGACAGTGATTTATGTTCTGATCCCAGCACTGCTTCTACCAAGTTGCTGCAGGCTTCCATGTACATGAGGTTATTTTTAGGCCCAGTGGGTTTGGAGGAGTTGTTTGATTAATGAAGACAAACCCAATATCAATAATTCAAAGATTTCATAATGCTTCTGCAGCCAGAAGAAGGCTTGGGTGGTTCTGCCCCTGGAAGCTCTGTTCTGGGGTGATATTTTGGGTGGCACAAAGAATCACAGAATCACAGAATGTCTGGGTTGGAAGAGACCTTCAAGATCATCGAGTCCAACCCAGCCCTAACACCTCAAATAGACCATGGCACTGAGTGCCACATCCAGGCTTTGTTTAAACACATCCAGGGGTGGTGACTCCGCCACCTCCCTGGGCAGGCTATTCCAGAACTTAATCACCCTTTCCGTGAAAAACTTCTTCCTAATGTCCAGCCTGTATTTCCCTTGGTGCAGCTTGAGGCTGTGTGCTCTGGTTCTGTCAGAGCTGCCTGGAGACAGAGCCCAAGCCCAGCTGAGCACAGGCACCTTTCAGGGATTGCAGAGAGTGCTGAGGGCACCCCTGAGTTTCCTTTTCTCCAGGCTGAGCACCCCCAGCTTCCTCAGTGGTTCCTCACAGGGTTTGTGTCCCAGCCCCTCACAGCCTCGTTGCCCCCTCTGGATGTGCTCCAGCCCCTCAACATCCTTCCCAAACTGAAGGGCCAGAACGGGACACAGCACTCGAGGTGTGCCCTCACCAGTGCCAGTGCAGGGGAACAATGACCTCCCTGCTCCTGCTGGCCACACTATTCCTGGTACAGGCCCGGATGCCATTGGCCTTCTTGGCCACCAGGGCACACTGCTGGCTCATGTTCAGCCAGCTGAAGGCACTGAGCTGCTCCATTCCCTCCCCGCAGGCGCTACCCCACGGTTGAGCTGCGCGCCGAGACCTTCAACGGCTCCACGCACGTCCCCATCCCCTCGGACAGCGCCTTCCTGCAGGCCCTGCTCCAGGAGCTGAGGCTGCTGGACGAGCACGTTTTCCTGGAGCAGCGGGACACCTGCACCCGCATCAACCACTCCTGCACCTATTCCGTGTCCAGCGCCGCCGGGGAGCTCTGGCCCGTGCTGGCCTTCCACAAGAGCGGCCTCATCTACGCCTGTGTCCCGCTGGTGGAGGGGACCCTGGAGCCACGGCCACCCCTGCTCAGCGTCAGCGGGCTCTCGCAGGGCCTGGCTCTCTTGTTGGGCATCATGGACTACGTCTCTCCCAGCCGGAAAAACGAGGCTGAGCTGAGCGCCAAGATCGGGCAGCTCCGGAATCTGCTGATCCAGGCCTGTCCCCTGGGCACCCCCCTGAACACCGACATCCGCAGCCTGAACAGCTCCTTCGAGGACATCCAGGAGATGCCTGCGGATAAGGAGCAGCCGGCCTGGAGATCCAGCAGCTACAAGGGCAAACCTCAGGTTCATGTCTGCATCACTGAGAAGGTCAAGTGTATGCAGTATGACCAGAGGGATGTGGTGGACACGTGGCAAGTTTATGGAGCTGTGAACTGCAAGGTGAGAGCGTTTGATGTGCCAAGTGGTTTTTGTGCAAAATAAATACTCATTTGATGTAAAATGATATATTGAGTTGAAAATTTTCCTGATTTTTGTTGTCTCCGTCACATTCAGGAGTTACTGGTACCTTTGACTGCTTGGCCACACTGCCCTTACTTTAAATGAACCACTGAAATGCCCGAATTAGACAAAATATATCCAGGTTGAGGTGTCTAAATATCTTCTACAATGTGTCTTTACATGAGCATTTTTAATTATTTTTCCTGCCAAATGAAAGTTTTATCTTCTGTCCTTCCTTATTCTACTACAACAATATTTTGATCCCACAAATGCTGGTGTTTCATGACATAAGAACAGTTGATAAAGAACCTGGTGAAAGAAACTGGTTATATAATTATTTTGGATGGTTTATGTGTGACAGTGGTTTTCATTGTAGAATGCCAGAATGGTTTGGGTTGGAAGGGACCTTAAAGATCATCTCATTCCAACCCCCTCCCATGGTCAAGGACACCTTCCACTAGACCAGGTTGCTCCAAACCCTGTCCAACCAGCCCTTGAACACTTCCAGGAATGGGCTTCCCTGGGCATAGTTTAATATTAAAATATTTCATTGTTTAATATTGCAAACTGGGGACTATTGACTAAACACATCCATAATAATTATAAAATACATTAACATTTGTAACTATAATTTGTACTATAATTCATTCTTTGTTCTGAATTATGCTTAGGAAGCACACAATATTATCTTGGCACACTGTATTTGTAAATGGCAGTGTTTTACAAGGAGACACACCTGCTAGTAAAGTGGTAATTTAATTATCTGCATGCAGTGGGAATCACATCTCCAAAGGGGGCCAAGCTAAATGCTGCACTTCCAAAGCCTGGGCCATTTCCCACCTGCCATGCTGGTAGGGACTGTGAGGGTGAGCAGCTTCCTGCTCTCAGAGGGACAATTCCCAGGTGATTTTGCAGGGTGGGTGGATGGCCTTACACAAGAAGAAAGCCCAGGTGTGATCATGGCCTGCTGAGCTGGCACAGGGAGGGACAAGACAAGGGACACTCTGCTGTGACAGAGCTGGCATGGGACCACAGAGGCCATCCAGAGCATGCTGGAATCCATTAAGTGGATGTTGTAAAAGCAACCTAATTAATTAAATTAATTGTCAGCAAGTGTGTGGGACTGATGTCTTAGTACTGGTGGTTAGTACTAATGATCGAAGCCAACTGAAAATTGGTAGGGATTTTATTTCTTTTTAATGCTAAAAGTGTGTTATTTTTGAACATCTCATTGTGACTTGATTCAGGTGTTTTAGAATAATGTCTTGACCTCCTTTTCCCAAGTGTGACATCGAGGGATCTGCACCAAATGTCACCCTCAGCCTGAGCCTCCCGACGAACGCGCCCCCGCTCCAAGACATCGTGGTCCACCACTGTGTGACTTCTGTGGACCCTGCCATGCTGGTGTCCACCAGTGCAGAGCCTCTGCATGATTCTGTGTACAATGGACCTTACAAATTCCCTTTCATTCCTCCTTCAGATTCCTTCAACCTGTGTTACTACACTTCCCAGGTAACAACGCACTCCAGAGCCGCGCTGTTCTCTAGTGTTCAAACAGAAATAAAAGCACCCGTGTGGGCATCAGCCCACTTGGGCATGCTGGAGCAAGTTTGAGTCCAGTATAGATAATAAAACATTATATAAAATGGTTTTTATGTAATAAACTGCTTGGAAAGCATTTCAGGACTTCAGGACTTGTCTGAGTTACTTTCAGGAGTTACTGGTACCTTTGCGTGGCAGCACTGCTCTTACTTTAAATCAGCCATTTAAATGCTTAAATTAGGCAAAATGTATCCAGGCTGAGATGGGAAGTGCATGCTCCCCAGGTCTCTGTTGTCACAAGCAGCCTGAAAAGTTTAGCACAGTCAGTAATTAGTATGTGTTTGGGATCTTTTTTAAAGTACTTTAGCAATGAAAACAGTATATAACTGATCTTGTGATGATGGTGTTAATATATCTTGAGAATGAATATAGTTTTTTCCAGGTTCCTGTTCCACCAATTTTGGGATGTTACCAACTTGTTGAAGAGGGATCACAGATAAAAATAACAGTTAATTTAAAGCTCCATGAAAGTATAAAGAATTCTTTTGAATACTGTGAAGCTCGTATACCTTTCTTCAACAGGTAAGAATAAAGAAAGCCTAAATAAAGTTCTTCCATTTCTCTGTTATCTTCCCAAAATGAACTTGTCAGGAGTCAATATAACAGATTATGCTCCAGTGAACACCAACTTTGGAATTCCTTTAATTTCCAGAACACAGAATTACACCAGAATATTTGGTAACATTCCAAACACTTCTGTTGCTCATCCTGTTTCCTTATGGTATCTTCTCACCTGAAACACTGCCACAATCCCCCAGGTGAATTAAGCTGGAGATCACTTCCAACCCAGGGTTACTTGTTCCTTAAGACTGCTAATCCTAGCTACAGATCAGCTTATCAAAAATACAGTTATTTCAAATTAAAACAATAGTTTTCATCTAAGCCTCTCTGACAGCTGCCACGACTGTGCTGCCATGTAATTATCATGAAAATTCAAAGATGGAATGATACAAAGTTGCTGATGGTGATCATAGTGTTAGTAAAACACTGACAGTGAACTAAAACATCAACAGCTCCTTTGTGATTACGGGGCTGAGAGCACAGTGATTTCCTCCTGCTCTGTAATTTCTTCTCATAAATTAGCAGTGTGCTCAGATAGGTGTGATTTGTCTGTATGCACATAAATAATGTCTGTCAGCATTTCCTGGCTTTCTGTAACAAAACAGGCATTAACAAATGCTGAATGATAGTAATTGCAGTGGTTTTATTTCTCCTCTCACATGCAGGGGCCCCATTGCTCAGTTAGAGTCCAAAGTCAGTTATGGCCAGCTGGATCTGTCCCGGGAGAAGAGCCTCCTGGTTTGGGTCATTGGTAAGGACCTCACCCCTGTGTCTGCCCTTCCTTCCCCCAGCCCCTTCTCTGCAGCCTGGGCACAGCTGTGTCACATCTAACAGATGCTGTCTCTGCCTTTAGGACAGAAGTTCCCCAAATCTTTGGAAGTTTCCCTGACTGGAACTGTGTCTTTCGGCACCGCAGGCAAAGAGCACCCGACTGATTACGTGTGCACAGGGAACACTGCCTATGTAAAAGTAAGTCACAGGCTCTGGGAAAAGAGCCCTTAGTAGTTACTTTTTTATTGTCTTCAATTGAAGATACACTGATTTAAAATCTCATATTCTCAGCATGGATTTTTGTTTTCCTGCCTAGAGGATTTGACATCCTGTCACTTTGGAGTACCCTTGCACACCCAGAGCATGTGACACAGATGGCCAGGATTTGCACAGCAAGGGTGACAATGTGCATCTGATTGTGTTTTCCCTCTCTTTTTGTAGCTGTATTTCAGGATCCCAGACTTTACACTTACTGGATGTTACGTAGACCAGCATTCTGTTCAGATCTTTGTTCCAGGGAAGCCCAAAATTACTGCATGTGAGTTGCTAAAATTGAATTGAAGTTATGAACTGGGTATCAATGACTAAAATTACATAACTAAAGTTGGACTTTTGTTCTCTGCTTTTGAGTTGGGGTTTTTTGTGATGTTTAAAGCATCCCTGGAGTAGGGACTGGCCTCTCCCTTTGAAATGAGAGCTCTTAAAAAGTCAGCCTCTCTCTGGGGTTCTCTCCCCTCTGCCCTGTGCTGGTTCCTATGCTCTCCATAATGGCAGAAGTTTTTTGGAGGACACAGGGATGATCCTCCCTAATCTGGCCCCTTGTTTTGGACACCTTTGCCAGAGACATTTGGGGTGGGGTGGCAGTAGCCAGGTACAGAACTCAGCTCCTGTGTGCAAGGTGACACTGCTGCTGTCAGTGCCACCACACCAGCACCTCTTGGTGGATGTGGCTCTACACTGAATGTGTGAAGCAGAACCCAAATCTACTTTTTGTTAACACATGAGCACTGCCAAGCCTGCACTCAAAATACCCTAAATGGCTCACAGAAAGCACCCATTAAACCTGAGCAGCTCTGCCTAATGGAAGCATTTTTTACTTTTACCTGTTGCAACTTCTGCCAGTCATGGTAGCAGAACTCTGTAAATGCCTTTTGAAAAGCATGGTCTACACTGTTAATTTTGTGACAGGTCACACTCAGCCCTAAATTGTAACCCAGAAAAAGCAGCATTTTCATGTTTTATATTGAGCATGCAATTTATATTCATTGAACAAAATCCAAGCCATCCACCTGCTTTTGACTTAACCTCTGTTTGAATTTAAAGCTCATGACTGATACATTAGTAAAGGTAATTGAAGCTGAGGCTCTAAATGTCTCATTATCAGAAACGATTTTCAAATAATAGTAAGAGTCTTACAGTTTAAAGAGGCCATTATACCTTTTCTGTAAACTGGTAAGGATGGATTAGTAGTCACTTAACTTGGATGAAGGAATGTCTGATTGTGAGGCACCCTGTAATGCTTATTTTTCTTGCTTGTTTTTTCCCTTTAGCCCGGGAACTGATTTCTTCCAGTTACTACATCTGGAATTCCAAAGCACCAGCACCTATGGTGTACAAACCCTTACTTGATTAATGTACTTGGGAATAATTTTTATATTTAAACAAAGCACAGTGTTAATGAAATTTATGTCATGATACAGTAAAATAAATATTCTTCAGCACTTTTGCTTTCCTTGTGTTCTTAAAAATTTCTGTTGATGGAAAATAAGAGGTCACTTGTCTTAAAAACAAGTTGGGTTTAAATTGTTGAGTTCTGGCTGACAGCCTAGAGAGGACAATTTGAAATGTACTTGCTGTGGCTGGTTTTACTTTCCCTTCTAACTTTAACTGGTACACACTATGTCCCTGGTGTTACAGGTAGAGACATTGTAATTCCCAGTTACTCCCAGTTACTTCATTGGTTTCCCATTGCAGGATGGGAAAGGTTTCAGCATCCTATTCCTGTCCTGAAGTCACAAGAATCCCATCAAACTCCAGATTCAGAGAACAGTTCAAAGCAGAAGTTCCTTTGTTTTTACAAGATAGGTACAGAATACACCCCAGCAAATACTTTACAAGGATTTTCAGGAGGAGGAATATGCCATGAGCAGCACTTCTGAAAGTGGAGGCAGTTTTAATTAAGGAATCTTTATTGCCTCTGCCAGCAGAAGTGATGAGTTCCCTTGCACACATCCCTGAGAACTGCTTGCTTTGAAAGCAGAGGTGTGAACTGGGTTTTGCACCTCACCAGGCTGGTTCTGAGGAAGCAAAATCAGAGGAGGTTCCAGAAAACATCACTGGAGGTTCCAGAAACCATCACAGCTGTTTTTCCTGGAAAAGTAGGTGGGAAAAGTCTAAATTTACAGATGCAAGCCTGTAATTTTGAGATCTGCAGGAGCACAGGAAATGGATTTCAGGAGAGTTGTCAGGAAATGTGCAGATTCTGAAGGGCTGGTGAGGAGGTGCCAGAACCTGGAGAGCAGCACAGAGGGTGCTGAGTCCTAACAGAGCTGCTCCTGCCCTGCCTCGTGTTTCGCTGTGCCCTGTGGGGTAAATCAGATCAGGGATTGTGCAAGGAGGGAAGTTTTAAGCTATAATCTGAAAAATACTGAGCTTGATAGAGTAATCTGATGGGTTGGTTAAATGTTCTAGAGGGTGGATTCCTTCTTGTGAAACACTGTTGAGCTGGAACTGCTGTGCACACTTAGAGCTGTGCTCTGTGCTCTGTTTCACACAGGTGATGTCTCTGTTTTGTTTAGCAGCAAAATTTGAGTTTGTGATTTTGCTCAGGACCCAGCCCCTCCCTGCTGGAGCTGTCCACGTGCCTGGACACCACAGTGTGAGTGGGAAGAGGAGCTCTCTGCTAGAAGGGTCTGGAGCCTGTTCTGGACACCAGGCCCAGTGTTTGGCTTCCACCTACCCATGGGAAAGGTGGGAGCTCTGCTCTGCACAGCAGCACTCTGCAGGAATGGCTTTTCTGACTCAAACACTCCCCAGTAAATTCTGGGAAGCCTTGGCACTGCCTAAATTCATGGTGTCTTAGGAGATCCTTTGCACTTAATAGAAGGAGATTCTTCTAAATCCTGATCCTTTGTTTCCCGCTTGCACATGTCTCTGACTCTCTCATGGTTAGGGGAGTTGTGATGCTCAGGAATGGAGGGCTCTGGCTTTGGTAAGCTAAAAATGCCATTTATTTTACAGAAGCTGTGATTGAAGTTCTGAACTGGGTACATGAACTGCTTTGCACACACCCAGCAGGGCAGGTTGGGAGGGAGGGAGGGAGGGGGCAGCTGATGTTTCCCTTCCAGCCCTGAGCAGTTTTTCACAACCTCACCTCAGTCATCACCTGTTTGGATTTATTATCAAGGTTTGCTCTGTAACTGCTGCAGTGCTGTGCTCAGGGACAGCTCTGTAGTGAGAAAAGTGGGGGAAGGAGCCCTGTGTGCCTTTTTTAAGAGTGGCTGAGATCTCTCTGCAGATGTGAGTGTGCAGCACACCCTGTTCTTTGGACAGCACCAGGAGCAGGGAAGGCAGCAAAACACACCAGGCTAAAGGCACACAGCTTCACCCAGCACTGTGCAACCCCTGTGGGACACCCACACTGTGGGAGAAGCCAGAGGGAGAGCTTCTCCTGGCCTTGGGGAAGGGCCCATGCTCATGGATCCTTCATAAATATTAGTAAGGTAGGAAAGTAGTAAACTCAGCTTAGTAAACTCACTAAAGTAGGGGAGACTGGGTGGATAACATGGGAAGAGTTCAAGGAGTTACAAATTACTAAACCTTTCTGTGTTTCTCTGTTCCCTCTGTAGTTGCCCAGATAATTTCACTGTTTCTTTATGTGCTCTGACCACTTGTCCTGTTTATGAAAGATGAAAAGCCCTTCAAACCCTAAATCAGGAAGATCTGATGTAGAGCTCACATGAGCCTGAGGACTCCCAGGGCAGAGCTGGGCTCTGAGGGTGATCAAGTTCAGTGGCATTCCTTTAGCTCCTTAACAAAATAAACAAGTTTTTAATACAACAGTTTCTTTAAAAATGTGTTAAAGTGAAAAAAACCAAAAATTTTCTTTTGGTACAGAGTGCTGTTTCTTCTACCAGAGTGTTTGCTGCTTGAAGTGCTTCTATTTATAATTTTGTCACAGGCATAGATTATATGAGATCTTTGTGAAGGTAACTTTGCACAAAGACTTTCCAAAAGAAGTGGCACAAGACTTCTCCTGACTTTGTAGTGTGTTTCAGAGGGCCAGAAGAAAACCAAGATGCAATGAACTGAAAACAATAAATGTAAGGACTTAAATAATGGTTGCAAACCTGACATTTCCCCCCCTCCCAAAAAAAAAAAAAAAAGCTAGGTATAAATATTAAGGAGTTAATATGGAACTCACTTCATTAGTGAAATTAATTTGTTTCATTTCATTAAAATTTGGGAGTAATGTAAGAAACAGCGATTAAAATTAATTTAAAGCAAGTACACACTTGCTTTAAATTAATTTTAAGTCAAAATTCAAAGTCAAAGCTTTTGAGGTGAGACTGAACATTAGTTGGCCATGAGAATCGATGTAACACACCTCTAAGAAATTAACATAAATCCATGTATAACCCACTAAACACAGCAAAAATGGCTGAGAGTTCCAAATCCAGTGGTGTTGGAGAACCCTCATCCATCATATTTTAGAGCCCAGCTGTTTTGTTTAACACTTGTGGAAGGTGTGGAAGGAAATGGGGAATTTGCACAGAGGTTTCAGAGGCTGAGAAGCTGCAATTCCTGTTCCTCTCACCACAGAAGGGAATGAGTGCCCCTAACACAGTTCCACATTGTCAAATGTGTCACTGATCACTACTCAATTCTTTGATGGTTTTCCAATTTTCTGGAAGCCCTTTCCTCCCTCAAGGTATTTGGTGACAGCTCCAAGATGGTTTATGCCAGTTCCTCAAGAACTTTGGGGTAAATCCTGTTCCTTCAGATAATTTGGAAGAAGTCACTTTTTTCATGTAATTCAGCCCTTCCCACCTCTGCATTTTTTGCTGTTTTTACCAGCATTAACTGTTGTGGCCATTTGTTACCAGTGAACACTGAACCAACGAGGCATTCAACATTCCATGGTTGTCCCCAGTTTATTCATGCTGTCCTAGGAACTGGCCACATTTTGTCTTGTTTGTGCAAGCCCTGCTGAGATTTAAGCCAGAAGAGAGTTTGTAAATCCATGTTTGTCCCTCATTACCTTTGCTGGCTCCCTCACCACCACCTCCCTGTTCTCTCATCCTTAGGGCACAGACAAAATAAAAGGTACTGCCAACCCCTGTTACAGTGGGGGAAACCAAGCCCACACAAAGCTGAATCCTTCCTGAGAGCATGGCAGGAAATCCCTGCAGCCCTCAATCCCAAATGAAACACTAGATGAGGATTTTGTGGATCCCAATTTGGGAAGTACAAATTTCCCTGGAAGAGCTGCTGTAGCTGTGTATGGCTGTCAGTGGGAATACCACAGGGGCACCTTGGGATTGTTTCTAAATTTCATTCCCATGCCTGTATTCCCTTCTTGCTACCAAAATCTCATCACACAAACCCAATACAACAATTCAGGTGCAGGGAACAGAGATTTAACTCTGACTGTGACTCCCCTGGACTTCCTGGGGCACAAGTAGGACCCCCAGCATGGGGATAGGTGCCACTCCTTGACCACCTAAAATTCCTCTTCCTTATTTCCCCAAATCTCATGTTGCCCTAAGATGCACCAATCTGCTGATTTTTGCAGGTATGAGGTGGTAATTCAATAAAGGTGGTAATTCAATAAGGTGGTAATTCAATAAAATGGTAATTCCCCCTGCAGGTGAGCAGGACCTGAGAGGAAAAAAAGGCTCTTTTCCCCTAAAAATGGGGATTTTCTCTCTTGTGAGCAGGCTGGCACTAAAGCACTGTCTCTCTCCACCCACACCCAGACCCAAAGGGCTGCAGGGTCGTCGCTCACTGCAGCCCTGAGCAGACAGGACACCCAGCCAGCACTCCCCAGAGGCTTTCCCAGGAAACCAGCATCCCTGGAACTGGAGTGCTGCATGTGTGGAGGACAGCAGTGCCACCACTCCATCCCCCCAAGGGGGCCAGGGAGGAGCTGGAAAAGAGAGGAGCTGTTCTTCTCCCAGGGACTGGGATGGCCCATTGCTCCCCCAGCCACACCTCACTGTCCCCAAGGGGCTGGAGGCCTGTCCCAAAGGATTCCCAATAGGGATGCACCCGTCCCCCAGGATGCCACACCCTCAACAAATCAAGCCAAATGCTGCAGGGAGCTCTCAACCCTCAGGGATGCTTTTTTCCTAAGATCTGCTGACCCACAGTGCAATGAAAATCAGATATTTTAAGCCACAGGCCTGCCCCCTTTTCTCCTTCTCACTTTTGCGGGGCCTCCAAGAAACGTGGTCGAGCTCCAGATAATTTTTTGAAAGCCTGATGCCAATTGCAGAGACACGTAACAGCAGAGAACTAAACCCAACCCATTTTCTCCCCAGTTAGATCAGCTGGTCACTTTTGATTTTTCTCTAGAAACCTATCTCTTCAGGACCTTTCTTTTTCCTTTTTCTTTTTTTTTTTTTTTTGAAGTCAAAGTCTGTTTCCCGTTTGGTAGGTGACCTGTTTAATGTTTTCCCTGTGTCTGGGAACTCCTTAGTGTAATTAGCGACCTTTGAACTCCACAACTAATCCTGAGCTATTTTGTATTCCTTACTCATCTTTAAGGCTGGACCTTTCTTTTCTTTTGAGTCCGCTGCCACAATTAAAGAAGAAACAGCTGCATTTCAAAGGGATTCCAATTCCAGAAGCTTAATCGTGATTGACATGTTCTTATTCTAAGCTATAAGAAACTCTAAGAGTCCTTTCTTGGGTTAAAACTTCAATCATTTTCTAAAAAATTATCTCAATATGGATTTTATTCATTTTCTTTGATAACCATTCTTTGTGATTTTTTTTAACTTGAAAGATGCTTTGAGTTTGTGATGAATATGAACTGCACCCACCGAAAGAATGAATGGTGTCGGGCTCGGGCTGGATGCAGAAGTGCCTAAATTCCATTTATTGTCAAAATCTGATTATGAAACCTGACGTCCTCCATGTAGCTTGACATCATTCCACATGCCCCAAAGGAAGGAGAGGTGGAAACTCTTGCAAATGAACCCCAGGAAGGCTGGGGAGGCAAGTAGCACAAAGCATTCCCAGAAATAGATATATTTTTTAACAGCTTTTTCCAATTTTTATAGCACAGATTAAGAAGCCATCGCCTTCCAGTCCTGGAAGGGCCCCTCTTCACTCTTGGAGAAATTAATTCCCAGTGAAAAGTCACAGCCAAAAGCAGCTGCCATAAAACAGGGATAATTTGTGAGGTTTAAAATTATTGCCACAAACCCACAACAAACCCTGAGCGAGGCTGTGACGCTTAAATCTCCTCCAAGGGCTGATCCTAGAAAATGATGGGAGCCTATTGGGTCCCGTTATTTAATTATCTCCCTCTCACTTACATTCAGATTCAGTGTGACCTCTGAAAGATGAGCTTAGGAAGAAAAAGAGAAAAAAAAAAAAGGCAAAAACCCTGAAAATCTGTTTGTATGTTTGCCCAGATCCACCTGATCTTTGGCACACGGATCCGTGGGCATCACTGATGGTCTAAACCTGCCCAAAATCATCCCAAAGAGCCCCGGGAATGGCAGTAGGCGAGACCTGGTGTTCCTAAGACAAAGATCAAATAAAAGAAGGATGTTAATAAACAGCCCTCCAGTTTAAAGGGACTTTTTCTCTTCTTTTTTTTTTTCTTCTTTTTTTTTTTTAAGGATTACATCTTAAATTCCGACAAATCAGATTTAGGAGTTACTGAAAGTGAAATTGATCCATCCCTCAGCCAAACTTTGCAATACTTTCCTGTTCTGACATCATTTGGATAGTTAGCTGCATTATCAGATTAAAAACCATTGTACAGGGCCGCTGAAAGGAAAAGGAGCCAAAAAGCTAAACACTGCGTGAATTCTGAACCTTTTAACCTGGCTGAAGTACGCTGGGGTCCCTGTTATGCAAATACCTTCAATCCTCTGCTAAGTTCAGTGGAAATAATTTTCTTGAATGACAGGTTTATTCAGCAAGGATTCAGTTGGCGATTAATCCCCCTTTGATCTAAGGTATTTCACTTAACTACCAGTTACCTCGTCCTGACAAAGTGCAGCCGAGATTAGCGAGATCACCAGAACGCGCCCGGCCCGCGCGTTCATTCTCCCCAGCCCTTCAAAGGGAAGGGCCAGGAATGCAATCTATTCCCAGTATTTGAAGATGGAAACTCCTGTCTCCTGAGTTAGAAAGTCAATTGAATACCAAGTGGGAAATATTCCCACTCCTCGGGATATTTTTGTGCTGACTCCGCTCCCAGCCAGGTTTTCTCTCTGCCAGAGCTGCTTCTTTATTTCAGATCAGCACGTGGAACTGTGGAAAAGACCTTTGCTTTCGGGAAAAGAGGGTATTTCCCAATTTTGAGCTATTATTTCTTTGTTTTTTGCTAAAAAAATCTGTTTTGCACTTCTCCAGCGGGTACATATATTTATTAATCTATAATATATATAAAAGATATAAATGAATATTACATATATTGTAAATGCATATATTTTAAAACCTGATATTAGAGCTAAACACCCAAATTACATCAGAACAAGAAAGTTTTGCTGAGGGATGGATCAATTTCACTTTCATTAACTCCTAAATCTGATTTGTTGGAATTTAAAATCTAATTCTTAAAAAAAAAAAAACCAAAAACCTCCTTTTAAACTTGAGGGCTGTTTATTAGTGACCCATTTATTATTTGACCTTTGTCTTAGGAGCACCAAGTCTTGCCTTGGGATGTTGGGATTTTTCTTTTAAAAAACCAAAAAAACCTCCTTTTTTAACTTGAGGGCTGTTTATTAGCATCCCATTAATTATTTGACCTTTGTCTTAGGAGCACCAGGTCTTGCCTTGGGATCTTGGGATCATTTTGGGACAGGTTTCTATGGCTGGATACGTATTTATACCTCCAGCAGGCGTGGTGTAAAAATTTAGTGCCAAAACCCATTCATGAAGGAAAATACATCACTACAGAAGACAGAATCATCCCCTAAAATAAAAAAAAAAAAATCAGGCAACTGCTCTGTGGCTGCCTGACATCTGAAATAAAGCATTTTTTACTCTGCTTATTCATTTGCCGATATGTTTTCCCTTTTTGCTGAATTATGACATCATTTTGTAGCAGCATCAACTCCCAAAATGCTGCAGCGACCACGGGAGCACGGTCCTGATCCGGGGCTTAGCTGGGGCAGCCCCTGAGAAGCTGATTATGGGATTGGGCACAAAGCTGCATTTCCCTATCCAGGGGAAAGGCAGAACAATTTCATTTGGGGGATTCTCCCCGCGGTGAAAGCGGCTGCCGGGATTTCCACTCAGAACTCGCTGGTTTTAAGGGGGGTTGTTTGTATGGAAATAGGGCTGAGAGAGGGGAGGAAAATTATCTTATTCCACTTTTAGGACTGTACCCGTCCTGAGATATCAGGCAGTTGCTTAAACAAATTCCTTGTCCGTAGAATCTGTTAAAATCAACTTCCTAAAGCATAACTGTGCTCGTAAGTCCTTGCAGAATTGGGGCTGTATTTGGGTATTGTTCCACTCCACGGGCAAACTGTAAACCATCCTTCATCTCTGTTGTCATTTTTTTTACTCCCTTATATGAAATAATTCTAATTTTTAGAAAGCTGCTCTGCAGGGTGAGTTCTTCTACACAAAGGGGCTGGAGCTGCATCCCCTCCTCATCTATTCCCATTTATTTTCCAGAATAAATATTTTCCATTTATTTTATAGAAACACAGAATCTTGGAATAGTTTGGGTCGGAAGAGACCTTAAAGATCCACCCTTCCAACCCCCTGCCAGACACGGGCAGGGAAATTTTAATTTCCAATGAAAATTTCCTCATGGGATTCCACAAAATCCCCCCAAAGGCTCCTGGAAGGCCCCATCACACTTGATCAGGTCAATAATACACAAACTAAGAAGGATTTGCACTCGAGACAGTAACAGCTCCTCAAGAGCCATTACAGCATCGTGGCTTTAAGAAAAAAATCCCTTTTAGGAAATGCCAGACTCTGGAGTAACACGATAGTCTGTGAGGCTTTAGGGTCTTCCTCCCAAATATAATGTTACATGTGCTTTGCAAGGGAAGTTTACCCACTTACAAGTCAGGAAAAAATAAGATGGGAGGGTTCTAAAATATTTTCTGTATTTGTTTTATTGGCTATATGTGCAATGAGCCAGTGAGGGGGAGAAATTTATATTTGAAAATATAAATAATAATATATTGTCTGCATAATAAATCTGGGGGGACTGCAAGCAGTCAAAGCAAAGAGCTACAAACCCCATGCTGGTCCCTGTGGTGCCTCATCAGTGACAGATAATTGATGGCTTGGTTTAGCTAAATTAAATTATTTGGAAATTAATTTTAGTAAATTTGATTTACACTAAATTATTTAGAAAACTGGGTTGTATCTGTGTGAGATTCAGAAAATGTTCACTCCTATTTTGAGAAAAAAAAAATGGGGAGGGGGTGCTGCTGTTTGTGATATTTGTGTGAGTCTGTGCTCATGTCTATACAATAAATACATATATAAGTACATAAATAAGATGGGGAATATCTTATGGCAAAACTGAATGACATTCACCAGTTTTGTTTTTCCCAAATTGAGCAATAAAAAAATTTCATCAAATAAATAACATAGGATGATGTTCTATGCTGGTTACATTGAAAGCTATTTTTATCATTTAAATTTTTATTAATTAAAATTAAATTTATTTTTAGCAATCAAAATAATGATAATAATTTTTATTAATTAAAATAATTTAATTAATTAAAATTTAAAAATTTTAATTAATTCATAGCAATTATGGTAATTAATAATATAATAAATATATAGAATAATAAACATATATCTAATAATAAATATA
>VWZP01005800.1:229319-241705 GCA_013396995.1 Dicaeum eximium
TGGATGGATGGATGGATGGATGATGGATGGATGGATGGATGGATGGATGATGGATGGTGGATGGATGGATGGATGGAAGGATGGATTTCCAGGGAAAGGCCGCTGCTTTCCGCAGGCCATTCCTGCCCCCTGTGGTGGCACTGAGCCCGGCCGGCCCGGCAGGAAGGGCCGCAGCCGAGCTGGAATTCATTTCTGTGGCTCTGCGCCACCTCAGGGCCACAGGGCCACTTTATTTTTTGTTGGGGAGGACATTTTCCAAGGGGCTGGAGTGGTGGGATAAGAGGGGGTGGGTTCAAACTGGCAGAGGGCAGGGTTAGGTGGGATGCTGGTTAGGAATTTTTCTCTGTGGGGGTGAGGAGGCCCAGATTACCCAGAGAAGCTGAGACTGCCCCATCCCTGGCAGTTTTCCAGGTTGGACAGGGCTTGGAGCAGTCTGGGATTGATGCCTTGAGAAGTCTGACCTAGACCAGAGACTAGACTGAGCTAAAGAATAAAGTTGGGATTTATTAGGAGGCCTCAACAGATCCACCTTGGGCAGCACAAGAGCCCAGCCAGGGCTGCACCCAGGTGAACCAAAATGGGCACAAAATGGACACCAGGCATGGGCTCTGGCACTTTTATCAGTTCTGCTCCATTTGCATCTTGGAGTTCATTGTCCAATTACAGCTTCAGCCCATCAAGTCCCATCCTTCTTGTTTTTCTCTCTTCAGCCCAGGTTGTTTGTGCTCATGGGCCTGAGATCTGGATCAGCCATCCTTGGGTCCCCAGCTGGAGAAGGAATTGTTTTATCTCCCTGCTCTGTGAAGAGAGCTCATCATCCCCTAATATGAAGCTCAGAAATACACACTAAAGCAGAACAGAATCTGAAAAACATAAAAGCCAAAACCTGAGGCATCAGGATAGTGGAAAGTGTCCCTGGTATGGCAGGGGTTGGAACTGGATGAGCTTCAATGTCCTTTCCTATGATTCTCTGATCCACCAGAGTGCCTGGTTTGCTGCAGCTTTCCATGGTGTGAGCACTGCCAGCACCTTCACTCTGTTTCTTCAGCTCAGCCATCCTTGTCCTCACCCATTTTTATTTTATTCTGACACGTATTTCTCATCCAGGCAGATATTTCCTCGGAGTCTGGCTTAATTTGGGGGATGGGAGAAGGTTGGGAATGGCACTGTTATCACAGCTTGGCCTTTGCAAGCATTTAGGGTCATTCTCAGCCTTATGCCACAGCAGATCCTGTCTCCTCCGAGCCTGGAGCAGATCCAGCCTCATCCCAGGCCATGGCAGCTCCCTGGGATGGCCCCAGTGAGCAGAGGTGCCTCACTCTGGTGAGGTAGCTACAAAACCTCTGGTGGCTACAACAATCTGAAGAAAGCTTAGAAATAAACTCAGGATTATATTCACAAATTTCTGTGGAATTGCTTTGCCACTGGCAGGACTTCTCCAAGGTTTCTTCCAGTTTTCAGAGGAGTTTTCCCAATTTCAAGACTCAGGAGTGCAATGTTATGCACCTTTCACCCCTAAACCTCACTAGAAGTGCAACAGCAGTCACGAACTGATTTTTGCTTCCATTTTCCTCCTTCCTGGCAGAAAAAGTGTATCCACATTTATCCCTGAGCTTTACTGAGTGTCAGTAGAACCACTGTCAGGCTGGTTGTATTTATCGATACCAGAAGGTGAGCCAGGATTGCAGACTGGGAAACTGGAGAAAATAACACTTTGTATGGCTGGAATAGCCAAATTTGGCTTGGAGCCACAGGGGGAGCAAGCAGAATAAAGAAGTGAGCATCAGGCCATTCTCACAAAATCACTGCGCTCCCAATCCCTGCTCCAACACATCCCCCCTGCTCCTCAGCCTCCTCCGCGCCTGTCTGGGGATCTGGCTGGAGAATGAACGATGCCAGATGGGGGGAGTTGTATTGTCTGCCCAGTCTGAGAGCAGAGCTGGGGGCTGTTGCCTCGGGAATAAATCATCTCCAGACATTTCTTCACCTCCTCAACAGGTGCCTGTATCTGTTTCTGCGGCCGGCGGGAGCTGCTTTTCCGACATGAAACCGTAGCTCCGCCGGCCAGCGCCTGGTGGCACTTCCAATTCAATTAACTTACTCACTGGAACTCCCAGAGAAACTGAATATGACGAGAACAAGAGGGGAAGCTGGGCCAAGTTAATAGGACGAGATCCTTTTACAGCCCCGGCCAGCAATCCTGAGCAGCGGCCCTGAAAAGCAAATTGGAACAAGCAAATTGCTGTTGAAAAATTCTTTCAGCACTCGGCTGTTGCTACTCAGCCGGTCACTGCTGGGAGTCAAAGGTTGAAAAATCCTGGGATGGTGCTGACAATGGAGGCATTCTTATGACAAACATTTACATTTTATTTATTGGAGTGTTGGAGGTAGATTAGTCTCATCTTCGCCCGCTCGGGATGGGCTGCACCGTTTGGAGAGGAAAGCAGTGGGAACAAGCATTTTATTGTGGGGAAAAGAAACAATAAAATCATATTTCCTGCTCCCAGCCTAAGGAAAGGAAAGTCAGATTTTGAAGATTACCCTCAGGAGAAAGCTTTTTTCCCCATGGACTCCTTTTAAAGAAAAAGCACATTATGGGGGATTTTCTTCTGATTCCAAATTAAGTTCTCTTCAAAAATAATGTCATTTTATGTATAGGTATGACTTGCCACGTGCTTCATGCAAAGGTCCTGCTGCTTTCCTTCATGGAGACCAGGGCACACAGCAAATAATTCATTCAAAGTGTCCAATAAATGCTTTGTACAGATACAAACTTGTGTGTGGGCATTGTTTAATTGTGTGTGGTTGTGGATTCATGGGAAGTTGATTAGTTTGTAAAAAGAATAATTCCAAGTTCACAGCTGCAATTTCACTGAATCTTTCTGACTTTTGATGAGCTGTGGAGAAGGAGAGGGAGAGGAATTTCTGCTGGGAGAATGGACACGAGCAGGAAATCATAAGCACATCATGAGACATCCTTCTTCTGAATTATGCCCCAGACTTCATTTTATAGATAACAAAGCCCCAGTGTACCTGTAGGATAAAATGCTGGGGAAAAGAAAAGAGGAAATGCCCAGCTGGGACGCAAGTGAATGGTTTGAACTGGAAGAACAATCACAGTGACCAAGTTCCTGTTGTGGCAGTGCTGGTCCCATGGAGGCTCCTCTGTCTAGGGATGTCCCAGTGGGGTGCACCTTCCCCAGGACTCTGCCCCAAAACCTTGGGACAGCTGCTACAGGGGGACAATCCCCCTTGGCACCGTCCTCCTTGGCTCTCACAGGACAGGCACACAGCAGAGAGCAGTAACAACCTCAAATCCAGCTCTGTCCTTGTCAATTATTTGGGAAAGCTAAGCCCCAAATCCCTCTACACTCTCCTGCTGCTCGTGCCTGCTGGCCCACAGACAAGAGCTGAGGGAGTGCTTGTTCACAGAAAGAATTTTCCTATTTTTCTGTGGTTTCCTTCTCTTCCCCTTGGTATCTGGGAGCGGAGTGGAAGGGAAGACCAGAGAGACCATCAGCAAGGAGAGTGTTGGTCCCAGGGGCAGGATTTGTGTGCTGGCTGCTCTTGGCCACCTCTCTCTAGAAAGGCAAGAGCTTTTTGGGGCGATTTTTTGCCTGTATATCCCAAACTGGAGCATTCCATGGGCCACAAAATCTCTCCTGCCCCAGACTCCAGAAGCAGCCAGAGAGCAAATCCCAAGGTGAGCCCTGCAGCAGACACTGGGTGTTCACTCTGGCTCTGCCCAGGAAGCAAAGAATGAGCCACAACAACTCCAGCCCGTGCTGGGGAGTTCCTGCCACACTCAGCCAGCCCTTGGAAGATGGCCAAGGTCCATTTGTTCTCCAGAGCTGCACCAGCTTGACTTGCAACGAGGCCACTCTGGCCAGTAAAGCTTCTGCTGCAAGACTCACATGCCTACAAGGAAATTTTGCTTTGTTTTCCTCCTGAAAGCCCATAACTTCCATAAAACATCCTTTGTGTCATTTTCCTACCATGTTACTCTTCCCCATCTTTGCTTTGTGTCTGGCACAACGCTGGCACCAAATTCCACAAAAGCCCCACCTTAAACAATTTGCTCAAGCAAAAATCTATTCCTGTCCCTGCCCAGCCACTTTGGATTCTGCAGGAAAACTTGGAGCATCATCATGCACTGGGAAAGGATGAAAAGGAAAGGTGTCCCCTGCTTTTCTTCTATTCATGACCATGCATGGAACAAAATGAGCTCACTGGAGAGGGACTCTTGCCAGGAACTGTAGTGATAGGACAAGGAGAAATGGGTTAAGACTGAAAGAGAGGGAATGTAAGTCAGATATAAAGAACAAATTCTTCCCTGTGAGGGTGGGGAGGCCCTGGCACAGGGTGCCCAGAGAAGCTGTGGCTGCCCCATCCCTGGCCAGTGTCCCATGCCCAAACCATTCTGTCATTCTATACCTGTTCAATTCTAGGTGGGATTTGCAATAAATCTCCCTTTATCCCCAGAGAGGGGCTGTAGGATTCCTTTACACACCCCTGTAAACCTAGAGCAACCCAGCACCCTGAGTAGTTGGACTACTGACACCTGATCCAAAGAGCAAGGCCACTGTATTAAATACTTTGCACCTTTTTAATTCCAGTGGCCTTATTTCAAGCATTCAATATTTTCTCTCATTTTTGATTCAACTTATTTTTAGCTTTTTTTTCCCCACTGTCAAATGTATTGAAGCTGACATAATTATCACTCTGCCTCCCCCAAAGGCATGTATTTACCTACTTGTTAAAAGGCTTTTTCCATGCTGCCATGCTGTTGCTGTGACAAGATGACTTTGAAGGCACAGTAGGTAAAATAATATTGTATATTGCACAGCAACCCCAACAACTAAATGTTAATTTAACCAATAAAGTAACCACATCGTAATTATAATAATCACTGTTCCTTATCTCTTAACAGGGCTAAAAGTGGAATTCAGATTTGCCATGTAGTGCGTGTCAGCTTGGAAATTACTACACAAATCACTCAGAGCAGTGAAGTTTTTAGCCCCACCACCTCTAACTCATGGAAAGGATTCTCTGGAGAGTTCAACATGGTCTCAGAGCCATCATCGTGGTCTCAGAGCCATCATCTGCAGGGACACCCTCTCTGAGCAGGTAATTAGGATTTAGCCATCATTCCTTTGTGCTTCCAAACCTCTCTGCTGGCTCTGAGACTCCCACCCTGCTTCTCATTCCCAAGGTCACACAAATAAACGGATGCCAAGTTCTCTTTGGGACTCAGAAAGGAGTTACCAAAAATAAAGCCAATCTGTGGCAGTGATGGAAGGCAAGGAGAGGCCTGGAGAGCCTTTTTGTGTGTGTAGGCACGGCAAAAACTGCTTTGTGCCCTTTTGCTGGGCAGCAAGTTAGGAAAAGCGTGGCCAGTGCAGCTCGAGGGAGGATGATCTAAAGCTGTACAAGGGAATTAGCACGGCTTAGTCCATGGCTGCTCCCCAAAATGGCAAGGCAGGAGCCATCCAGGGTGGGCACCTCAGCCCTGGAGAGGAAGAGGCTGGATGGCACTGAAGGGGCCCCAGCCTGTGCCCAAGGTCCCACAGGGAGGCTCCAGGGACCCGGGACAGCTTGGGAACCATGCCCAGCCCAAGCTCGAGGGGCTCCTCTTCCTGCCTTTACAACCCCTCCATGGCAGAGATGGGATGGTCCAGCTGACCCTCCCAGCTCAAAAATCTGTGCTGGGAAAGTGCCACAAACCCTCCTGGGAGGTGGGGCAGGTGCACATGGTCCTGCACAGATGGAACAGGGGCAGCTACAAACAGGAGACCCCATAACCCCATAACACCACCTTGGGTTGTAGTGGTTGTAGTGTAATTCCTGCTCCTGCTCCTGCTCCTGCTGCTCCTGCTCCTGCTCCTGCTCCTGCTCCTGCTCCTGCTCCTGCTGCTCCTGCTCCTGCTCCTGCTCCTGCTCCTGCTCCTGCTCCTGATCCTGATCCTGCTCCTGATCCTGATCCTGACCCTGATCCTGCTCCAGGATGTGGCTTCCAGACCAAAGCTGCCTGGCCAGGAGCCCCTTGGTAAAAGCAGGGTTGTTGTTCCCCTGAGGGAAGGATCTGTAAGTGATCCCAAGAAGGTCCTGACATCCCCTACAGAGAGGCTTTTTCAGGATAATTCTGTTACAGCCCAAGCAGTGCTGAGATACTCCAACACCATGAGTCTGTGTGAGGTCTGAAACAGATTTTTCCCTTCTCACATTTTATGGGGTGTGGAAATAAAGCCAGTTCCCATCCCAGGCCAAATCCCCCAGCCAGATGCCAATCTGGCTCCTGACTGTGATCCTCAAGCTGATTTTAACTTGACACAGAGGCAACAGCAGAAAATGAGGAATTTGAAGAGCGGGCCTGGGTCCATGTTAGTGTGAGTTTGGAATTTTAGTCCAGAATTTTTGATCTGAAAATTGATCTGTGGCTTTGCAACACACTTCAGGAGCCACCGTTGAACAACAGAATACCTAAAGCTTGCTCTGGGCAGGTTTTCAAGAGATCAGTATCTCTCTTCCCTTAAAAAGTCCTGGAAACAGCAATATTTCAGGAAACCTTGGTAAACACTGGGCTGCACTGACCAAACCACCTCAGGAGAAATGAAGCCAGTGGGTGCTGTCAGCCAGGGCTCAGGTTGTCCTTTATATCCAGCAAGATATTTCTTATATTTCCCATTGCTACTCTCAAAGCTGATCTTTCTTCTTTTTTCTCCTCTGGGGCTATCACAGGGGCTGGGCACAGAGAATTCCCCAGGGTGACTCCATCCTTTCCTTGGCTAATGAGGAAATGCAGCAGTAACTCTTCCCTCTGTGTGGAACAGAGGGGGTCTAAGACACCTCCACAGGGCTTCTCCTCACCCTGGAGCTCCTGAGAGCATTTTAATACCAAACCCTCAGTACCTGTGGCACTTCCCAGGCCTCAGTGGTGACAAACCTTCATTGTCACCTGCAAATGCCACTTTGTGTATTCTGGGGACTAACAGTGAGGAAAATGTAACCGTGCCTCTTTTTAATTTTCTCATCAGATTAGAGGCATGCACGTGGCAGGGGTTAATTGCCAGCAACTTTAATTGTTACCCTATGACTCCTGCTTCCCTCGTGTGTTAGTGGCACACAGTCAGGGCTAATAGTGAGAAAATTTGACTGTAGCTCCACCACTCTCTCTTCATTAGGCTAATGGAACATTTTCCTCTCATTTTCTCCCCGGGGTAGCTGTAGGAGTGCTACCTTATAATTGTTGCTCTTACTGTAATTGGCAGTAGTAGGAGGATGTATAATCTCATTGTCTTTCCTGTGCAGTGGTAGATTTATTTGTGACCTATTGACAATTCCCAGCCAGCAGCTGTAGCACAGTGAGGGCTGCATTAGCCTTTCCCCCAGCAAAGGAGAGACTGCACAAAGGCTGTGATTAACCACAAAGAGCAGGAGCCCAAGATGTCCCACAGCACCAAATGTTAACATCAGGAACGGCAAACAAAGGCACTGCTGACCCTGAAGGGAGGCTGGTATCCAACTCCCAGGGTTCAGAACAACCTTTGTGGGATCTCGTGGCACGGTCTCATCTCACTGGCAAAACACAAAGGGTTAAATTCATCTTCAGAGCTGTTTCAGCACATTGACACCAAAAGTGGACCAGGCTGTCTTCCACCCTACCTTCCACCATAGCTGGGTGAGAAAAAGAGGTTCCTCAAAGCCTGTTGTTCAGGGGGGATATTCCAGCCCCACTCAGCAAAGCACTTAAACTCGTGCTTAATTTTCAAGTTCTTGCTTTGGGGTTTTGCTTCTCAGGGCCCTAAACTGATTTGGGATGAGCAAACCTGATCCTTCCTCCCAAACACGACTGTGGGATCCAGAAGCAGCTTGTAGGTCACAGCTGCTGGAAAATAACAGTTTTTCCATGGATGAGACCCTGCAAGCAGCTATTTCAGTCAGAGGCTGGCAGAGATCTCATTTGTGTCTCCACGTCTTTTCTGCCTAGAAGTTGCTGCTCCTTTTGTCCCTGCTCCACAGGAAAGTTCTTTGCTTTTAGTCCCAGACCAGGATTTTCATAGCAGCAGCCTCAGACCTTTAGAAAGTTGCCATGGGCAAGCCATGAAGCTCTCCAGGCTGGAGGAACATTGTCCTGGGAACAGGCGTTTATCCAGTGGTCCCAACAGAGCCAGGATCAGGCCCTGAGACCCTGATAACACTGGGTTATCCTGCTGCTCCTCAGGGGAAGAAAATTAATGGAGGTAAGTCAGGATCAGGGCTGGGATGAAGCTCATGCAGAAAGTTCCCATCATGTTTTTCCAGTGGCTGAAATGATCTTTTTTCCACCTCTCATCCTCAAGGCTGAATCAATCAAAGCAATGCTTGGAAAATCCTTGTGTCTCCAAAATAGGGAGCACATGAAAAACAAATCTCTGTCCTCCACGCTGTTGGCTTTATTTATTTATTTTCCCATCTTCTCACTGTTAAAAAAAAAAGAAGAGAACAAATAAACAAACAAATAAATAAATAAAGAGGGAAGCAAAGACAAAAATACTGACCCAAATCCACTAGCAAAGCAAAACAATCAAAAGAAAGAAGGAGGGCACCACAAGATGCCTCCTGGTTCTGTGCTCATGCTCACCACAAGGGTCCTGCTCACCTCCCTGCTGCTCAGCCAGCTCTGTCTGTGCTCCCATCTCTTCCCAGCCCAGGAAAAGCAGGTTTAGGGCTGGTCAAGGGCATTCCATAGCAGGCAGGATTTTCTCCCACAGAGGAATTTGCCAGCTAGGCCCCAGAACATGACCCAGGCAATGAGCTTTGTCGTTTGCCACGTCGCGTGCTGGAGCTGTTTTGGGAGCCAAACCAGCTTTTCTGCACTGCTCAGATGCTTGGAACTCACAGGGGTTGTCTCAGGGATGCCTCTGACAGTGAGAGCCATAACACCCACCCTGACACATCCAGCACAGATGGTGGGGGAAGCTTTCCCAGGAAAGGCTGGGATTTTCCAAGGGAGCATCGTAGTTTTGGGTAGGATAGGAGATCCAGGCTCTCCAGGGAAAGTGGTCCAGGCACCAAGGGAGGAGTTCAGGGAGGATTTGGACAATGCTCTCAGGAACAGGGTGGGATTCTTGGGGCTGTGCAGGGCCAGGAGTCGGACTCGATGATCCTTGTGGGTCCTTTCCAATGCAGGATATTCTGTGATTCTCTGATCCTGCCCATCCAGAGGCAGGGATGCTGGAGATGGTGCTCAGCTGCAGCATGGTGGGAAACCCAAGCACAAAGATGCTCTGCAGGAGCAAGAGCCTGGATTGTCCCACAGGATCAGCAACCCTGGGAGGCCCCATGGTGGCCCTGGGGAGTTGTACCAGGAAAACAAAATGTTCCAAAAGAAATGTTCATGGTTCATCCAGGAGGAGATGGACACAAATGCCCTCTTGAGCCCTGCATATCCCAACATGGGGAACAACCTGACATAACTTTTGAATCCCACCACTGATCCCACTCCTTGCTCTTTGTCCGTGTCCAGGTCCTGAAGCTGACTGCCTCAAGGGGTCAAGCCACAGAATCCCAGAATGGTTTGGGTTGGAAGGAACCTTCAAGATCACCCAGTTCCACCCCCTGCCATGGGCAGGGACACCTTCCATTATCCCAGATTGCTCCAAGCCCCATCCAACCCAGCCTGGAGCACTTCAAGGGATGGAGCAGCCACAGCTTTCCTGGGCACTCTGTGCCAGGGCCTCCCAGTCTGAGCCTCTCTGGATGCCAGTGGAAATTTTACTTCCATGAGAGGGAAAACCAGCCCTTATCAGCCCAGGATCAGCCCCTGCCAGCAGCAGCACACACGTGTTGATAGACAGGATGGATTTTCGTGTCAGAAGAGTGGTTTTCCTTATCTTCCACTGCACACAGATGAGCTTATTAAAGCAAAGTAGGTCAGGCACATGATATAACAGTGTCATCTGTGTGAAAGGCACTGGGAGGTGTTCATTGTGCTGAGACACTCCACTCCTGATGGATTTATTCCACTTCACACAAAAAGACTCGGCCAGAGCCAAATCCCCCCAACAAAGCCAGGAGCAAGCTCCCCACTAACTTCAGTGAGACCAAGATTTCAGCATCACTCCCTGGTTTCTGCACAGGATATTTAAAGGACTCCTCAGAAGGAATTACTACCTCTGGATTGTATGGAAAATAAAAAGAAGAACAATAAAATTAAAAATAAATAAGAATACAGTGCTGATTTCAGAAGGAGAACGACTTTACTTCCCCAGGCTGTAACAGTTTGTGTCATCTTTGAACATGATCACAGAGTCACAGGATGGTTTGGGTTGGAACAACAGGAACACCTTCCATAGACCAGGCTGCTCCAATCCCTGTCCAACCTGGCCTGGAACACTTGTACCACACTTGTAGCTCTGCAGGAACATGAACAGCCACATCTGTGCCTTCATCCAGCTGAAAATTACCCATGTTTTGTGCTCCCTCATTCCCAGTTTCCTCCTCTCCCTGACCTGGCTGGCCACAGCCCAGATGCTGACACAGGCCTGAAGGCTGGACTCAGCCCAGGACTTCATTTCACCTCCTAGACAGGAGATTATTCTCATTTAGGCATTAGCAAGGCCTGACTCCTCACTGGTGAGCAGCTGGAAGTGGAACCCTCTCCAAGAGGTGTCAGATCCAGCAGAAGATGCCTGCCCTGGGCTGGCAGAGATAATCTCTCCCTCCCTGGTGACAGGCACCATCCAACATTATCAAATCCAACTCGTGGCTCATGCTCAATCAGCAGCTTATTTAGAAAAGTCAGTTTGCTAATTGAGAAAAGTTTAATGAATTTTTGGTGTATAGGAAAAAAAAAAAAAAAGATTACTTTATATTACCGATGTGTTCATTTGAAAAATTCATTACATTTATGTATTGTGTTTTCATGTAAATACCTCAGCCAAAATGTATTAGCAAAGAATACAATATTATGGTTCATGGTTCATGTGGTATCTGAAAGGAATAATTGTATAACTAATCAGTGAAAACAAAGTAAATGTTCCTCTTGAGCTTGTACAATAAAAAACTGAATTAAAACTATTCAGGCTCAAAAATGCAAATATGCCATGTTTCCCATCAGCAAGAAAATAAAAAAAAAAAAATTTAATATTTAGAAACCCACCTGCAGTACTGGGTTCAGGTCTGAGGGCCCCAGCTTGAGAAGGATGTGGAGATGCTGGAGTGAGTCCAGAGGAGGCCACGGAAAAGCTCCAAGGGCTGGAGCCCCTCTGCTCTGGAGCAAGGCTGGGAGAGCTGGGGGTGCTCACCTGGAGAGGAGAAGGCTCCAGGGAGAGCTCAGAGCCCCTTGCAGGGCCTGAAGGTGCTCCAGGAGAGCTGGAGAGGGACTGGGGACAAGGGATGGAGGGACAGGACACAGGGAATGGGTTCAAACTGACAAAGACAGGGTTAAATGGGATATTGGAAAGAAATCCTTCCCTGTGAGGGTGGTGAGGCCCTGGCACAGGGTGCCCAGAGAAGCTGTGGCTGCCCCATCCCTGGCAGTGTTCCAGGCCAGGTTGGACAGGGCTTGGAGCAGCCTGGGACAGTGGAAGGTGTCCATGCCCATGTCAAGGAGTTGGAACTTGGTGGACTTTAAGGTCCCTTTCCAACCCAAACCATTCTGGGGTTCTGTAATTCAAGGTTCCAGGGTCTCTGGGATTTTCTGACAGTCTCACCCCAACACTTCCCTGTCCTACAGCACCACCAAACAGTTCAGGCCTGGACTTGGGTAGTTCAGTTTTGGGGGTGGTTTTTAAATTCGAATTTCTCAAATGATCCCTCCAGTGTTAGGGCAGAATGGGAACAACGGATTAATACACAGGAACAACCCAGGATCTCTCAGAGAACAACCTGCTGTTGAAGTATGTCTTTGAATGCATCCGAAGCAGAGAACTGAGGCTGGCATTTGTAATTCCACTTCAATCCCAGTGATTTCCCATCCATTTCTCTCTTTCCATGTACCTGTGTAGCTCAGACTGGCAGCATGAGACAGCTTTTCTCAGGGATGTCTCAGGGATCCTGTCCTTACACAGCCTGCTCTGAAACCCACAGGTCAGAGCTACTCTGAGATGATTTTTGGGAAGCAGAGAGTCTGGATGAGCAGCACAGCCTGTGGGGTTGGTACAGCAGGGCCACAGCCTCTGTGATTTCCAGAGGGCAGGGATATGCTGCAAGCAGGGAGGAGAAGAAGAAAACAAGGGGAATCATCCTGACTCTGGGCACTCCCAAAAATAGAGGAAAAGGAGGTTTTGCTCAGACTATGAAGAACTCAGTGGGGTCACTGATGCTGTGTCTCTGTCTGTCCAGCACAGTGGAGCCTCCTGGATGGGATCTGCATGTCCTGATAGCAAAGGGAAAAAAAAAAAAAA
>VWZP01005800.1:241719-256234 GCA_013396995.1 Dicaeum eximium
AAAAAAAAGGAAAGGGAAAAAGTCCACTTTCAGCACCACTGGTGACATTCTGATTTTCACAGCCAATTGCCAACAGTTTTTTCCTCACTCAGTACAAGAAGGGAACCTCACCTAGGCTGCCAGCAAGGAAAGGTTTTGCTGTTCCTTCAGCAAAACCCCAAAGAGCAGAGGCAGAGGAGATCCAGCACCCACAGCCAACCTCCAAGGCTGCAGGGTGGGAGATGGGGAGCACCCAAAGCTGCTCACCTGGGCAGGATGAGGAGGATAAATAAGAGCCTCTTCCCAGGATAAATAAAGTGACACAGGATGCCCTGTGTGGGGTGACACGAATCCCGTAACTCTTAATGGATTGGGCACCCCAAACCCCCGCCCCAGCAGCTGGCGTGTCCCTTTTCCCAGAACCGGGCAGAGCCTTCAAATCCGCAGTGCTGAATTATTCACTGCCTCGGGGCACACACCCTGCTCTGAGCCAGAGCTGGAGGAAAGCACCAGGGAGGCTCTCACAGCATCCCCGGGGGCTGCCGCAGCATCCTGGATCATTGAGGATGCGGCGTCTGAAGGAAGGAGCCGGTGCCAAGTGCTCCGGGCTGCTGCTGGGCGCAGAGCTGGCCCCGAGCAGCGTGCACTGGCTCTGTGCAGCCACAAGAGTGTGCCTGAACCACAGCTTTGGGAAAACGGGAGCTGCGATGCTGTTAAAAGCTCTCCTCTGCAAGAGAACGGTGCTGGCTCTGCCCTCCCAGCTCCTCTCTTTAAGGACTCCCGGCTGGAGAGAAAGATTAGGATTTTGGAGCAGGCAGTCTGTTGTTGCATGTCTGGGTAGGGATTTTCTGCCTCGAGGATGTTTTTATTTTCAGGCTCCTTAAAGCTGTAAACTCTGGAGATGGGTCCCTGCCTCTGCAGGGTGAGGTTCTTCTCCCAGAGCTTTAAGAGGTGTCCTAACTTCATCCTTGGCAGTGCTGCACTAATTGTTGGACTTGATGACCTTAGAGGTCTTTTTCAGCTTTAATGATTCTATATTTCCATGATGTGAGCTGGTTACTCCGGTTCTTTATTATGAATATGCATTTCTAGGGCAGGACCATCCAAACTTCACTCAGTGACTGTAGGGTGAGCACAGACTGCAGGATTGAAAAGTGTCCTTCAGTGCATGTAAAGGGAGCCCAGGGTGTTTAGTCCAGCTCTAGGGGTTGGTGCCTGTACACATGGTGTTTGGCCAGCCAAATTGATCTGAAAAGTCACTCCTCTTGTCTGAGACATGCTTTCACAGAGTCACAAAATCATTAAAGTTGGAAAAGACCTACAAGATCATTGAGTCCAGCCTTTGACTGGTCACTACTTTGTCAACCAGACCAGAGCCCTGAGTGCCACATCCCATCATTTCTTGAAAACCTCCAGGGCTGGGGACTCCATCTCTTCCCTGGACAGCCCATTCCAATGCTTGACAGCCCTTCTGTGAAGAAATTCCTCCTGATGACCAACATGAAGCTCCTTTGCTGCAGCTTGAGGCCATTTCCTCTTGTCCTGTCTCTTGTCACCGGGAGAAGAGCTTGAGCTCCACCTGGCTGTCCCCTCCTGTCAGGAGTTGTGCAGAGCCACAGGGTCCCCCCTGAGCCTCCTTTTCTCCAGGCTGAGCCCCTTTCCAGCTCCCTCAGGTGCTCCTGGGGCTACAGACCTTTCCCCAGATCCATTTCCTTCTCTCCAGCCCCTCAATGTCCTTCTTGTCCTGAGGGGCCCAGACCTGGGTGCAGCACTGGAGGTTTGACCTCAGCAGTGCCCAGCACAGGGGGACAGTCCCTGTCCTGGTCCTGTGGCCACACTATTCCTGATTCCAGCCAGGTACCATTGGCCTCTGGGCACATCTGGACTCCTTCAGCAGCTGTCACAGCAGCCCCAGGTCCTTTCCTGCTGAGCAGCTTTCCAGCCACTCTGCCCAGCCTGGAGCAATCCATGGGGTTGTTGTGACCCAGGTGCAGGACCCAGCCCTTGGCCTTGCTGAACCTCACACTGTTGGTCCTGACCCACGGATCCAGCCCATGCAGATCCCTCTCAGACCCTTCCTGCCCCCAGCAGATCAGCTCCCTGAGGGTACCGTGAGGGCAGTGAGCCCCTGAGCAGTGATTCCATGAGTGCACACAGGACATGGATGTCACTCACTTACCTGGGAATAACTGCTCTGAGCGTGGGTTGATGTCACATCCCTTCAACCCCCACCCCTCACTGCAAGAGTTCTGTTCTGCCAGGGTCCTCTGAGTCTGCTTGTGCTGCTTTCTGCCAGAAGTAGGAGGTGGTGGAGCAGTGAGTCAGTGCTGATGGCTTCTCCCCCTGCACAGATGGGCAGCCTTCTGCAGCCAGCACCAGCTGCAAGGCCCAGCACGGAGGGGTTTGTGTGCAGGGGCTTCGAGCAAAGCTCTGAGCCTTTAAATTCACATCCAGCCCAATATCACTGACTGCTGACCTCCACAGGGCCGGGAATTTCCACAGCACCCAGCTCCATCCGGAGGGCTCCCAGCGAGGAGCCCAGGTCTGGTTTGGAGCTGAGCATTCCCACATCCCGGGGTATTTGGGGAGCCACTGAAGGAATCTGCCACGCTGCCAAGTCTGGGGCTTGGTGTGAAGCTGATCTCCCTCCCAGCAAAGGTGATGGAGGATGGGTTGGGGCTGGCAGCAGCTCCCTGTCACCTCCCATTCGTGAATGAAGACCTAACTCTGCCGGCAGCTGCCATCTGCACCGGCCTGCCTGGACACGGCCACGGGAATCCGGGAAAAACAGGACGGCCAAGACAAACACTGGGTTCCAAAAGCCCTCACAGCTGACAGATTGCTCATCTGAAGGCCAAGGAACCTCCTGGTCACTGCTGACTGCTCCAAAACAGGACCAGTGACCAGCCCTATCTCTCCATTGTTCTTGACATCACATTTTCTTGCACAAATACATGGGAGGTTGGAACAAGTGAATGTTCATGAGAATATGAGAGCAGAGAACATTTTGGAAGCTACCTGGCTACCTAAAGTCTGTTAGTAATTCTGATGGTATTTTTAAAAAATAAATAAATTATTAGGACACAGATTTTTTCCCTTCTCTGCCTAGTGGTTTATTTATCTTCTTGCATTTTGCAGGGAATTAAATTCTTGTCTCCATGGAGTTATCAATACTGCCACCCAGATTTCTTTCCTGAGCAGGTAATACCCATCAGAGTCTGTGATTGCATATATATGGTTAATTACTCTTTCTCATGTTTATTATTTGGAACTTACCCAGACAGAATTTCCCTGGAGTTTACCCCACAGTCACCAGGAGTGGTGATCCATTCTCTTCTCTTGACACAAAGGTTTAGGTTAAACCATCCCTTGTAATTGTGTGATATCAGCAAGTTGTGGCACCTTAGAAATCCCCTTCTTTTCTGGTCAGTTCCTACAGAGTTATCTGACATTTAGGGGATCCTTCTTGATAAACTCTCTGTAGTGAAAAATTATCATTGTTTCTGTATTTTATCTCCTTTCTTTAAACAATTAGAAATCCCTGACAGGGCTTTCATCTTACACCATAATATAGTAATTTATTTTTAAAATTATCACAATAAAACTGCTAAAAATCTTTCTGCAGTGACTGATCTTCCTCAGTCCCCAGTACATCCAAGTGTCCCAGGTGATCCCTGCCAGTTTGCCTGCTACAGAAAGAAGAGCTGCCAGGCTGTGGTTTCAGGGCACCTCCTGCCTCTCCCAGCTCCACAACCACCCTGATCCACACTCATCCAACCCACACTCATTTTCTGTCTTGTCTCCAGCACTGCCCAAAGCAAACATCTAGGAAAGCACAGGAGCAGGATGAGCATAAAGTGATTTTTCCTCTGATACTCTCTCAGCCTCCAGTAGTTTCCCTCTTGGGAGCTTCCTGAGCCAAATACTTGCAGATAGTTGGAAACCCTCTATTGCTGCTTCCCTCTGGTTCTCTTGAACACACATAAACTGTGCTCATTCCCAATTCCACCTTATCTACAGCCTTTTGCCACCCCCCCTGTATGTATATATGTACATACACCCTCTTCACATCCATAAAGGAACCAGAACTGGGGTACCAGGAAGGGTTTATGAGTTATGGATTTCCATCATGACACAACAGTGTTAAAATCTGGTGCCACATTTACCACTTTCCATTCCTCTGCTAAGCATCACCACACCCAGGAGATTTCTTGGTTACACTTCTGATGCTTTTTTTTTTCCTCTTTAAAAGATTCAAATTCAAGCAGTTTGACATTTTCTACCCTGAACATTTCAGAGGATGCTGGAAAGCATCCAGTACTCATTTCATCACTTTGCTTTTTGGCCAGATTTCAGTGTAGCCTTTTTTCTTTTGCAGAATTAAAAGATCTCACAACAGGTTAGTTTTCCATATGCTTCATTGTTTTAAATTATTAGCTTAATTTAGGCTCCTTTGGTGTTCTCCTTTCACAGACTTTGCAATCAACGTGTTTACTAGCAAGCGAAGACATCATGAATGTGTGTTTTTGAGGGTAAATGCAGAAATTACATTCTGAATTCACTGACACGAGCAGTCACCCCTACAACACGGTTTTGAGAGTTTAATCAAGAAACAAAAACTTGTGAGTCCAAACAAAACATCTTGACTTTCTCATTTCAATTGCTAAACACTCGCCCAGGCTGCATGTGAATGAATGTACCGACCCCGAAATTATGTGCATAAATTATTTGGCAAACAAGTCTGAGTAATGAACAAATGTGGGTGAATTGCTGTGTTGGGGAAGAGAAAGTGAGGCATGATTCACTCAGTCACCCACTCGTTATGGCTGAGTCCCCGAGCTCAAATTAGGCAATAATCAGGGATCCTTCAGTGCAGGGGCTGGAGTGGGCTCAGCTGGGCTCTGAGCCTGCAGACACAGGATTTGGGAGTTCTGTGTGGCTGGGGCCAGTGTCTGCAGCATCCAGCACTCATCCATCGTGCTAAAGTGCCCAGCCAGTCCTGATGCAGACCCTTGGACGCCCCTCATGCATCAGGAAATTGCAATTCCTGATCTCACTGCAAAATCACACATCTCTGGGCCAAATAATGCTCAATCCATGGCCTAAGCCAGACTGACTGTTCTCATGTAGTGTAAGCAGGGTTCAGGCTGGCAGAGAGTAGGATTAGACTGGATATTAGGAAAAAATTCTTGGCTGTGAGGGTGAGGAGGCCCTGGCACACAGAAGCTGTGGCTGCCCCTGGATCCCTGGCACTGTTCCAGACCAGGTTGGACAGGGCTTGGAGCAGCCTGGGACAGTGGAAGGTGTCCCTGCCATGGCAGGGGGTGGAATGGGATGGGCTTTAATGTCCCTTCCAACCCAGGCCACTCTGTGGTTCACAGGCACAAGAAAAGCTCACCTTGTGCCATCCCTGATTTTCAGTACTTACACTGGATACCACTGCCTGAAAATGTGGAATGATGCACAGACCAAATTGGATCCAAACCTGGACTCCCATTTGTAATTGTAGGAGAGGTTTGAGCTCTCTGCCTCTTGAATTAGGCTGTCTTCTAACCATTTCTTCTTTTCCACTCACACTTATTACTGCTTTGGGTTTCAAGGTTTGCATGGAATATCTGGAAACCTTGTTCTTGAAGAAGGATCTGACAAACCTGTGCCCAGCTCACACATTGAGTGTGGCCAATGTCCAACAGCTGCTGTCCATCCAAGCATGCCCTCAGCCCCACCTCCTGCCCTCTGAGCCAACAAAACACAGAGTTCAGCTGCCCAACTTCCCAGCTTCCCTTTGCCCTCACCAGGCCTGTGTTCCACACCTCTGATGTTTTGGGCAGAAGCATTGCACTGCCTGTGCTAGATGGTCACTCTGTGCATGCACAGAGCAAAACCAACATCCAGAGACCATCCAGGAGCCAAGGATCTATGAAACATCCTCTGTCCTTTGTGGTTAAAACTGTCCCAGCCAGACTTTTGAGAGAAACAACAGAGTAAAAGCATTCCAAGCTGTCTCAGTTTGAAAAACCAGGTGTCTGCTAAGGAAGGCAGGAGCCTTCCTTGAAATGGAAAATGTAAACCCCTTCCCTCCGAGTTATTATTGTAATTTTGAAATTAAGAGGTTCTTAGGCAATGATATGGGAATAGGAATTACAGTTCTTTACTAGGAAAATTAAAAATACAAATGCAATAGTACATACAAAAGAAAAAAAAACCACTGGCAGAGTCAGAGCAGGAGCTGTCCGCTGTGGCTCAGGGTGTTGGTGGCAGTGCCATCCCATGGTGTCACTCCTCCTGCAGTGACAGATGTGGCTCTGCTGCAGCTCTGATCCTGTACAAGGGGGGAGTTTTCCTCTGAAGGTCTGGTGGTGGTGTAGATGGGCCTGGTCTTCCTCTGGGAATCCAGTGGGAAAGCTGCTCTGGTATTCCAAACTCAGATTCTATCCAGGCAGGAATGCTTGGCTCCTCCCCCTGGGCGGGGCATCTCCCAATGGGATGATGGAATTTTATCAGCCATGCATTGACACTCAGTGGCCCATGAACAGAAGATAATTAATAATTAATGGCCCATTAACAGAAGATATCTCCTGGAGAGAGGATTGGTTGCGGAAGAGATAAAGAAAACTGCCCAATGAACAGAAGATAACTGCCCCACCTCTAACAGATGGCAAATAGAATACACACTTATCTTACAATCCAGGACAAGAGCAAAAAGTGCCTTGTTATTTTTCTTTGGTTTTGCCGAGCATCAAAACAAGTGCAAAGGTAACATTCCCAGGGAACTTTTGTTCCACCCATCCTCCTTCAGCCACTGCTGATTTCCAGAGTATCAGTAGCAGGTGGTGCAGAAAACACTGCCAAGCCTCACTTGGAGGATATTTTTGAAAGCATTAAAAAAATTCCCTTGAACTATTCTCAGCACTTCAGGCAGCTCTTTTCTGCCTCAGAAGGGAGTGTGGAAACTTGGGTTTCCTCCACAAAAGCAAAATACCTCTGCCTGTCCCTGTCCCTGCATGAGCCAGCTGAGCCTCAGTGTAGAATAGGCACTAGGAGCTGAATTCCTCCCCTGGGGAAACCAGAGCTGAGTTATTGTTCAGTGACATCAGGAACTGATTCAGTGTGAATGGGAGAATAAAAAATCCAGGCAAAACGATGAGATCTCAGCCAGGAATACACTTAACCCCACATCTAAGCTTAAGGTCATGAACAGTCCCAAGTAAAATACCAGGACTGGATGTACTGGCCTTAAGTGCATCAAAATGGGTTTATGCATGTACAGCAATAAATTTTAGCAAGGATGGTGTTTTAAGTTGCCTAATTCCCTGCAGCACTTTGGAGTTTCTGTTTCTAGTTATCTCAAATATCTGTGCCACAGTGAAGGGAGAGTGACAGGCCCAGCACTGGTGCAGTGGTGTGGAGCAAGCAGGAGTTTCACTTCCCAGACCAGCTATTATCCCTCTGCTCCCTGAGGGAATCCTGCTGAAAGGGGAATTTGTCCCTGTAGTGTCATAGAAGAGAAGAAAGCAGCAGTTTCATTAACACTGGAACGCTGATTAATACTCAGGTAACATAACTTTTACTAAATTAGATCGGCAGTCACAAAATGCTTTGCTAATTCTGTTTTCAGTGCTCTGCCAGTGACATTAATGTGATATGGCCTGAGCTTCCCACTGGACACGCGAGTCTGTGGAGTAAAATCCAATTTTGACAATCAAAGATTATTATATGGCTGGAGTTTTAATAGAAGCAGAGTACAAAAAAGACCCCAAGAGCCTTCTGTAGTCTGCTCCTGTGTGACAGGGCAGAATCAGCTGAGTGATTTTTGTTCTTGAGAGTTTCCATGATAACCCTCTCTAGGAGTTTATTACAGGACTTCGCTGTTCATACAGGTCACATTTTTCAGAATTCTGGTCAGTACACATCTCTTACACCTTCCTGGTGAATCTCTGAAGCACTTTGCACTCAGCTCATTATAACTCCATATTTACAATATTTCCTTGTCTTGCTTATGTCTCTCCCACCAAAAGTCTAACTCATGTCAAGACTCAAAACTTGAATGTTTTTCCCTCTGTCCCAATGCCTGTTACTCTGCCATGGAAGGAAATGAGGTTGATTTGACATGATTTGTTCTTGACAAATCCATGCTGACTGTCTCTAATCTCCTTGTCTTCTCTTACATGCTTACAAATTGTTTATTTGTTCCAGGATTTCTCAGGAAATTGAAGGTAAACTGCTGTGTCTGTAATTCCCTAACTCCTTTCAATCCTGCCCTTTTTTACTAAATTTCCATCCTCACCTTCAGTTTTTTAAGGTACTTACTCACCAAATATGTCATACCATAGGGAATCTATCAGCAAATCAGGAAGTAGCACAGGACATTCTAAAAAGATGATCATAGTTTAATGACCTAAATTGCTACATAGTATTTTAATCAGTTTTAGGCAGATTATTATTGGGTTTTGGGTTTGGTTTGTTTTTGTTTTTTTTTTCAAAACACTACAGTTTTGGTCTGTCTCTATTGTACAGCTTTCAGCAAGCTCGCTTACAGCATCACATGATTTTTTTAATATGCTGTAACTGTTCTCCTTGACAGCTACAAACCAAGCCCAGCCAAAGTGGTCAGACTGAGCCTGACACTGTTGGTGGGTGTTACTACAAGAAAGAAGGCCTGAATTTCCTGCCAGCGTGCTCCTTTCCCACAAGGAAGTGGGATGGGTCAGAGTGTGTGGGTGAGCAGTTCATGCAAGGAGATCAACATATTGACTTGCCCAAGTGCAAATCCCTCCTTGTGCAACGCTGGGAGCGGGGAACAATGATGGATGGGAAAGCCAGACATGCCCAATTCTCACAGCACCCTCCCTGCTGTGCCAGGGCCTGCTCTCAGTGCAGCTGGGTCCAGCTGAGACCAGCTGCCAGCATCAGCTTTGCAGCCAGACATTGAGCTTTCCTGGAAGTCTCACTTGCACCTTCCCCCAGACTCTTCCTTCTTTCCCCGTTCTCAATAAAGGTTTGGGAAGAGGAGAGCTGTCTCCAGCTATCCACAGTGCAGTGCATCATTTGAAATTAATCATTTCCCATCAGCTTCCCAGGCCAGATGCCAGGCACAGTGGAGTCAATCCTCTTCCATGAAATCATCTCTGAGGCAGCATCTCCGCTCTTAAGTGCATTTTCACTGGGTTTCTGATCACACTGGGTTCGACAGAAAGAGATTTTCTCTGCTCTTTGCATTGTTTTTTCCAACACTACTGAAGGGTGCTGTGTTCTCAGGAGACAGGGAGAAGAAAAAGGAGTCTTGGCAGGGTAGCAGACAGTAGGGAACTCTTCCTGAAAAGCTTAAGAGCACCTTATCAGACAGAGAACGAGGTTACGGACACACCTTTTCCTCCTGCTGAGTCATGATTTCTTCCTGCCACTGACAGGGAAAGAGCAGCCAGCTCCCAGTCAGTGATCAAAGATACATGATTTCACTTATAGGATGAAAAAAGAGGTAAGACCAAGAAATGAAATAAATATTGCCATGATTGACTCATCCTTCACAGATTTCTGGTTTGTATTCTTTTTTTAACCTGTCAAACCTCTCTCACTGTCATTTCACACTTGGTTTCAACACAGCTACAGAGGTGGAGATGGCAATTCTCCTGCTTATTGATCTTGACACGACAAATCCTTGTCTCACACGGAGAAAAATGTTACTGCTGTCAAAAGAGATGCAGGCGGTGACTTTTGTATCTTCCTCTGGTAAAATAAACTTGGATTGTGGCACGGGGTCAGTGCTGTGGGAATTGCAGACGCTGGAGTGCTGTACAACACTCCCCTCTTGTGATTTCTCTCGTTACAACACTTCCCAAACCGAAGCCTTTCCCCATTAACCTCTTTCACATGGCAGATTCCCTCCCTGAGCACCAGCCCTGCCCTTAAACAGACACATTCCTCGGGGGGAGCTGAACGCTATTTGAAGCATACACATACATCTTGGTTTTGCTGATTTCCTCCTTCCCTGTGCCTAAAACCCTGTGTTATTTTTCATGAGATTCTTTATTTGCTGTTTCAGGAGCTTGGACAGACCTGGGATTCCCACCTCTGCCAGCACACGTCGCATTTCCTCTCTAAATGCAGAAATTTCAGACCTGCAGGTGCATCTTTGCTATTCTCTTGTATTTATTGGAGCTGCAGAGGACCAGAGCCAGGCTGCTTCAGTGGAATGACAGCATCTGTGCCCACTCAGTGCCTGTCTCTAAATCTTGAAAGCATCCCAAAAAAGAAAAAACAGGGAATCAGTGCACGATTCCTGCTCACCATGGCGAGGTGTGGGCTTGCTCTCAGGAAATGGCAGAGTTGGACACTGCTCCCGAAGGGAAGGGAACTGGGGACTGAGCATGGCAGCGAGGTGGGAGGGGTGGGAGGGGGGAGGACACCAGGGTGGCCTGGCTGTCCCAGGCACAGCCCAACACCCCTGAGCAAAGCAAGCAGAGACAGCTTGGTGACAGTGACCAGGCTCAGCTGGCCCAACAAGTCCATAAGCACAGGGTGAAGCAGGAATGGTCACACTGGACCTATCTCAAAGCTGACCTTGACCCCAAAATGTGCAAACCCCAGGAAGTGGGACACCCTCAGGGCCATAGCACTGACACGCCCCACAAAAAACTTTTACTTGCCCACGTGAAAAAGCAGGTTCCAAAATATATAATTTATTTTTTATTTGGACAGGTGGAAAGGACAACTAGACTTAATTATTGCTTTGCTGGTGTGCTCAGAGCTCAAGTAATGCAGCCACCATTAGGAGTAACTTTTTAAAAGAATGTTTGTTAATAAGTGAAGAACAACAGAGAACTTTCCAGTTCTACTTCTGTGTCACACACTCAAGTCAAACTCCTTCCCCTTCTTTGAGAAAAAAACAACTTCCTTATTAAGCACTGACCTGCTCTTATATTTTATTGCCCAGATTAAATGCAGCTCAACATTTTGTCCCCAGCATCCTTATTTCTGCTGCAGCTGGGATGTCACTTTGTTACCACAGGGAACAAAGGCATGTTTAGATATCCATTTTCTGGTATAATACCTCGAGAGCAGCTGTGAAACTGAATTCAAGCGTAGGTGCTTGCCTTAAACACTGAGGAGAAGAGGAAGGCCACCAGCAGCTCCCTTTCCTTTCACAGATTTTGGAACTAAGTTTCCAATGTTTGCTTAGTTGCCGTTTTCTTAACAAATTAACCACGGATACCTCCAAGGTCACAGAGTTACTGAACAAGGGATGACAAACAACAAGGCTGTTGTTTGAGCCCTATCCCTGCCCCAGAACATGTGGGTTGTGACAGACATGACTGTGCTCAGGGCTGGAGGTGTTCAAAAAACAGTGAGAGGAAAACTAAGGAGCAAAATGTACCTAGAATTAGGGGGGGAAATAAAAAGGTGTGGCTTCTGGTTGAGAACATGCATTTTCAAAGCAGCTGTTTTCATAACAGAGAGGAGAATTAAGACAACCTTAAGCACAGCAGGAACTTAGACTGAGACTATCTCAGCAGTAGCAACAGAATCATAGAGCTGTGGAATGGTTTGGGTTGGAAGGGGCCCCAAAGATCTTCTCATTCCAACCTCCCTGCCATGGACAGGACACCTTCCACTGGACCAGGTTTCATGATCATTTATTTCATCTTCACCCTCTCTAACAACGTTTCCTGGCCTGGATTGTCTTCTTCACACAGACATCACCCTAACACGTGGCTCTGACTCTCCCAATCCCAGAGCAGCAACACGAAAGTGAGAGCAGAATTTGGGCCAGTCCTGCCCTGACATTTGTTTGCTCTTTCTGTTTAAACCACTCCAGGCCAGTGAACTTGTGCCAGAGCAATTCCATCAGGCCCACAAGGGTCCTTTGGTGCCTGATAACACACACACAGAAATAAAAATGAAACCTTTGAACACAGTTTTGTACGTGAACACCTCTGTGGAGCAGGGAGGAGTGTTTAAAAACAGATCTGCAGAGCACAAAGCCAACATGGATAGGGATGATGTGAATTAACCTTTCTGAATCATAGAATAATCACAGAATGGTTTGGGTTGGAAGGAACCATAAAAATAATTTTGTTCCAACCTTCCTGCCATTGACAGGGACACCTTCCACTTGAGCAGGCTGCTCCAAACCCCATCCAGCCTGGTCTTGGACACTTCCAGGGATGGGGCAAAGGAGACTTGGAAAAGAATAAATAAATCTAAAAGGATTCAGATATCCATTTCTTTCTCAAAATTTCAGTATTTCCATAAGTAATTACTTTGAATAAAAGCCTTTAATTCCCTCAGTTTCCAACAGGTCTTTTCCTCCTTTCTCACTTTACTTCAGCACTAAGCAGTTAGTAAACAGGAGGCTGTAACCCCACACTATTTATTCTTTCTTATTAAAGAATCCAGTTAGGACATGTAGAGCAGTTCCTGGATTTTACTTTTAAGCCCAGACCTGTCACTTCCTTGAAAAATAACTGTAGCAAATGAAAATGAGCAAGTCTTACGAGGACCCTGCAAAGCTTCATGTGTGAAAAGGAAAAAAACTCATTATTTCTCTGCATTTTGAGGGGCCTTGTGTGCACATTATTATAGAATATTCACATCTAAAAAACTTGCTTGTTGCTGTGGTATCCAATAGCACGCGTAAAAGAATTTATTTGAGGCAGAAGAGCAGCAGAGATGGCTTGAGACATCTTTTAGCCTTGCTGAATTTCCACTGTTACCAGTCACACAACACAGCCCGAAACTTATCCAGGCAGGAATGACGTCCCTCGTGCAGCTTTTGGAAGGAAAAGCAGCAACTCCCGCTCTCTGATCTGCAACAGTGTCACCAAAACACCTCTGGCGCCTGTCCCCAGACTAAACACAGCTGGAAATGTCCTTGTGGGCAGCGCCTGTGCCCGCTCAGGTTTGGGCTGATCCAACGAGACCCAGAGCAGACAGTGACTGTTCCTCAATCCAGGAAGGACATTTAGGGACTGGAACAAGTCCAGGGATGGGAATGGAGCTGGGGAAGGGTCTGGAGCACCAGTCAGATGAGGAGTAGCTGAGGGGGCTGAGCCTGGAGAAAAGGAGGCTCAGGGGGGCCCTTGTGGCTCTGCACAGCTCCTGCCAGGAGGGGACAGCCGGGCTCTGCTCCCAGGGAACAGGGACAGGAGGAGAGGACATTCTCCTAAGATGTGCCAGGGGACTGTTAGGTTGGATATCGGGAAGGATTTCTTCACACAAAGGGTGATTCTACATCGGGATGCGCTGCCCAGGGTGGGTGGAGTTATCACCCCTGGAGGCGTTGAAAGCAAAAGACACGAAGCTATTCCAAAGGACCCAGAGGGATTTGTGGAAAAAACGAACTCCACGACTCCAAGCTGGGAAGTAGGTATTTATCTTTATTCAGCGCTGGGTGCATGTGGATCGTTCCCCCAAAATACATGCACACCCCCGAAAATTCTCGAGTCTCTTTTACCCCCCTTATTGTGCATACGCATAAAGTATCACAAGAGCTTCACGCATATTCATTCGCCAGCCTTGTTTCGTATTAAAACTAATTTATCAGTTCTTATGAACTTTGTGCAGTTCTCTAGTTAACATCTGTGTCTACCAACTTAACTCCACTTTCCTTGTTCTACTTCAGTCTCGAAGTTAATAAACCTCTTCTTATCTCTTTAGCTTAGAAGCTTGCATTCCTTTCTTTAGCAACCTTGAATCTTCTTCGTCTTTTTTACAGGCTTTCGCGCACAGCAAGTTAACAGACTATACAAGTTTTAAACAGCACACTTCAACTAAATCTAAAATTAGTTTCGACCCCAAGTCAAGAGGCCACAGGGGTGGGGAAGGGTGTGGAGCAGAAAGGGCCTCGGAGCAGGCACAGCCCCTCAGGAAGGGCAGGGCAGGTCTGATCCGCTCGCTCTGGGTGCCAGAGCCGAGGGAACAGCAGGGAGCTGAGGCACGGCAGCTTCAGGGCGGAGATCAGGAAAGGTTCTTCCCCCAGAGGGTGCTGGGCATTGCCCAGGCTCCGCAGGGAGGGGTCAGAGCCCCGAGCTCGGCAGAGCCCCCAGGCACAGCGCCCTGAGGCGCAGGGTGGCATTGCCGGCATTGTGTCCCGTGCAGGGCCGCCTGTGGGTCCTGCCAGCTCGGACACTCCCAGCCTGTGAAAGACTGCATGTGTTCAGTCATCGCCTGGACTGAACCACCTCAGAGGTCCTTTCGAGCCCAGCGGGTTCCGTGACTCTGTGACCGGCTCCGCTCCCCTGTCCCTGTCCCTGTCCCGTCCCTGTCCCGCGCTCCCCGCACCGGGTCCCGTCTGAGGCCGCCGGCCCCGCCCCACCGTCGCCAGGCGCCGCCGCCAAGGGAGGAAGTGTCGTAAGGGCCGACAGGAACTGGCCGCGGGTTTTACGGCCGCGGCGGCCGCGCTTGGCGGCGGCGGAGCGGGAGCTGCCCAGACGCGGCGGTGAGTGGCGGCGGCGGGGGCAGCGCGGGCCCCGAGCGCTGCGGGAACGGCCCCGCCCGCGGGGGGAGCGGGGCAGCCGCCACAGGGGGCGGCGGGGCG
>VWZP01005800.1:256631-355521 GCA_013396995.1 Dicaeum eximium
ACCGGCCCCCCCACCGGCACCCCCACCACCCCCCGCACCACAACCACCAGCTCAACGGCCTCATCAGCCCCGAGCTGCGGCACCTGCGCGCCTCCCTCAAGGGCAAGATCCTCGGCTCGGAGGCGGGGGCGGCCCCCGAGGGGCTGGAGAACAAGCGAGCCAGCAAAACAATGGGCTCCGGACAGCAGCAGCCGTCACCCCCCAGCGCAGCGCCCTGCTCGGCCCCCCACGCCAACCACCTCCCTCCCCAGGGAAGGACTGCACCCTCTCCTCCTCCTTCTCCCCCGGCTCAAGGGGACAGGAGCCAGCCTGCTGCCACAACCACGGCTGCCGCTGCTAAGACTGCAGCCCGCAATGGGCTGGCGGGAGAGACTGGCTTGGAGGAGGAAGAGCAGGAGGAGGGGGATGAAGGAGGGGAGGAGGAGGAGGAGTCCCTGCAGCTACTCTCCGGGTCCTTAGCGGCAGCCTGCAGTTTGAAAGGCTCGGGAACGGACTGTGAGCCCGAGGAGGACCTAACGATACGATACGTCCAGTATGAGTCAGAGCTGCAGATGCCCGATATCATGAGACTGATCACCAAAGATCTGTCTGAACCCTACTCCATTTACACATATAGGTATTTTATCCACAACTGGCCACAACTTTGCTTTTTGGTAAGTGCCGGAGGGAGCGGGGAGGGCAGGACTTGGGAGTGGTTTGGGGCTGGGGAGGAGAGGATGGAAGGGTTGGCGTTTGTGGAGATAGTTTTAATAATCTTCTTGTGGGTAAGGCCAAGCTTTTTTGGAAATACCTGTCCCCTTGTGACCCCTGCACATACAAGTAAAGCGTGTGCCCGAAGTTCTACGTTTGTTAACACATGTTTGAAATGGTGGGGAAAGGGTTTGAGCACAGGGCTAGGATCCAGGAATTCAGGGCTTCTAATCTTGGTTTTGACATTGACTTTTGTGACCTTTGGTAGCTCATTTTATGATTCTGTCTCAGTTCCTGGGCTTGGATTTAAAAAAGAAAGTACTTAGTCCACTAATGCCTTGTAACTGCTTGGTAATTCTTGCACAATGGTTTTAAAACTGACTAAAGCAGGGCTGGCACATAAATGTTAAGTGATAGGTGGAGAGGCACCATGAAAGGTTCAGTAGACTTTTTGATCTGTGAGCTTGCTTTGACAAAGACAAGTCCAACTGTGTTGCTTTTACAGGTGTGAGAGTGCTCGCAGCATGCAGGAATTCTCACGTTGGCTCCCTGCACTAACAACGTATTTAGTGTTGTATTCTTCCTACTGCACTGTTGAAAGGCTGGTTTAGCTGCCCCCCTGCCTTCCTAAATGTTTAGCACTTTTTGTGTCTCAGTTGCACGCTTTTAGAATGACAATTCATCCACAGGTGAATGAAACTGAGTAGAAGCACTTACAGCTGCAAAACAGAACGTTTAGGGAAGTGTGTGGCACGTCCTTGCTAAAAAAAAAGATGAATTTCTCTCTTGATGTTTGAATTAAGTCTGGACACCCCTCTGAAAGGTCTGATTTAACCAGAGCCAAGGCACCCTTCAGTTCAGGGGTATCACTGAAATTCTGATAGAATGTGAGTACAGGAGGGGAGGCTCATGGAGTCCATCTGGCCTTACACTTCCGGAATGCTCCTGGTTTAGGATCTGGTATAATTTATAGCAGGATTGATATGGTTTATAGGAGGATTTTCACAACAGTGCCTCTTAAAACCCTGCAGAGGGAATACAGTAGGATTACAGGAAGTTGAGCAAAGCAAAAAGCTGACCTTCTGGAAGAAAACAGAATGTGAAAATATTGGAGAGCATTGTTGGATGCACAGTCATGTTTGCCATTACAGGGATGCTGATCAGAGCACAGTGATGTTCTTCAAACACTGAGCTCTGCCTGTGACTGATTCACCTCATACTGAGAGTAAAATGCTCAAGAACTACAGAAGTCAATCCTTGGAGCATCAGGTGCACCCCTGGTAATGCCAAGGCAGTGTTGGATACTCTCAGGTCACAATTTGTTTAGACTTTCAGTCATTATGGGTTTTTTTTTTGTCAGGGAATAACTGGAGAATTTTGTTGTGAGAAGAGCAGTGACAAGTTGTTTGACAGAGAACTAAAACAGATCATTTCTAATAAGTGCATTTAAAGAGTAAGATATCACTCAAGGAAGAGAAAGCTTATTTTGTAGTGACAGTTTCATTTTTGGATAGCCTTGAAGAATCAACAAAACTTTTCTTGAACTCAATGTGTTTGCTGGTTTTTTTTGAAAGGTGAAAAAATGTAAAGTACATAAAAGTATAGAGAATAATATATGGCTGTGGATGTCTAAATCCAGCAAATTGTTCTGTGGTTAATATTTTGAAGGTCCTGCAGCATGCTGAGTCAAATTCATGTGTGGGGGGATTGGGGTTTCTTGTGACTGGTTTTAATATTTTTGAGGTTTGATAATTGAGGTTTTAATATTTTTGAGGTTGAAGTGTTTCTTACAGGTTGTCTTGAAAACTTTCTGTTCTATAAAATATAATTTGTTCCTGCAGTTAATGGATTCCTGAACTACTTCTCTCCAATAAATTGCTTTCAAGTATTTATCTTCAGAGACTGCATATTACAATTAGCAAGAAGTGTCAGGATGGTGAACATGAAACTTAGTGCCTGATCTCACAGAATCATTTGATTTAATGCATTGTAGCCCCACACCCTTCTGGTTTCAGATTTTGGCTGGGTTTTGAGTATTTGGGAAGAGGGGTTTGTATCTGATTGTATTTGTGAAAAGGTCTGTAGGGGTTCAGTCAATTCCGTGACTGAATTTCACCATCACCATTTGAAAACTCTTGCAGAGCACATTCACCTGCCTTCCCTGTGCTGTCATGTCACCTTTCCTTTTCTCTCCCTGTGAGGGGAAAGGATTGACACCACTGAAATTTAAGATGGGATGTGTATTTTCCCTAAATAATCAGCACTTACCTCTTTCTGATGGTTTATTCAGTGAACCATCTAAAAGATAATTTCCCTATTCTGACAATGCAAAGCTAATTTCTGAGGAGGTTATTCACTTTATTGCATGGATTTGACACTTGCTGAATTTTGGCTTGGCCTTCCCAAGTTGCCCAGTTGCTCTAAGGGCTGGTGCAGCCCAGGGTTTTTCCTTTCTCTTCAGCTCCCTCTTCCTGCCTCGTGCCAGCCCCTGTGTTTCTGTGATTTTGGGAGCCAAGATACCCCTCTGACCAGCACATACTTGTAAATATGTGTGTATTTAGCTGTTTGAGGGTGATGCTCTGTTGGTTTAGAGCTCCAAATATTTTCCTGTGGGATGTCCCAGGCACCAGTGCAAGAGAAGAGGTGGAAGTGCACAGCTGGAGGGAAGGCAGAGGAGCAACCCTGACTGGTCAGTAGTGAGCAGAGCTTTCAGGCTCAGACCACTTCCTAACTGTACACTCAAAGAAGAAGTTAATATTCCACTTTAAAAAGACCTGGAGATACCTGAAGTCTTTAAACCCTGCTAAATTCAATATCTAATTTATCCACATAACTGTTATCCTGACTTCAGGAGTAGCAGCCTGGGAACACTGCTCAGTGCTTAGTGTCACACTGCAGCAGTATCTGGTCTGTGGCAAGGTAATAACATTTTCCTCCATAAACTTCCAGTGGAAAGTGTCCCTGCCCATGGCAGGGGGTTGGAACTGGATGATCTTCAAGGTTTTTTCCAACCCAAACCATTCTTGGATTCTGTGAAACTCCAACTGTCTGGTTAAACTCACGTTTTGCCTGTGTTCAGAACAGCAGGTTTGCACTGTGTATTAGGTGTGGATGCCCAATAAATGCCTGGTTTTTACTTATTCTCAGAAGCTCTGTCAGCCCAGTTTCTCCTCAAATGATAACCACTCCTTTGCCAAAAAATGACAGGGGCAAGGGGCATCTTGTGTTTCATGTGAAGTATTTTTAAGCAGTGTTACATCTTTGTCCCCAGATGGATTGTAAATGCATTTTCGACGTTGTAGCTTTCTTTTAAAGTGGTTTTGTAGCTTCTAGTCTGAGCAGTGCTAAAGTTCTGAAGCTTGCATTTCAGACTGATAAATTAAATATTTCAGAAAATTGTTTTCAAAATCCTTTAGCGTGGGAGAGGTGAGCGTAGGAAACCTTGCTCTGTGCCAGAGTTTGGGTAAGACAGAATGTAATAAAAGCAGAGTTCTGGCTGAGTGTTGTAACCTCTCCTGTAATTCACTGTACCACTCAGCTGCCTTTTAAGAAAAATCTAGAAAATCTGTGCTTTTATTAGGTTCTTAACTTTGCCACTAGCTATAGCAGCATTTATAATTTAAACTTTCACAAGTTTAAAAATAACCTATTAATTCCATGTAAGTGGTTTTAAATGTGTTGTAAATCCTAAATGACTGCAGTTAAGTCTTGTTTTATATTAATGCTTTGCATTTTTTTAAAATTGGATTTGATTCAAGAGTCTTGGTTGTTGAAATTAAGACTTGTAAGACATCATCCCTATTCTTCAGTTGTGGAAAACCTGGGGCTTAAAGGAAGAACCAGAAAAGTTAGGAGGTTGTCTGAGAAGTCTTGCTGGCCTCATGGCAGACGTAGGAAGAAGAAGTTTTGTAGGAGAATTTGCAAACTTTGTATCCCGGTTTGTTTTAGGAGCGATCACACTTTCAGTCTCTCGCTGTGGCTCTGTGACAACTGAAGTCCCTGCAGCACCTGAGCAGGTGACAGCAGCCAGGGCAGTTATTCCAGGGGATGCTCCTCACACAGGAGGGAATTGCTGGTGTCAGAGGGGGTGGTGATTTGCCAGGCACCAGGAGGAGCTGTGGCTGAAGTGCCAGACCTGAGTGGGGTTAAAACCATTACCCTGAGTGTTTCCTCTAATGGCATTGGGTAACACCATCCCTGAATGTCAGCAGGGCCTACCCAGGGGATGCTTGGGGTGGACTTTGGTGTAGGTGTGAAAAGAAAAATGCAGTGCAGCAGTGCAGGTTCTGCTGTGTTTGAATTGCAAAATATTTCCCTTTTTTGGGACTAGTTGGCTCTTTTAATCTCCTTTAAACAAAATTCACAGGATCTGGATATTAAATGCATGCTCAGACTGTGGGTGACAGACATAATGCCATCTTTGATAATGAAATTAATACAGATTGGTTAATTCTGTGAAAAGCAATGTTCTCCCTGATTTACAGACATTTCTCTACTAGCTCTTCCAGTATATTAAAATCTGGTTTGTTTTAAGCATTTCAACCTAATCATAGGAACAAAGATGATGCAAATATTGGATTTGGGTTCATGTATGTTAATCCTGCTACTAATAACCTACTATTGGAGTGAATCTTACAGTACTCTGTGGAGTTTATAATATATTATAGTGACTTAGGCTGAATTCTGTTTGTAGAAAATTGCATGTTTAGAAGGACTCTCATATACCTGAAAGTAAAATTTGGCCCATGATTATCTTTTCCTAAATGATGTTGTGTGGGAGCTACTTTTCCTCCCTCCTCACTCTCCTGTTCCAGTCTGGTTTTTTTTTATTCACACAGTTTAACCTTCTCCAAGAAATTAAATTGCAAAGTTTTGCATCACTGTTTAGGTACATTTCCAGCTTTAGATAGGGTTGGAAAGAAGGAGAAAGGAGAGGAAAGGCAACAAAACCCCTCTAAATGAGGTGGAAATGCAGCACTCCCTTTGTAAGTGGAACAGCTGTAGATTAACTGCCAGACTTGCCTGCCTAAAGACAGAGAAATAGATTTAAGTGTTTGGAGAACTGGTAACAGAGTCATTCTTTATTCAGCTCTCTAGCAGCAGTGGTAAAACCAGTGGGTATTTGTTTCTTTGATCACTGAAACAAAATCCTTTGCTATTCATTTAGCATTTTAAATATATGATTCATGAATATAACTTTTCTGAAAAGTGCACTGGACAAGAAAGAGCTCAGATATGAAGTGTCTAGATTGTTGCCCTACCTGAAGTGTAAAGAATAAAAATATATATCTTAAAAATTCTCCACATAACTGTTAGGATCAACAGTTTGCACATGTTCACTCCAGGGCAAAGCACAACTATAACATGCTAGTTTGTGGTGTGCTTTTTTTTTTTAGTGAGGTATAAGATTACATCTAGGTACTCTGCATAATTATAGCAATGTTCTGAGCAGTTTGTCTGATGATACTCTTTATTTAACTCCCTGCTTTTCTCAGGTCTCAGCCGAGATACAGAACTTGCCTTGAGCTGAAACTTTGCATACATTGTTTGAGCATGGGCACAGCTCCTCTTTTCTGTGGAATAACCTGTGTTTTGGAACAGATTAAAGACTGCTTAGAGGCTCTGTTAGTCCAGTTAGATCATGCTACAGTTCTTGTTTGTTATTTTAAAAAGCACTCGTTAGATTGTTCAGGGTTGTTCTTGGATACTGCTGAAATGTGTTTTCCTGCCAAATAAAAACTTCGCAATAGTTATATTTGCTTCAGCTACATTCGAAATGGAGTTAGGATCATGCTGTATCATAGGGCTTTGGAACTGCAGCTTGTACTTTTTTTGGCTGCTTCATTTCACCTTTGCTGCAGCTGCTGGTTGACAGCTGCCTTGGTTAACAACCCACCATGAAGATGGAAATGCTCAAAGACTTGATTCTTTGTGGGGTGGAGAGACTGTGCCTGCAGTATGACCTCAGGAAGGAATCTTCTGTCCGTGGAGCTTTAGCCTGCAAGCTGTGCAGGAAGGTTCAGGTGCTTGAGTTTATACCACAGACTTGGGAGTAGTGAGCTCTGGGTTCACAGGTGGCTGCTCTGAGGCCTGGCAGTACTGGCTCTAGCAAGTTCTTTTCATTTGACATGTCTTAGAGTTGTAAATTTGGATTATCCAGCAGCTCTTGTGCCAGCACATGCTTGTGCCAATCATGTGCTGTAGTCCTGGTTTAGCTGGTGCACTTGAGCCCAAGGCTGGTCCTCCCTGCAGGTCTGTCAGAGGCTGTGGATCCACTCACACACCCATATGTAAAATTATGAGTTTCTTGTTATCTCTGCCCATCTTTCCTGAGTGCACAGGAATTTGTTTTCCCCTTGGATGCTGTCCCACTCTGCAGCATTACTCAGTTTTACTGCTGCAGGTTATAATGTCATTAATCCCTTATGCTGCCTAAGCCTTCAGTTAACATGACTTAGTTTTCCTTTCTCTCATGGTAAAATTTTGGTGAACACGGTGGGTGTGCAGGTGGTTTGATGAGTGTTGGGGAGGAGTTGAGTCCTTTCCTTTTTGGGGTTTTTCTTGTTAATATTTCAGAATGCCTATGTCTCCTTGACCACGGTTACTGTGACAATGCCACTGGGATTAACTGCCAGTGCACAGCTCTTAACAAACGAAATCTCCCAATAGTTAAAATGTGTGAAATTAGCTGTGCTTTTTTGTTTGTTCTCCGGGTGTCATATGACTGAAAACCACACTGTCTAAAGATTAAATGCAGCAACACTTTTCTCTGATCCTTTATGGCCTTGACATTAAAACCAGACAAAAATTAAGCATGTTATCTAGCACAGCCCTTGTACAGGAAAATTCAGATCACTATAAAACAGGAATGGACATTTTTTCTCTGCAGAAGCCCATATGAAAGGGTAGTTTGTGCCTTAACCTGGTCTTTTATTTTGTATTCCCTTTTTAATCACTCGTGTTCTTGCCTGTAGACTGTGAAATGATAATGTGGTTCTCTCCAGGAGTGATTCATTGGTTATTAATTGTCCTGGAACTTTATTGGAATGTAATAAAGCAATTAAGTCTTTTAATGGTAGTAATACTTTTGGAGACGTTTTTAAAATTTACATCATTACCTTTTCGTAGCTTTATAAAAACACATTTTGTGTGGCTCTTTCACTTGAAAAATGAACTGGTTTACTACTTTTGGTAACACTGTGGATCCCAAACTGAGAATTGCATCCGTGTATGTTTGTCTTTAAGGCCATGGTAGGTGAGGAGTGTGTAGGTGCCATCGTCTGCAAGCTGGATATGCACAAAAAGATGTTCCGCAGAGGTTATATAGCCATGTTAGCAGTGGATTCCAAATACAGAAGAAAAGGAATTGGTAAGAATAGCCTTTTTTGTTCTTTCTTCCTTAAATCCTTTAGCTGGGATAACTGTAGCTGTCAGAAAGATTTAAGCTGAACTGAACTTCAGGACGTGGTGCTTTGTGTGTCATCCCCGCCTTACTCAACCACAGCTCCCCTGTGGCTTTTCTGATTTTGTTAAAATAACCTGAAATGCCCTGTGAGGTTCACACCTGGGATCTGATAAGGCTGAAAAGAAAGGCAGGCAGCAGCCTCTTACCTCTGCCACTGCCAAATAACAACAGTGGGAACTGCTTTGTGGTTTTATGTGTGCTTTCATCACTGTATTTCTATGTTGTGTTCAGTGTGCTCCTTTTTTACAGTGAACTTATTTCCTGACTTCTCCCTATAAATTATGCATATGTTACCCATCAGGGAGAATGTATGGAGCTCATTATTGTATTAATCAGGGAAGAAAAATAGCTGTGTATTGTTACTTGAATGATTGAAATGGAGATCTGTTTTGTTGGGAAGCTACATGGTAAAGAAATCACTCTTGGCAGGGAGTTTGCCCTTCCTCATTAATCAGTTTTGCCCTGGTCAAGGGATTTTCATTCTAACACCAGTTAGCCAAGTTGGCTTAATTAAATATCTGTTCTTATGGAACTTAATTTTTTTCATGCTGGTTATTGTGAAATTACATTATGTAAGGTATTTTTAACTAAATATAGATGTCAGCTCCAAAGCTTAGAACTGTGCTTCACCACTCATCCACACTGAACAGCTCATGCTTCTGTGATTAAAGACAGAAAATTACTTGCAATCAAAAAATACAGTGATCCATTGCAGAATGTATCACTGTGTTTGCTCTCTTCCAGAAAAAACCCTCAAAAAAAACACATTACCACAACTGTTCAAGCATGTGCAGATTTTTTCTTTCCCCAGTGCAATTCAAAAGCCATTGTTGGTTTCTGTAGTGGAGCAGAGGAAGAGGATACTGAGAAATCACTGTCTCTCCTTTCCTTTTAGCTGAGTCATGAAGGAGTCTGCCATAATTTAATTGCAGGTGCTTGGATTCAGAAGTAAATAAGAACTAATGCTGTTATTATTATGAAGATCACTGCAAGACTTTTCCCTCACTTTAGTCAGTTTGTTAAATCAGAATTACATATATAGAATTTATCTTTAAAGCCTTGCTTACTTTAGCATTATATATGTTGACTTTTTCCTACATTTGCCACCTTTGTTTCTCAAAGTGTGCTGTCAATCTGAAGATCTGCTTTAAATGTACAACAGTTTTATCATAACATTCAATGAAAGTCTTAATTGATTAAAGTTTTGAGAATATTTTAAAACATTCTGTAGATTCCTTGGGGTTTTTTTTCCTTTTCCATAGCCTTCTTATGGAAGTGAGATTTATGCAATTTCACTGAACAGCAGTTTTTTCCACTAATAACTTTGAAATCAACTTTCAATTTCACCCCAATTCTACAGACAGGTAGGGATATTACATTTGTAGAACTGTTGTGAAATAGATGAAAAAATAATGATTAAAAAATTAAACTAATGCTTGACTGAGGGGAAGGGATGGGCTTCAAGAATATTATTAGATACTAGCAAATCCAAATGGGAGTGAGCCATAACAACAGTGGTTTCATAAGTTCTGTTACTAATAGAAGTATTTGTTTTAGTAAGAGGAAATTCCCATGGAAGATGAATGTCCTTCAAGTACATGCCAGCAGATTTTGACTTTAAATGCAACAAAAAGGAATGAATCACATCTTGGAGGGCTATATATAACACCATGTTGAGCATAGCAGCTAGTTTCTAATATCCTTGTGTTACAAGAATCTTGCACTTGAGCTGAGTCTCTGGATAACTTCACAGATTATTTTAGTGTTCAAACTTGAGACTGCAGCTTGACTGCAACTCCTTGTTTTTCTTTCCTCCCTGCTTTCCCCAGGAGTCATGTCATGTAGGTAGCACACATTAGTCATATATAAACTGGCATTTTTGTTTTGCACTGCAACTCTGACACTTGCTGAAATCTCTGTTTCAGGTACAAACTTGGTTAAGAAAGCTATTTATGCTATGGTTGAAGGAGATTGTGATGAGGTAAGATTTTATAATCAAAACTTTCATAATGTAAATGGTTTGCACTCTCTTGTATGTGGATTCATTTCACAGGTTTTTCTTCTACAGGACTTTTCTTAGGTGGGAAATAAGTTGGTAAGAAGCTTCTTTGTAATAAAAGGGAAAACAACCTCAAAAATAAAGTATGGCACAAATAGGAGATGGACTTCCTAAATTTGTCCTAAGTGCTGAAATTCAGCAATTTGAATTGTGAAACTGCCTCAGCCTTCACTCAGGCCCATTTTCCTGCAAGGGCCCCAGTTTGAGGTGCAGCTGAGCAGTGGGATGAGCATGTCCTGTGTGGCCCTGCCTTCCCTTCAGAGCACACAGAGGCACAGAACAGTGTGTGCTGTGCTGCTGCAGAATGTGGGTTTATCACAGCCACTCATCAGCCTGCTCTGACACTGCACAGAGCAGGGCTGCAGGGGGTTAGCACAGTGACACAGACCTGCAAGGAGACACTGAATCACTGGCAAACTTCCTGCCCTACAAGTTGTTTCTCTTTTACCAGATTACAGTTCCTGCTTTTTGTTAAATCATAAATATATACATAAAGCAACTCTATTGTTGTGTGCCTTGCTTAACTTGTGAGGAGCTCTCCATCCGTCCATCCATCCATCCATCCATCCATCCATCCATCCATCCTCAAGCAGGTTCTCTGTCCCTTTACCTTCCAGCTCCTTGGCACAGTGCAGTTGTTCCTGATATGTGAGCACCTCATTTCAGTGTATTATAGTTAATGAGCCTTTGATCTCTGTTATCTTACTTCAGCTGCTCCCTCCATTGTCCCCCTGCTCTCTCAATTGTCCCACTGCTCCCTGGGGAAGTTTCTTATGCAAAGCTACAATTGGTGTCACAGGACTTCTGGCACACACTCTTGTTTATTTTTCCACTTGTGTTTTGCCTCATGCAGCATCCCTGCCTGTGCTCTGCCTTCATTCCTTGAGAGATTTATTCTTCCCCTCAGATCCCTTCATGCCTTTGCTTGCTGGTGTCTTTTTCCCCCTCACCTTCTAATTTCTGTTGTGCTTGGGCAGTACAGTGCAGTTTGTAATTCTTTTAAGTTCTTCCTTTTGCCTTCTTGTTTCTATCATGGTTTCTAAAATGCTTTCCTCTAATCTCTTCTACTACTTGCCTACACTGAGCTAATCAAGAAGAGGTTGGTTGGTTTGTTTTCCCCATTGCTTTCCACTGTGGTCTTCAGTTGATTTCCCATTTCTAGACCAGTTAAGATTTTTTTTAAATTGCAAAATACTTGAGGATCAGGGTTACAGTGTTCACACCACAGCTGCAGAAGTGAGATGCAGAGAAGGGAAGGGAATGGCCCACTGTTGTTAGAGAGTCAGGAGTGGAACTGGATGTTTCTACTCATGCTCTGAGTTGCAGTAATTGCTGTGTAATTTCTGAATGTCTGTGTGCTACTTCTCATGTAAATTCATTTCTAGATTGGACTGTCTAACAGGTGACCTCTAACAGTAACCTCTTCTGTGTCTGTCTTTTTCCTCTACCACTGTCACATTAATCCAAGATCCCTTTTTGCTGGTTTTTTATCTCCATAAACATGAAATAAATGTGATAAGGGTTGCAGGTCTGCAGTGAGACTTCATTAAGTCTTAGTCACAGATTTTCTTCTCTGGTGCTGTGTAAATGCTTTGGACGAGGGGCAGAGGGCATTGCTCAGATTCTGCCTCTTTATTCAGAGGCACTACAGTTCAGACTCCTTGAATTGTGTGCTGGATGGGGGCAGCCATGGTTTTGGAACTGCTGTTTGTAGAATGATGATTCCAAACTCATCCCCTGTCTTTGGGGGCTTTTGCACCAGCTGAGTCTTGTGCTGGCACTGAATTTTGAACTGGGAGCCCTTTAGGGAGCATGGAATAGAAGCAGAGTATTTTTTCTGCACCATCAACACCCACACTTATTTTTATTTATGTTGTTCTTTTCCACATATAGGTTATCCACAACCAAACAGCCAATGTTCTCATAGTTCTTTTTTTTTTAATTGCCACCAAGTAGGTTTCTTCCACATACCCAAAATGGTGCAAAATAAGGATGTTGGTTACTTGTACTACATGGTGGAGTGCTGAGTTTTCAGTCAGATCAGAATCTGAAAAATCTAACTAGGCACCCATGAAAAGCTCTGCCTGACTCTTGGGTCTCACCAGTTTTCACAACAGTTGTCAGGAGATAAGTTTCTGATTAATTGATGCTTAAAGCTCATCATACACAAAGTAGTGCATCATAATAATTTGTCTGTATGAGGTGTATAAATAGTTTAATCATCCCTGCAGCTTTTAAGGTATTTTTCTGCATCTTTTAATAAAATCAGAATCCTGATGAAAATAAAAAGATACTGCTTTTTGAGATAAGATGGAGTACAATTAAAAACAAAATGCTATTTTCTGAAACTTGCTCGGAATAGGATTAAAAACATGAATATGCAGCTGTGGGTGTCGGGAAAAATTTCCAAAGGCTGCTTGGAAACTCTTCCCTTCAATCTAATTATGGAATAGATGCAGTAAATAGACTTAATTTTAATAACTTGTGGCATATAATCTGATAAATGCCTCACTCAGTGTGTTGCTTTTCAGAGTATCACAGATTTGGCTTTAGAGGTACCAGCATTGAGTCCTGAAAAACAAAGGATTTATACAACACACAGATGAAAATCTTGACAAATCACAGCTGATGGGTGGCATTTCAAAGGCTGCTGCAATGTTCTGGTGTTTAAGGACATTTTTTCCCCCCTGTAGGCTGTTTTAGTGGGAATAAACCAAGGCAGGCCTATGGAATGAGTGATTTACAGTGGTCAGCAGCCTGCCTGAGATTCTGCTGGGTGCAAAATCTTCCCCAGGGGTGGTTTCTGTGGGAAGGCTGGGGAGTGAGAAAGTGAGGAGGTGAATTGACTGGAATGGAATCTGTGCAGGGGAGGAGCTGGCCATGGAGCTGGCCATGGCCTACATTAGAATAGAAACCAGGGAAGTGATCTGGTCTTGGGGGTGGCTGCTTGAACCAGAAATAACCTTCAGGCCTGAGGAGAGTACTCAACAGCAGCTTCCAGCTGGAGTGTCTGCATATAGCACTACAAAACTTGGGGATCTCTGATTTGTTGTTTTTTTTTACCTTTGTGACTTTCTCAACTATTTGATGTTCATAAATCCTGATATTTGGGGTAGTGAACTGTAATGGGCTGAGTTTCCAGCAGATCACAGTGACTTAGGGTAACTATGGGCTGGTTGCATAGAAAAGATGAACTATGAAAACAAATCAGGTGAAGGTGAATAGTTCTACTTCCAGGTCCAAAGTTTTGGAAATGCTTTTTGTCCAATTTAAAAAAGAAAAGCATGTGCTGACTGCAGCAAGGTGGGTGTCTGGCTGCTTTTTGTGCTGCTCTTGCTGGCAAGCAATTTCCCAAATTAGCCTAAGACCATCCTATGGAACTGATACATCCCTTAATTACAATTAGGCAGGAGGAATTGTTCATAGGCAGATTTTCCATCTGTAACAAATGACTGAAGAATCTGCATACAATCCATTCACTTTGTATTACTGAAATAATGTACCATGCAAGTGGTAACTAAATAAGACTCCAGTAAGTGGGACTTCAAAAACCTTTTTTAAGCAAAAATGTAGAACATGAAAGGGAACCACAGATTCTCATGGGACTTCTCATTGAAACTTCAAGGTGATTCAGAGTGGGGTTTTTGACCACATTAGTAGGTGTGTGATTTTATTTCAGCACCACACTAGTAAAAATGAAATGTGTATTTTTATGGAATCCTATTTGAAATCATTACATTACATATTTTAGTGTCTTCTTAATCTACAAAACATGTAGATTTTGGGTAGTGCTTGTCTTTAAAGGCTGAGGCGGTTAAATTGATTAAGGACACTGGACAAGCTCATAACTTGAGTCTGATGATCTGTCAGACTTAAAAGTAAGAATAGCAACCTCCTCTGTGAGTGCTGAGAGGACTTTCCTTATTTGATTTGGCTGTATCTATTCTATGACTTGGGTTTTAAACTTGAGTTCCTTCGGAGTTTGAACTGAAGAAGGAAGAAAGTTTGACCACTCCAGTTGGCTTCAGTTCAGGAATAAATTCAAGGTATGAAAATGTAGCAACAAGGAACGTTGCACTCCACTCTTAATTTAGAAATCTTTTTGCTTCTAAACCCATTTAATATTAGAGTTCAGCTAAAATGTTAGTTTTATGAAACTGAAGATAAAAGAGAATGTCACAACCTTCAGAAAGTTGCAACTTGAGCAGAAAATGCTGTTAAATCCAATCAGAGCTTTGCTGCCCTTCAGGGTGGTGTTACTGTGTTATCAGAGGATTTAACAGGCATGTGTGTACTACAAAATCGACCCACAAGAGCAGAAATAAATGTAACAATTGAAGGTTTGGAGCTTGATTGAAAAGCTCACACAGGAAGAGATGCATTCTTCACCAAAGGAAGCTAATGAAATCTGAATAAAATATGCCTGTGTTTCCTTTTCAGATAACAGAAACATGTCTTCAGCTGCAGTATGTTGAGATCAGGGAATTACTTTTCATTGTGCTGAGACTTCCTTAGAAATACCAGAGCAAATCTCTTGCATTTGCTTTCAAGATGAGCATTCACTCAGGTAGTGGGATTCCAACAAACCTGTATTTCAACATTTAACCACTCCCTTCAGCTCAATCACCTGCAGTGCTGGAAGTGTTTTAGCATTGCCAGGTGTTGGTGCTTGCAGTTGGATGGAGAGTTATTACATCACTCTGCCAGGTTACTGAACCTTTGAGAGAGTGAATGCCCTTGGTAGCTGAGAGTTCAAATAAATAATCCTCTGCACAGTGGATTTACACAGGTCACATTCCTTCTTTGGCTTCAGTGTTTTGTTTAAATTGAAATTAAGAAGTTGTACAATGCGTAAAAAATAGCCCTCTCCAGCAAAATTATAGCTCTTCCATAATTTTTTACAGATGAATAGTTATCCATTTTAATGGATGAAGGATGTTAGGAGTACTCCATCAGCTCACAGGGCTTCCTGGTAACGTTCTGGGAGATGCCAACTAGAGAAATTCAATCTCTCATTCTTGTCACAAAACTAAGAATTGAATTAGGTTATCCTAAGTGTGCAGCTACAACACTGCCCTGCTGTAATTTAAGAACTCTGGTGATTAATACTTTAATGTGTGACTCTTAGTTCCTTTTTGTAAAGTGAACTGTTTCCCAGTCTTATATTGTTCATAGGGTCATTATCCCCAGCTTTATTGTTCTTTCAGCATCCTTACACTGAGAAACACAGGTGGAATTACTACCCATTGGAATGTGGCAGCCAGTGGTTAGACAGGTCACCTCCAATAAGATTTAAAAATCCATTTAATGTATATATTTGACTCAAGTTTCAGGCCACTCTAACCACTGGCTGCCTCCCCCTTTCACACTGGCCCAGCACCTCCTCAGACTGCAGAAAACAAACCCCCAGAGAGAAAAAGGAAAGGTTTTCTGCCAGGTGGCTTTGGAAGGAGCTCAGGAACCAGCCTTGAGAGCTGGCAGAGAGGCCAAGGGAAAAGGGAGTGGGAATGTGTGCCTGAAAGAAGGGAGGTCACAGAAGCCATGAAGTAGATGGACTTTACCTGCTCTACAAATCCAGGCTGATATTTTGGTCCTGTATTTTCATTCTGTGGCCTTTTTACAGTGACCATCAGCTCCTGTTCAATATGTGGATGTTCCCTGTCAGGGGGTGGATGGAGCCCAGGCCTTGTTAGCTCAGCCCATGTTCTTGTGCAACCAGGATCTCTTGGAAATAGCAGAACCTTAAATAATTGAGTTGGGCACCAGGAAAGAGGCAGAATTAGTTTTTATTTATGTGGAGGTGATGCAGGGCTTGTCAGTTATGGCAGAGCTCTGTTCAGTGCAGGTGGAGAAAAGAGAGAGAAACAATTTGAAAAATTCTGAAGTTTTGTAACTAATGTCTTATCAATGCCACTGTAGTTTTTTGCCTGTGCTTGAGAGTTCTGAGATAATTTTGAGTCTTTATTTGGACTACTCTTGGACTTGGGTTTGGTCTGAGTTATTTCTGACAGGTCTTTCTGCAACTGGGATCTTACCAACACAGCGGAAAAAATATGGAAAACTCTGCTTATTCTTCTGGTGTGCACTGTGATTGGGGTTTAGGGTATTTGTTGGTACCCAAGTTGGATCAGGCTTGGAGCAACCTGGGATAGTGAAAGGTGTCCCTGCCTATGGCAGGGGGTTGGAACTGGGTGATCCTGAAGGTGCCTTCCAACCCAGACCAGTCTGTGATTTTTGTATTGAGCACAAATATTCACTGCAAATGTTGGCTCTGACAGCTGGTGTCAATTCAAAGCTTTTATCTACATCTAACTCAAAGGAATCAGGGGTCAGAGATATTAAATCATTAAGTAAATCCCCATGTGCCAAGTTCCTGTGACATGCAGAAGTTCAGTTACTCATTCAAAGTATGCTTTGGACCCTAACCTGTTTGGTAGCTTGGGTTTTGGGGGAGGATGTTGGGAGACACAGGCTGTTTAGGATTTGTTTTTTGATGTTTGTTGATAATTTGTTTGTTGGGTTGTTTTTTACCCTTGTTACAAGGTGGTGAACTGAAATACTTTTTACAGCCAAGAACTGAAATCTTGAATGTTGTTTACAATTACAGTTGTGGATAAACTGCTATAATACATTTTTTTTATATGTGGGAATGGATGCTTAATGGGGAAATATTGCTTAATTAAGAAAAGATAAGAAGAAATAAATTCCATTCATTGCTAACAAACATACCTTTAAATAAAACCTTTGGAATTGGTTCAGCAATCGTGTACTTGCAACTGCCGACTAACACGACACGCTTTTTTTCTTTCTCTTTCTTTCTTCCCTCTCTTAAAGGTTGTATTGGAAACAGAAATCACAAATAAGTCTGCTTTGAAACTTTATGAAAACCTTGGTTTTGTGCGAGACAAGAGGCTGTTCAGATACTATTTAAATGGAGTGGATGCACTGCGTCTGAAACTGTGGCTGCGTTAGGAGACCCCATCCCAGCCAGCGAGCGACGTCCCAGCAGCGCAGAGTTGTGTTTTGCATGCAATGCAATTTGTCCCAAATTGCTTTGCAAGGTGGACTTTAGTACTTTCCATGCAGCTCTTAAACCTGTCAGTGTCCCATTGAGTGTCGCACACATTCGTTGCACTTTGGCATGGCGCATTTGTTCCGAATTAAAGCCGATTGTCTCAGACTCCGAGTCCTTTTGGTACCAGCCAGATGTGCCAGGTGATAGCCAAGATATGTTCATTTGCAAGTCTGCTGACTCTTTAGGACATCCACACAGTGAACGTTTCATCAGAGAAAACCTGGATGGGAGCGCCGCTTTTGGTTCCCGAAAATTCAAAATAAAGCCAATTGTAGATTGTAAAATTCTATAAGTATACTAACATTTCATACAAAAATTGCCATAGTTTTCTGGGGAAGAAGAAGAAGAAAAAGAAAAAAGGCTTCAATTTTAGGTTTTATTTTTCAATATTGAATTTTTCCATTCTTAAATATTGGTACCTCAGTGATTAGTGGATGAAAAAATGTATTGTAGGGTGGGGTGTGTGTTACAATGAGTAACCATTAAATTGCGTCTGCCAGTGCCTGTATAGATAAGTATATTTGTCTTCACCTCTAAGTTTGGAGTGCATGCTTTTATTCTTTTACTTTCTTCAGTTGTCTTTGCAAGGAAAAAAAAAAAATCTGCCTTTATTTAAATTCTGGATTTGATAATAAATTATTTCAGATTTTTATAATTCGGATACTTCTCCCAAACAAGGGTTTGGAAGGCCCTTCTTATAGCAAGAAGTGTAAGCTGTTTTGAAAACCTTGAGTAGCTGCTAAAAGAACCTGGTGGCACCAGTGAATCTCTGCTGGGTTTGGATGCACTTTTGTCATTAAAAGAGTGAGGGACTTCTTTTAAAAGAAGATAGAGAAAATTAATGTAAATTGGTATGATTTTTATTTAATCAAAATTATTGCTAGAAGCTCTGAGAAACAGCTATTTTAAGATAGTTGGAACAGTTTTTTTTCAGATTTACATTGCTTTGCTTCAGTGTTCTAAAATGCTTCAATCTTTGGTTCTTGGGCTTGGAAATTAATTTCAAGGTGTATCTTATGCATTTTCAGCTGCTCTCATTTTCTCAACTTACTAAATGAACTAAATTATTGGGGGATTTTTTCCCCTCTAAAATCAAAGCAGCGGGGAAGGAATTCTGTCTCTCTTTCTTGCATTCACTCTTGCTCTGTTTTTCTCTAATTTTTTTTTCCTTCTTTATTTGGGCTTACATAGGTTTTACCAATACCCATCAATTTGTTCAGTAATGACAGTGTTGAGGCTTTCTTGTTCCGTGTGATTCCATAGCCCAAGCCTGTGAATCAGTTGGGTTGGTTTTTTTTCTCTCTTTTTTTTTCTTTTCTTTTGAAAGACAAAAATAAAGGTATTAGGTGACTTGTGGAAGCATCTCTGTAATCAGAGATCTCAGAATATTCAGAGTTGGAAGGGACCCACCAGGATCAAGTCCAGCCCTGAGGTGAATGGTCTGTACAGGGATCAAAAGGATGAACTCAGTGAATCCACTCTCGTGGAATTGAGTGAATTCTCCAGATTTGCCTTACTACACTTTTATTTTTTCTTCTTTTTTAGGATTTGGTTTGAGTCGTGGGGTTGGTTTTGGGGTTTTCTTTTTGGTTTGTTTGTTTTCATTTTTGCTAATTACTGTACACTAAAAACAAAACCAACAAACCCCCTACCTCCAGTATCATTTGGAAAAGAGCCCTGTGCAGGTAAACTGGATTTGAGCAAAGCCGCCTTTTGCACAGACCAATGGCACATGGTGATGGACGTTTCTTACCATGTACAAATCATGAGTTGTATTTGAAAATAAAGATTTTTAATGGAAATCGGCCCTGCTGAGTTTTCTGCTTGTAGAGACACCATCTGTGCTGTCAAGGGGGTCTGTTCCCCTCAGTAAAGAAAACTCATCTTTAAAAGGGTGCCCAAACAAAGTGGTGTAATTGGGTCTGTTACTCCCAGGACATGCTGGAGCTTGGCCTAAAGCCTGTGTTTAGCCACTGCTGCCTTGATCAAACCTCTTGTTACCCTGCTCCCTCAGGAGTGCCATTTTTCTGGGTGGCTTTTCAGCAGTTTTGGTCAGTGTTGGTAGCCAGTGCATTGAGTCAGGTTTCCCTCAGCTGTGGTCCAGGACTAGGGCCTGCCTTGGAGCTGGATCAGGGAGGTTTCAGACCTTGCAAGCAGCTGTTGGGCTTGAATCACAAATTGCAAACTGGGCTGCCTTGTGTGTCTTGCTGGGGTTTCAATCTGCAAAGCCAGACAGGCAAGTTTTCTATTGGTTAATATTTAAGCTGTGGGTGTCTTCAGATTCAAAAGCCGACTGGCAAGTGAGCTGAAATCTCTCCTCGCTGCCAAAAACATCCCTCTGGAGCAGACTTCAAATACAATTTTGGTTGGTTATTGTAAGAAGTGGGTGCTGCCATGCCTGTGTTGAAAATAGTGAGCAAAATAGGTGCAGGTCCCTCATTTTTGTTTTTCAAAGAGCATACAGCCTGAAAGGTTCTGCCATGGCTGCTGTGTCACAGGTCACTGCAGGAGACACTGAGCTGCATGTGTTGGGTCCTGTCAAGCAGATTTGTTCTCTGTGCTGCTTGGGATTAGGAAATCAAGTGGGAAGCCTTGAATTTGCATAGGTTTTCAAAAGGAATCTAGCAAGGAAAAGTTGGTTATTTCTCCTGTCTGTTGCTAAACACAGTTCTCTCCCCCTCGCCTTTTTGCATTGACAAATCTAACTAAGGAGTTGATTGCTTTTATATTTAAATTTGCCCAAATGTTGCTACTGGCTGACGTGTCGGTCTGGATGTTTGCATTCATTATGTTGTTTTTTTAAGAAATGATCAGGTTCATCACCTTCAAGGCATCATCAGATTGGTGTTGCAGAGTATGTCACAAACTATTCTTCAGGGCACTGCAAGACATTGCTACAACTCAGTGCTGTGTTGAAAATCTTCAGGTCTTGTACAAACATTACAACCTATGTTGGAGTTCAGGTATCAGGTGGGCATCTATGAAAATAGCAAGTGTATCTCAAAATACTGGACTGCTGTTTTGAGTGGATTATATTCTTCTGTCCCTTTATCCTTTTTGATGAGAACAAAACCAGTGGGGTTACAAAATGTACAAGTTGTCTAAATACAATGCAGTCAAATAAATGGTTACGTTGTTTATCTATTTCCTTTTCAACGGGAATGTTCTAATGGTTGTTTTGCTTTGTCTACGAAATACAAATACACACTTGCTCAAGGCCAGGCTGGGTGGAGCTTGGAGCAACCTGGGCCAGTGGAAAGTGATCTTGAAGGTCCCTTCCAACCCAAACCATTCTGGGATTCTCTGACAGAGAAACGGTGGGAAAATTTTTACAAGAGGAAACTCTGTTATCATGACTTGATTTAAAACTGCCATGCTTGTGTCGGGAGCATCTTGAACATCATTTATCTGAACAGTGTCACAGCTGAACTGAAATGGGTCCTTTCTTATGGCTGTTAAGTCACGACTTACACAGACACTGGATTTTCCTGGGAGGTAAGGAGGGGGGTTTATTATTTTGGTTGCAAGTAAGAAAAAATTGAGAACTGCTTGCAGCCCTTGCAATGCTGAGAACTCTTTTTAAAGCATACAGAGGATTCCTGTATGTACTTAGAAAAAAATGTACTTTTTAAATCCTCTCAAAGTTCTTTTCATGTACTTTAAGCTTTATTCCCTCTACCATTGTATCCAGGCTCCTAAAACTCTGGGAATTTGCCAGCAGTTGTGGCTGTGTGACTGTGTTAGAGAGGTGTGCAGGGACTGAGGGCTGTAACCAACCTGCCAGAGACTGCTGCTCATCTGCCAGGAGCTCCAAGGCCCTTCTTCCAGATTCCTTCATGGTTCCTTACAGCTCCCAGTACCTAAAGAGGAGCTTTTTCACAAGGGCATGGAGTGACAGGACAAGGGGAAATGGCTTCAAATTGACAGAGGGTGGATTTAGAGTGGAGATGAGGAAGAAATTCCTGACTCTGAGGGTGGTGATGTGACTGCCCCTGGATCCCTGACAGTGTTCCAGGGCAGGCTGGATGGGGCTTGGAGCAGCCTGGGACAGTGGAAGATGTCCCTGCCCACGGCAGGGGGTGGAAAGGATTGTCCCTTCCAACCCAAACCATTCCATGGTTATGTCATCCTAAGGAATGATTCTCCAGCTGTTCAGCCCTTGCAGGTGCCTGAAGTGTGTAACCTCCAGGTGGGAGACACAGATTTAAATTCCAGCTCTGCATCCACCACAAGTTCCATCCTGGATTTAAGAAATTATCTATCACAATCAAAACTGAACCCTGAGAGCATCAGCAAAAAATGTCCTAAACAGCTTCTTAACTTTTCTGAGAGGTGTTTTTCCTGTTTTCTGCACCAGCTGCTGCCTTGATTTGGGGCATTTTCTTTAAAAAAAAAAAAAAGAAAGCAAAAGCAGGACAGGAAAATTATTTTCTGCTGAAGTGAATGCTTCTCTCCAGGTGTGAAAGACTGAGAGAAGGTGACAAAGAGGAGGTAGTGGCTGAAGATTGAATACAGGACCTTAATAATAACTGGTTTCTACTTTCTATCTGTAACGAGATGCCACCTGCTGCTCTCTGTGTTTGTAAAATACCAGTTAAGAAGAAGGTTGAAAAAGTAGGTGACTGAGCAGCTTTGCTAAAGTAAGAAAGATTTATGCAAAGCTGAAGGTATTATATATAATAATAATATTGTAGACTTGTAGAATAACATGAGTTGGAAGGGACCCGTAAAGATCATTGTAGCCCAGCTTCTGAAAAAATTAATATAACATAATATAACATAATATAATATAATATAATATAATATAATAAAAATACAAGCATTGAAGGAAACAAGTGGTTGCATTTTTCTGACCTATGACTATATGAAAATTGCAACTCTGCTTGACTGATATATATGTGTATGNAATAAAATACCAATATGCAATATAAAATATAGCAAAATATAATAAAAATTATATTTATTATACTTATTGTATTTATTTTGTTTTTATTATATTATTTTAATATATTATTTTTATTATATTGTATTAATTTTATTATATTAGCTATGCAACCCCCTTGCAGACAGCACCCTAAAAATCCTTGCCCTATGTGAACACACTCCTTTCCATGAGTAATTTAGAGCACACAGTTAATTGAATACTCTGGTGTTGCCACAGTTCCCTCCTGAGGGATGGAAAAAGCTCTTAGTCTCAATCAGAATTAGTCTTTAATATCAGCAAGAGCAAACAAAGGAGCCCTCGGAGCTGGATGTTTGATGGAAGGGGCTGATGTGTCACTCCTGAATTGGGCTGAGTGTGCTCCAAGCCCATTGACTCCGAGCAGGAGGCTGTGCTGGAGGAGATAATTACAAAAAGAAGAAACCCAGCTGCTCTTCAGACAAATTAAGGATGTCCTTCTCCCTCCTCTCCCCTCTCCATGCTGCTCTGGGACTCCAGCAGCTCTCCAGGAATGAAAAGCACTTTCAGGTTCAGCCCTAATGAAGGGCTTGCACCATCCGTGGCTCCTGCTGCTGGTCAGTGATAGAATTCACCAGAAAATGGGATTTTTTTTTTCTTTTCCACCCATTTTTTTAACTCAGGTGACTTGATCCAAAAGCCTTTTGGTGTCCTTAGGTCCGAAGTCTCTCCTGTGGCTGGCACAGGGCTGTGTTTCTTGCAGCAATAAACTGAGCTTGTTAGGGATGAGTGAGCTGGGCTGCCTGAAAATGTAAACAGCCTCAGAAAGTAAATAAATTGGGAAGTGGTTCAAGCCACAAATGGCAGTCGGAGCCTTTTCCTGCAAATAGCAGAGATTTTTATCTCGCTGTCTGAAAGTGACATTCAAAGAATTGCTCTCTTGGGATTGGAAAAGAAGTTCTTCATTACAGGAAACAGGTCTGGGTATGATTAAAAAGCTGAAGTGTTCTCCTTGGGTTTTGTTTTTGGTTTTGTTTTATTGAAGGGAAATTGAAAATCTGACCATCTCCGGGCTGTCAGTGAAGCAGAGATGACTCCAATGGCTCCATTTATAAACTGACAAATGGAATATGGAGCAGACATTTACAGAGATGCTGCCTTGCACTGAGCTTTATAATCTCAGTATTCTCAGTCCTTCGTATGTGTCAAAATAGGCCAAAAATGCATTTATTGAAATGTCAAACTTCAATGTTCTGGCTCTGCCCGTGTGGATAGAAAATAACTTTTCTATCTCTCCAACAGGAATTTTGTAGTTTTCTGTGAGATTGTTTTGCAGTTTACTGTGTGTTCTTGGAAAGTCCTTTGGAAGAAATGCACTCGGAAAACTCTCAGCCTCAAAATCCCAGGAACATTCGAACCTACAGAAAGAGCCCTTTTTTTTCACAGATCCTGCAAGTGACAGCTCCTGTTTTTTCCTCACCAGCTGAAGAGCTTAATCCAAGCATGGAAATAAAAACCAAATTCCAGAAAAACATTTTTAAAGTATCTTCTTAATGATCTTTTGCCAGCTCCGTCCCTCTTCCCCTCCTGCTTGAGCTCTGCAAACTTTTAGTTTCAAGCTGTTCTAGCATTCAAAGGATGGATTACTGTGGGTAAGTTTTCCCTGGTAAATAGTTTCCAGGAGAGATTTAGATTTCCTTAAGCTGCAAATTTCTGCTGCTTGAAATGCAAAGATAATTTTCTGGGGTTTCTATTGGTTGTATCCAGCCCAAAAACTCCTTTCTGTCAGTGTGCACTGGATGCATTGTCAGTCAGCATCAGGCAAAGTGGCTCAGGACAGGCTGGGGAGGAGCTGCAGCCCTCAGAGGGAGGAAGAAGGGGAAACTGAGGCAGGAGAGGCTGGGTGTGCTGGAATCCTTTGGATTAATGATTTCTGGAAATCAGAACTGCTGCTTCTTCAGAGGCAAGTGCTGTCATCATTGGAGTACATGGATTGTCCAAACCTTGTACAGATGGGAGGCTTGGGATGCGCTGGAGGGGTGTCCAAAGGAAATCTGCTCATCCTCCGTGCTTTTCTTCTCTCTGTGCAAACAAGAATGGCCTGAACAAGCATTATCCTGCTTAAAACACCAGATCACATGGCAGGGGAGAGGCACACAAAAGGGCAAAGAGAGGATTTGGTTTGGGAGTTACCATTTGTCAGCCCTTGGTTGTTAGAGGAGCCCGATCTCATGGACTTGAGCCAAAGCAGTTTCTGCTGGGACTTTCTGCAGCCACAGGGATTAATCCTTAAAGCTGGTCCTGACACAGGATGGGGCCTCTGACTCCTGTGACTCAGATGAGGCTCGAGGCTCAGATCGCCTCGCTGAGCCAAAAAGAAACTGAATTTTGCCTTAAAATTAGGACTTGAGGGGGAAATGGTGCACCACAGCTGGTTACAGCTAACAAAACAGTAATAAAGCAAAGCACCCCTGAAACAGCAGCTACACCAGAAGCTGTCCCAGCTGGGGCAGCTCTCTGGAACAGGCAATACCTTGAATTGGCACTCCTAAATCCCTGCTGCCCATCACAGCCATCCTGGTTGTCACCCTGCCTTGGGACAGGGCTCCCTTTCTCCAGCAGTGAGAGCAGAACAAACCCCTGGCCATGAAACTACAGCTCCCATGTATCCTGGGCTTTTCCCACATTTCTGCTTGAATCCAGCAAGAATTTCACCCATTTGCCTGCAGCCAGTGAAGGCACTGATGGGGTTGGCATCAGTTTGCCTGTGAACAGGTGGATGCAGGGCTGGGGGCTTTGAATCCTCCTGGTCCCATCTCCCAGGTCACAAAGGACAAGAGGAAACAACCCCAGGTTGTGCCAGAGGAGGTTTGGATTGGATACAGGCAAAAAGTTCTTCACTGAAAACATTGTCAAGCCCAGGGAAGCGATGGAGCCACCATCCCTGGAGGGATTTCAAAGCCACAAGGATGTGGCACTTGGGGACATGAGTTCATGGTGGCTTTGGCAGTGCTGGGGGAATTGGTTGGATTGGATGATCTTAGAGGGCTTTTCCAACCTAAATGATTCCATAAGTCTCCACATTGTTGCTCTGAATACATGGTATTCACTCAAAAATCTCAAGACACAGACTTTACACAAAGGATTTGTCTTTTCAAGAGAAATGTTTCATCCAGAGCAGTCACTTTTGGTCCATGTGACCACCTGGGCACCTTTGGAAGTCAAAATTTACAGCAAGACTTTTCTCCTTCTGAAAGGTTCTGTAAAGCTTCCAGCTGCTTTTCCAGTCCTCTGGCTCCTACAGCTGTGCCCCACAGTGCTCTTTATGTGGGTCACCAAGTGTTACCAGGCTGATTCATGAAGGTCTGGAGTATCTGCATGGCAGCTGGATTCTGCTGGGAGCCTTAAAACCACCCCTGCCTGGGCCATCCCACTCCTCTGTGCTGGGTCAATCATCATCAGCAGCAGCAGCAGCAGCAGCAGCTCTGCTGGCAAGAGCTTTACACAGAAATGAGGCAAGAGAAGGTTGGGATGCACAGGTGTCATCTCTACACTTGGTTTTTAATAGGAAATCTGGGGGGGAAGCAGGGAGGCAAGGCTGTGCTGGTGGATGCAGCAGTGCCACGGGGCAGAGGGAACAGAATTCCCATATTTTTATGTGCTTTATACACCTGGGGCAAACCAAGCCTGGTGAAACAGGTTCTTCCTCGATTTTAAGTGCCTCAAATAGGGTGGGGTAACACAGGTGTGGAGAAAAGGGGTAAGGGGTAGGAGGAGAGGAAAGTGCCAGGGATGGGAGTGAAGAAGAGTGAAGCTCGTGAAGTGTCCCCAGTGTCTCCTGCATGCATGGAGATGGGCACTCTGGGGGGCTGGGAGGGGATTTCACAGATAATTTGGGACTCCAAACAGATAATTTGGGACTGCAAAGAGTGACAACAACGTGGTGCCTCTTGCAGAGGGATCAGGAGGGCCTGCTCTGAAAGGGCAGCACCCCGTTCAGCTGAGCAGCTCTGTGTGGCCAAAAGGAGGTGCCCGAACAGGTTGAGAGGAGGTGAAAAAAATGAACTCCTGGTGCAGAATGGGCTACCAGAGCCCACAGAAAGACAGAACCAGGGTGGAAGAGCAGCCCTGTCTGCAGCCAGGTGTGTGCCCTCCTCTGAGAAGATGGTGCCCCTCAGCAGAAATGCACATCTGGTGCTGTATTTGTGTCAGGGTGATGAACTGAGCCAGCTCCCAGAAAGGTTCAGCTAGCAGAGGAAAGGCTGGGAGCAAGGGCAGGGAGAGGAGGACCCTGGTATTTTGGCTGTGAGAGCAGCTCAGCCACCATGAGTGACCTCTCCCAGCTGAACATTGGCAGCTCTGGTCGCCCTCCCTGTGTGTTCCCCCATGGAGCAGCTTCCAACTCAGTTATAAAACAGCCCAGACTGAACCCTGCTCTTGTGTCCATCTCCTCCAGGAACACAATCACCTTCAGCCTCTGCCTTTCCAACACCCTCTGATTAATTTTTCTTCCTCCAGGCTGGTGTGGCAGTGAGGGCTCTCCCAGAGGAGCAGCAAGGAAGAAGGACTTCTCCAGAAGCTGCTCCCAGCTTCTGTGTCCACCAAACCCCTGATGCCTTAAGTTTTAGCTTTCATATTTTCAGATTCTGTACTGCCTTAGTGTGTGACTCTGAACTTCATATAAAGTGTCAGCAAGTTCTCCTCACACTTCAGTCAGACACAACAATCCTTTTCCAGCCTGAAAACCAAGGACACCACTGCAGCTCCAGGCCCAAAAAGTGCAAACAGCAGAGAGCTGAGGAGAGCAGACTGGGAGGGTGGGACTGCATCACCTGGAGCTGGAATTGGACAATTCACCCCATTGTGGAAATGGAGCAGAGCTTATAAAAGTGAGAAAACTCTGACCCATTGTCCACCTTGGGTCCATCTTGGGCAGAGCCACGGCCGGGCTCTTGTGCTGCCCCGGGTGTGTCCTTTGAAGGCCTTTCATAAAAACCTCCTTCATGCCTTTAACTCTCCAGCAGCCTCTCTAGGCATCACCTTGACATGCAATGGAGCCAGGGAGGGATCTCCTGCTCGTCCAGGGGTGCTCAGCACAGAGCTCAGCCTCCACTGGGATGGTGCAAGCAGGCAGATAAATGTTTTCATGTTTAAGAGCAGGGAATTAATCACATCTGCCAAATCTGTCTTGGTAAACAAGCTTCAGCTTGACCTGGGGAACCTGAAATGATACATCCTACTTTTCCATTTGGAAACTGTTGTTTTCTTTCAGTTAAGCTTTCTATGTCCTTAGAACGCTTTTGGGATTATTCTCTGTTTCTGGCCAGGCACCGAGAGGGGAACAAACAGTGAAAATCTGTGCAAAAGCCTTTTCTCCTGGAGGCTGGAGGTGTGGGCTGCACCCCCCTGAGCCACCTGAAGAATATCAGGGAGATGGATGTTCAGGGACCCATCAGAGCCTTCACCATGGCCACACCTTTATCTAAAAACTGAGATAAAGCTTTACCTGAAACGGAGCCCCAGGCCACGTTCTCTGACAAAACTCTGTGGGGAGAGATGCAAAGGACCAAGAGGCTACAATCCATAAACCTTTAGGAAAAGTTTCACTGCCACAGAAGATGTGGCAAGTTAGGAACCTGGTCAGGGCTGGTATCCACCTCAGGGGATGGGCAGAACCCCAGGCTGCTCTCCCAAGCCAGGCTCTGCTCTCCCAGCACATTTAAGCCCAGATCTCTGTCTGGGAGGAAAGGCTGGGTTTCATCATAACAGGCTTTAATTGTGTGGGGAATGTGCTGCTTCTCCAGGTGTTGGGTTACTGCCTGTCCTCTAAAAGCAGGGACATTTCCTCAAGGTCAGGGGCTTCGTGTGCATTTATCTGGTCACCCAAGTAACTCCTTCCTTCTCCTGGCAGCAGGAAGGTGATGCTGCTTTCTGTGCCTGAGAAAAACCATCAGCAGAAAACCTGAGCTGGTGTTGTTCACACGTTTGGGGGCAGTTGTTTGCTTTGTTTCTCTGTTTGAGGTCTTTGTCTCTTTTTTGTTTTTTTAAATCATCTTTCTTGGGCTCTCTGAAATGTGCCAAGTGGGTGATTAATTGCAGGGAGCATCCATTCCCGGCGTGATTTGCGTGTTAATCAGTGAAATCAGCACCGCTGAGTCCTGTTACACCTGGGAGGGAAGATGAGCCATGGGCCTGGAGCTGGGGGTGGCTGCAGGCAGCCCTGAGGACAGGGAGCCCCAGGACAAGGTTCGATTTTACACCTGACCCATCCCTGTGCTCCATCAGGGGATTCTGCCTGTGCCTGGCAAAATCCGACACTGAAGGGGGATGACTTCAGGGAAAGGGGGATGACTTCAGGGAAAACATTGCCCCAAAAGCATTTCATTATTTCTCTGCTGACAGAAGCTGTCTGATGGGAAGTGCTGTGCTACACTGAGCCAAATTTTGTGATGCCCTCACAGATTTTGTGAAACCTTTGTTGCAGAAGAGCCACGCTTTCCAAAGCAGCCCTTAGTGACCATCAGTCCCTTGAACCCCAAAGGGAAAGGATTGTTTGGGTTGGGAGGGACATTAAAGATCATCTCATTCCAAACTCCTGCTGTGGGGACACTCCCACTGTCCCAGGCTGCTCCAAGCCCTGTCCAACCTGGCCTGGACACTGCCAGGAATCCAGGGGCAGCCACAGCTTCTCTGGGCACCCTGTGCCAGGGCCTCACCACCTTCAGAGTCAGAAATTCTCCCCAATATCCCACCCATCCCTGCCCTCTGGCACTGGGAGCCATTCCCTGTGTCCTGTCCCTCCATCCCTTGTCCCCAGTCCCTCTCCAGCTCTCCTGGAGCTCCTTCAGGCACTGGAAGGAGCTCTGAGCTCTCCCTGGAGCCTTCTCCTCTCCAGGTGAGCACCCCCAGCTCTCCCAGCCTGGCTCCAGTGACTTCACTCCATCCCACAAATAGGAAGGGTGACCACAGGCAGGTGTTATTTTCCTGAAGCTGGACACATCTGGACTAAGAGCAGGGAATTTCTGTGGAGGTTTTTCTTCTCACAGATTCACTCCCTGCTCCAGATGTCAGTGCCCCTCTCCAATTCCTGGTGTGAGCACAAAGCCAGGTCTCACTGTGCTTAACTACATCAGGTACAGGATCCCAGGACTCAAAAGCCGGGAAATGAAGAGGTAAGGACTCACTCATTTTAACTATTTCCACAGCCTAACCACTTTTCTTGCTGAGGGAAAAAAAAAACCCTTTTCTCTCTGTGCAGCTGCCTAATTCCAACTCAGATATTTCTCAGTAATTTTGATGGGGTTTAAAAAATCCTTTTAGTGTTTTGTAATTATTTTTTTTTTCCTTCTTACACAGATGAAACTGGACTCCTGTAATTTAAACACCTGGAGCAGAAAACTCTTCAGTGTGTTGCATCCAAAGAGGAAAAAGTTAGGGCTAACCTTGTATGGTGTGCAGCTCAATATCTGTGTTCCATGGTAGGAGAAGATTCCAGGGATCCAGGGGCAGCCACAGCTTCTCTGGGCACCCTGTGCCAGGGCCTGCCCACCCTCACAGGGAAGAATTCCTTCCCAATATCCCATCTAAGCCTGCCCCATATCAATTTAAAGCCATTTCCCCTTGTCCTGTCCCTCCAGACTCGTGTCAAAAGTTCCCCTCCAACTCTTCCTGGGGCCCCTTTAGGTTCTGGAAGTTGATTTAGCCCAGCTGTGGATCCACTCCCAGATTTCTCAGTTAGCTGAGAGGGAGGAAAACCTCGAGTTTTAAACCCCAAAGATTGGGATGTCAGAGAGGGGCTCTTGCCATGTGATGGAAGAAAGGAAGAAAACAGAGCAGAGTTGGGAAAATAAGTCAGAGCAGTGACCATCAGCTGCTGAGACAAAAATTGGCTCTGACTCCAGCCCCATACACCCTGATTTTTGTCCCATCTGGCTGTCCAAGACTCCAGCAGGACCAGGACTTTAACCCCCCACCACATTCATGTCTAGGAGATGGATAATTCTGCATATGCTGAAGCCACCCCTGGATGTAAATGAGGCTTAGCCAGGCTGGGGGTGGCTTCTTCTCCCAGGAACAAGGGACAGGACAAGAGGAAATCACCTCCAGTTGCACCAGAGGAGGTTTATTAGGACGATATTAGGGAAAATTGAAATAAAAGTTGAAAGCAAAAGTTGCTGCAGAGAAAAGGCCTTCTCTCTCTCTTTTTTTTTTTTTTTTTTTTTCCTTTTTTTTTCCCCTTTTTCCCTGCTCTAGCTTTAGCATGGTATTTTCTGCCATGTGTTCTGCCACATTTTTGTGATTACTTTTAGTAATATCTTGCCAGGTCATTGTTACAAATCATCTTTACAAAAATAGCAGCAGTAACTTGTTGTGGCTGAAAAGTGGGATTTCAATAAATGAAAACCAGAGGGAAAATCCCAAACCAAAGCCCTGCTCTTAACCTCAGCAGCTTTCTGTTCATTTGTTTTTTAAGAGTGGGAGATTCTTAGGGAAAAGCAGAATTTCTAAAATATATTTTGGAAAGACCTACAGACACATTTTGCAGAAAATTAAGTGTTTTACTTTATCAATCCCCATCCCAGGGCAGCAGCAATGGCCTCACAGCCCCTGTGCAGTGCAGCACAGCCAAATGAAGCTTCAGAGGCTTTTTCCTAAGAAGAACACTGGGGAAAAAAAAAATCAGCTCCAGCAACTCTCAAAGGCATCTTTGTGTGGCAAAAAGCTGTATTTTTAGGTCAACTTGGCTAAACTGAAGGAGGTGGTTTGTGTGTTAAGTAGAAGTAATGCCTGGTTTTTAAGCTCAGCCTGAATTTGTGGAAGTCCAAAGCTGTGCTGGTTGTTTTGGGTGATGTTTGGAACTGGGGTCAAGTGGCCACCAGTGAGAGACAACTGCTTGGTCCTCAGTATTTAATTAGAAATGTGTATCTGCAAGGGGTGACTGCAAAAATGCTCCTTTCTGTCCCTCTTTTCTCACAGAATAGTGGTTATTTGATATTTTAATCGGGTAGAATGGATAATTCTGGATGTTATCCCATGGCTGCATGGACCAGCAGTTAATGCCAGGGTGGTATCAGCTGTGTGTCAGAAGGAACAGGGAAATTTGGGGCTGGATCAGGAGCACAGCAGGGTTTGCTCTGCCCCATCCCCGAGGGGGAGCATCAGCATTGATGGGAGTGAACAAAATGCATGGAGCAGAAAATGGGAGAAGCTCTGGGCAGATGGAGGATGCCCAGATTTACAGACTCCCAGGACTGACAGAGGTGTCTCCTGTGGGGACACTTTTAAAGGCTCCTCTCCCAGAATCCCAGAATGGTTTGGGTTGGAAGGGACCTTAAAGATCATCTTTAATTCCAACACTCTGCCACAGGTAGGGACACCTCCCGCTAAACCAGGTTGCTCCAAGCCCCATCTAACCCAGGCAGAAAGGGAATTTAGGGGGAGAGAAAAGGGAAAAAAAAATAGGTGAACTGAGACAAGATAGAAAGGGAAGAAAGCAAGGCTTGGTTTTCCTGCAGGAAAAATGATTTCTCACATGTTCCTCTCCTCTGGAATGATGAAACGAGGTGGTCAAAGGCTGAGACAGAGCAGGAATTCCAGCTAGGACCAATCAAATACTGGGCCTAAGGACTCTCAGCCGTGTCAGTGGGGGGTTAGGCTGGATATCAGGAAAGGCTCTTCCCCCCGAGGGTGCTGGCACTGTCCAGGCTCCCCAGGGAATGGGCACAGCCCCGAGGCTCTCAGAGCTCCAGGAGGGTTTGGACAATGCTCCCAGGGATGCACAGGGTGGGATTGTTGGGGGTCTGTGCAGGGCCAGGAGTTGGGTTTGATGATGCCTGAGGGTCCCTTCCAGCCCGGGATGTTGTAAGATTCTGTGGGATAAGCGTTGCTCTCACCAAGTGCCCCGTTCACTCCTGGTTTTATTTCGTGTCCTGCTCAGCCAGAGCCAGGGCAGGACTGAGCCTTCCTGCAGAATTCCCTGGGTGAGCTGTTCCCACAACGTGTCAGTAGGTGGCAAAAAGCTACAACCCTTGTGCTAAGCAAGGAATAAATATTTTTTCCTACCTCTGTCAGGAGCAGGAGGGATTTTTGGGCAGCCCTGTGGATCAGTGGAGATGGATTGTGCTCCCACTGGGACAGGAATCCCCGCACCAGCTCTGCCGGGAGGGAGAGGCATCTCAGAACCCAGTATCAGAGCAGGTAAAGAGGCTCAGAGACAAACAGGAGCTGCCTCCTTCCTCTTAATTCCTCAGAGGACCCTCGTGCCATGGCTTGACCTCGCTCAGGAATCATCCAAAGCAAGCTGGGAGCTGTGAGGCCGTGGGAAAAAAGCAGCTCTGGGGCTGTGCTGTGGCTGTGCTGAGGATACCTGGGAAGGCAAACAAAAACCTGCCATGCTGGGTGTTTTTTCAAGCTGGTGATAAGACTTTAATCTTGGTGTGCAGCCTGAAACGGAGCTGCTGCTCCTGGGGCTTTCTATGCAGCTCTGTGTAAGCAGATTGAAGCAATCTCAGTCACCTGTCACACACCTCCCGGGGAGGCAGGGCACAGAAAGGGTTCATAAGGCTGCTGGATGTATCCCAGGGGCTCAGGTGATGGGGTTTTCCTGCTTTTGAAAGCCTGTGTGCATGGGGGGAAGAGGATGTTACAGGATGCTGAAAACTCACATTCCTGAGCAGGTCAAATGCTCTGAGCTCCAGGTGGGACTGAGCCCAGGGAGGTTAGAAAATCCCATTAATCCAGACCAGTCAGTGAGATCCAGTTACAGTGTGGCTTTGTTCAGCTTTATTTACCTAACACCTTTCTTTGCTAAGTGTAATTAATTTCTTTTTTCTCAAGAACAGTAACAGAGGTGTTACAGCAACCCTGGCTACTTTTTTAAATACAGAAGTACAGTTCACTGACATTTCCTCTTATAAATTGTACATTTAATTGCTAATGATTTTGCCAGGCTGGTGCTGACTTCAGGCTGAGCATTATCATTTTGATTTAACATTTCAGCAAAGCCACTTCAGCTAATCCTGAGCTGGAAGAACTTGGCTTGCTCTGGCCATGTTTGTACCAACAAAAACATCCTATAACCATTTCCCTGGGGAGATCAAATGTCCTTTGGGGCAGGGATCTATCTGACCTGCATGTCCTGGGCTGGACCATTTGTTGCTATCCATACCCACATCATTAACTGTGTAAAATCTCCCTTCTTTGCTGTTTTGGTGAAAAATGGTAGTCTGAATTCTCTGAAGGTGCTGAATCTGGGCTGAGCCAGCTCCTATGTGGAGACTCCTCTAACCTGCAGGGAGGGTCCAGCCTTGCCTTAAAGCTTTGGGTGGTCACAGAAACACATTTTTAGCTCATTTTTAGCACAGGGGGGTGAGGGGCTCTCTGAACACAGACTCTGGTTTCTGTGGGCTGTGGCTGAAGCTGTGTGTGCTCAGGTATGGTGAGTGACAAGTTGTGTCCTCTCTAGAGCTGGCTGTAATGGCTCAGCCTCCAAATGATCCCAGCATTTGCAACTGGGAGCCAAAATCCTCCCTCCAAAGTCTCCATTGCTGCAGAACACATTGTGGGAGCTTGGTTGGGGTTTTTTTTTCCCTCCCATCTTCTGCAGTTTGTAGAAAAGTCCGTGTTTCACATTTAGTAAGGACAAAAGTTTTCATTTCCAGCGTCTGCAAGGATGTTGGGAAGCAGGAGCAGAGGATGAGAGGCCACCTGCCTCTCTACAGGTTGTGATGAATTGATACCATCAGGAACAGCACAGACAAACAGTTTTGAGCACCAGGAGCATCTCACAGACTCACAGAATGGTTTGGGTGGGAAGGGACCCTAAAGCTCATCCAGTTCCACCCCCTGCCATGGCAGGGACACCTTCCACTGTCCCAGGTTGCTCCAAGCCCCGTCCAGCCTGGCCTTGGACACTTCCCGCAGCCACAGCTTCTCTGGGCACCCTGTGCCAGGGCCTCACCCCCACTCAGAGTCAGGAATTCTCCCCAAATCCCAGCTCACCCTGCCCTCTGCCAGTGGGAAGCCATTCCCCCTGTGATGGGAGCAGCTTTGCTGATTTTATCACTTCAGTAAGAGCAAATTTTGCACACTGTAGGTTGGTAAATTAATGTTCAGAGAGTCTCTCTGCACAGCCTCTGGTATGGATGGAGTGGTCCACAGACACCTCTCTGTGGGCAGCACTCTTCCCCAAGGCTGGCAACACGATTATTGGAAAACTAATCAGCTCTATCTGAGATAAATTGCATTTCCACCAATTATAGCTTAATTGTTGACAGATGGGAACACAGAAGGACGGTGTGTCACATCATTAGGAGAACAGGTGTATAGACAAGTGCCAGATTAATTGTTCCAGCCCATTAAATCATTGACCTTTGCAGCACACCCTCAACACCGAGTTCAGAGCTCTCAGGATATTTCCAGCTCACACAGGATGGCTGATAAACTTTGTTTATCAGCAAAGTTCTCGGGGCATTTTTAAAACACACAGACTCCAGACATGGACTCATTAGCCACGAGCAGCTCTCCTTCTCATTAAAATGATTCCTCTTCTTCTTCCTTCCTGTGCTGGGGTTTGTTTTTGTGTTTTTCTGTGGAAATCCCACATGGTGTGGGGGTTTTCTCCAAAGTGCAGTTTTCCCCATGTAGCAGGTAGACATTCTATAATGGGCCATAGACTTAGGGATGTCAAAAGGAGGTTAAATCAGTCCTGGGCAGCTTGGCTGGAGGCTCCAGCTTGGTTTAGGGCTTTGTCTGTGATTTCCAGCTCCTGCTCTGCCTGGGATTTTCAATAAAGATAAATGCTGGTACAAGTGAGTCAGCCATGGGCATCTCATTCCCTTAAATAAATGTAAAAATGTGTCTCCTGCTCTTTTCCTGGCTGTGGAAATCAGGAACCTGAGGGTGCAGTGCAGACACACCACAACAGCTTTGGGACAGTGATGCAGGACCAGCTTCACCTGCCCCGAGCTGCCCCAGCCCTGCTGGCCCTGGGTGGCTGAGAAGTGACCCCAGATTTTGTTATTCTGGGTGTCCTGGCTGGGGAAATGAAAGGATTTGGTTTCCAGCTGAAAGTGGCTGTGATGACAACGATATTTGTCACACCTGGAGTCCCTGCCCTGCAGCAAGGAGCTGATCTGAAGATGTTTTGCCCCCTGGTAGCTGTAGAAAGACCAGGTGGGAAGGGAGGGAGACCAGCAGGAGGCACAAGGAAGAGTTTAATGCCCTCTGTCAGCTCTGCAGCTTCAAACAGAGGCAAAACTGGTGCTGGCAGTCAGACCTGGCTGGTCCCCAGGGCCAGGGCTGGCGCTGAAATCTCTCCCACCCTTGTGTTTCACCAGTCCCCTACTTATCCAGTTTGCCACATTAAAATAACTGTGATATTTAACTGAAATCTCCTTTTATATGAGTGATTTGAATCCACAAACTTGGTGGCTTTTATGGACCTTCAGGGACAACCAGATGGGATGCAGGAGAATTGGGTGGAGTTCCCTCTCAGGAAAGGTAAGGAAAATGAGATAATTTAATAAAAAAATACAGTTTATGTGAGATGGAAACTGCAAGAGCGTTTTTGATAGATCACACACCTTCATATAATCATCTTTTTCAATATACTTGGAAATGTCAGATTGCAACAGGGCAGCTTGTTCAAATTCCTGGTAGGTGCTGCAGCCTTGACCAGCATCCCTGGGAGAGTGTCTGCAGGAAAAGATGGAGATTTCTCCATTTCCATCAGTCACTCCCCAGCACTCAACCCTCAACAGGGAAAAAAAGTGAACCAGATTTTTCAGATTATATATAAATCTGCAGGTTAGTTCTGAAGAAAGTACAGATATTTCTGTGTCTAGGACAGGGGAGGAGAGGAAATAATAATAGAAAAAAAGAAAAACCAACAAAAACCCCAAAACCACAAAAAATCCCCCAAAAACCAAAACCAAACCCAAACAAAAAACCAAAACAAACAAAAATCACAAAAAAAAAATCACAAAAATCCCCCCAAAAATGCCTAAAAAAACCCAACCCCCCCAAAAAAACCCCAACAACAACAAAAAACCCCCAAACCACCACAAAAGTCAAAGAGGAATTTTAGAAATGCGAAAAATGTAATTTAAAGACTTTCTGAATGAATCACTTTATCTTGCATTTTGAACTGGGGTTGGTGGTTTAGAAAAGGCTAACCCCAATTTAAAGAGGAAGACTGAGTAACTCAAAGGCAAGTGAAACATTTCATTTCAGCTGAAATTTAATACTTGGGGTTAACCCAGAACTTTCCCCAGCTTCTGCCCAGTTCCTTTTTGCCAGCCCTCTCCTCCTCTCTCTACCCCCATTCCACTGTTGCTCCATCCAAGGTTTCTTCCCCAGATATTTTGATTCAGCCACACAAACCCAGAGGGTTTTTATTCATCCCACATCAGAGAGCTCCTCATCACTGGCCTGTGCTCACAGAAATTCCACTTCCATCCCACCCCATCCATCTGGGGGATCCCAGCCCCTCCAGAGCTGGGGCTGCTTTCCTTGGCACACCCCGAGCCACGCCGCTAGAAATCCCTGTCAAAGAAGTCATCAAAGAGGGAAACTCTCTCTGTCTTGGTCCTCACGAGCGTGGGTTTGTGGTGAATCTTCTCTTCCCTCTCCCACTCCTCTGAGCCTGTGCTGGAGGAGTCCCAGAAGGGATCCCTCCTCCTGCAGAACCACAGGTCAACCTTCCCCTTCCTGTGTGGAGAGAGTCCAGCCCTGCCAGGCTGCCTGCAGAGTCCTGCACCCCACGAGTTTCCTAGGGGAGAGAAAAAAAATAAAATACCATGGTTTTTAGAGCTCCTCCTCAACCTGGAGTTGAGCTGGAAATGGCTCTGGACAGCTGGAGGCACGTAAGGAAAATCCTGAGAGTTCCCTGTGAGAGCAGACCCCATGTCTGGGGCAGGGTGAGGTGTAATACACTCAGGATTTTATGTGGTGAAATTATAGAGTCTGGCAATATGGCTTTGTCCCCAAGAGAGCTGAGGTGAAGAACCACGAGGGAATGGGAAGCCAAGTTTGTTCCACTTCCTCCTGGTAAAAATTCACCTTCAGGCGAGTTTTTCACTAATTTAGGCACTTTTTGCCTTCGTGATACATTCCCAGCCCAAAGTGCCAAAGGTTGTCAGTGTAGGTAAAGCAGGACAGGGCTTATGCCTTGGACAGGACAGCATGAAGAGGTGGCTGAGATCCACTTCCCCCTTCTGTAGGGTCAGTGGGAAAAACCCCTAAATCTAAAAAGTGATCAGCCTCAGTGAGTGTCACATTTACTCCAGAGAGCTCTCTGAAGCATTCCAATGCTTTGTCCTACAAACACAGCCTTTTCCTCCCTGAACCTGCTTCTTAGCACTGCAGGAGATTGAGCAGTGGAAGCATCTTCTGCCAGGAAACTTCTCTGATGATATTTAGGAGAGCTGGTGAGTTTTACATCGCCTTGGAAAATTATTCCACTTACCAGGGTCGTCTTCAGGCGAACGCTGATGGTGCCCAGCAGGGACGGGGTCTGGGCTTCTCTGGGGAGTGTCAAGGACATCCTTGGGGCTGAATTCCTTCATTTTTTGCTTATTGATTTTCGCCTCCCTGTGGAGATTCCGCTTCAGCTCCGCCTGGGTTTGCAAATGAGTTGTCAACACGAGCAGCAGAGGCGCGAACACGATTTAATGGCTCGAGGTGGCACAGCACCAGGGGCTTGGCCCTGGAAACAATTGCACACTCGAGTAGTTTAACCCAGACAAATGGAATTTGCCAGCCTGGGTACATGACAGAACACGACTGCGACAGGGATTTTTGGTTTCTCCATGAGTCATGGCCGAACGAGGGCAAAGTGTTGGACAAACCAGAGGTAATTACTGATCACAGGGGCCCTGGGGATGCTCCCACCAGGGAGAGCTTCCTTTCACCTTCCCAGCAGGAGCTCTGAAGCCTCCTGGTCCGTGGGAGAGACACCCCCATCCCCTCCCCAAATCCATCCTGGCGTTACCTCTCGTCGCTTGCGGGTCAAGTCCAGCATCTGAAGCTTGTGCAAGTGCTGCCTCCTGCCAGGGAGGGGATTCAGGCTCTGCCCCCTCTTCTCCAGCACCTACAAGGTATTTAAGGATGGAAATAAATACACCTGCACTTTCTGAAAGAGAAAGGAAGAGCCACCAGCTCACAAACCCCTTGGGTTCTCCTGGATAAAGGCAGCCAGCATCTCCCTCTGTAGCCAACTTGCAGGAATTCATCACAGATTTCCACTGTGCTTGCAGTTTATCCCACAGCTCTGGGGCAGAAGGGGAAAAAACTTCATAAAGCAATGTATTCGTGCTTCTGCCCCCCGAGGTGTTACTGCATGAGTCGGTTCTCCAAGGTAATCTCATGATCCAAAGGGAAAAATGGCTTTTTGCATGTTTGGGGCTGCAGGGGGTGTTTATGGCACACAGTGTTTGCAGCCTTCAAATCAGACTTTATAGAATTGTTAAGGTTGGAAAAAGTGTCTAAGATCATTGATTCCAACTGTCCCCCCAGCACTGCCAAGGCCACCACTGCCCCATGTCCCCAAGTGCCACATCCACATGGCTTTGAAATCCCTCCAGGGATGGGGGCTCCAGCACTGCCCTGGGCAGCCTGTTCTAATGCTCTGACAATGCTTCCAGTGAAGGAATTTCCCCTAAAATCCAATCTAAACCTCTCCTGGCACAAGTTGAGGCCATTTCCTCTGTCCCCTATTCCCTGGGAGCAGAGCCTGAGCTCCAAACTCCTGTCAGGGACAGCAAGGAGGTCTCTCCCTTCTCCCCACCAACTGCAGGTGATGAGTGCTCAAGGAAGTCATTAAAAACGTGCCTCTCATACTTTCAGCCTCCAAAATATTTCATATCCTGGCTCAGCAGGTCCATCTCATCCAGGGAACTGTCATGCTGGAGGTCAGGAAGCTCTCCCCTTGTTTTGGATCCTCTCACCCACATGCCAGCATTTCAGCTCAGTGGCCTGGGCTCAGCCAGGGACAGGAGCACAGCCAGGGGTTAAATGCCAACTTCTGCCCTTCAGGGTGCCCAAAGTGTGAGGGAAAGGAGCCTGCAGCCAGGAATGGCTTGTGGGAGGGCACAGACTCCTGCACTTACCTTTGGTTTTGGGCTTGCAGCCACTTCTCTCTGACTCCAGGGCTTCACAGGAGTGATTGCTTGTGGAGGGATGGCAGGTTCAAGCCTCTGCAAGTCCAACATTTATAATATTTAGCATTGCTCATTCCACAGGATCATAAAACCGGATATGAAATCACCCTGACATTTTTCCAGCTCCAATTCTTGCCCAGCTACTTGGGATACAGGAAGGAGTTTGGCACCTCAGGGAAATGAGCATCATTTGGTCCTTCAGGAGTGGACAAAACTGGGGGAAATCTTTTGCATTACAGCACAAGCAGCAAAGCCCCAGTTTGACAGTAATTCCATCCCTGCAGGTATTTTTCTTTGAGCCCCAACAGTGCCCAAAGCTCCATCCAAGACCAGAGTGAAGCCAAACCACAGCTCAGATTGCTTCATGGCAAAACTGGAGCCTCCATAATTTAATCTTAAGAATCCTATCAGGTCATCAAAGAGCAGATCCCAATTAGAGGAGACCTAGAGCACCATTCCCTCTGTCCAGCCAGTCTTTACTCTGGCCTAAATAAAACCTCTCTCCACAAAACTGTGCATGGTGCAAAGTTCCTTTTCTGGTGGCTGGTGAAAATAGGCAGAGACTTGCTCTGCAGGCTGCTCTGAGCGTGGATTTTCATCTTAAGGAGCAAAAATGCCTCCTTAAGGAGGAGCTCTGCCAAGCCCTGAGGTGTTGCTGGGTCATTCCATGGCTCGGTGTTCATGGAATCACCCGGTTAGAAAAGACCCCTCAGATCATCAAGCCCAACCATTATCCCAGCACTGCCAGGTCCATCACTAAACCATGTCCCTGAGTGCCACATCTAGGCAATTTTTGAACACTTCCAGGGGTGGTGATTCCACCTGGATCCATTCTAGGATGGAAGCTCAGTACAGCTTCCATAAAAATTAAAGGGGACGTCATCAAGGACTTTGTCTGTAAGACCTGACTTATACTTTATTTGGGACACCATTAACTCCTTGATTATGAACAAGTGCCCAATAAATGGGGACATGTCTCTGACAGTCTGCACCAAACTGCTGCCTTTTGGATCTGTGTAAAAAGGCAGGAGGAAAAATCAGCGTCGTGTAAAGGGAGAATTCCCCACTAGTCCCTAACACCAAGTGCACGTCTCTTAGCATCAAAAAAACCCACACAAAGCTAAATTTGAAACTGAAAAATGGCACTAGATGGCAGCATGTGACACCACAAGCTGTGGTCCAGGCTGGCATCACTTTGGGAAGGCACTGAGGCCACCAGCACGGGGTGGATGAAGGCAAAAATCCTCCCACAGCCCTCAGCTCATCACCCTGCCCTGCTGGGGAAGCCAAGCTTCAGGTTTTTGGGTAAAGCTCTGCCCCAGGCTGGAAAATTGACTTTTCCCTGTAGTTGTTGTGAAGGTCACAGGTTTTTGTCTGGAAATACTCTCTGACCACGATCCTCTAAAAGTCCTTGGGGAGGCCACATCACCCTGCTCTGCTGCCTTTGGGAATATTCCCACAGGAAAAAGGCTTTTGCTGGAGCTGTGACACTCCCCAAGGGCAACAGCAGCAGAACAGGGTAGGATTCACAGTCTTTGTCCTGAAATGAGTGTTGGCAATGAGTGTCTCAATAATACACAAGTACAGCCGCAAAAGTAAAATTTTGGAAATAAAATCAATAATTAAAATTTCCGTGCTGGTCAGAGATTTCTAAAGAAAACTGTGATTCCATAGGACAGTCTTCAGGGTGTGGGTGGGCTCAATTCAGATGCCACTGTTGCCTCATCCCACCAAACCCAGGGACATGTTATTCCATAGCTGGTGGCAGCCTCTGAGCTCTGAAGCCACCAGTGTCACCCAGAGCCACACCCTGAGGGGAGCAGGTTTAAGTGGCCCCATTTGGTGGCTCTTCTGTTCTTTATTGTATTTAAAAGATCATAATCACAGCAAGGAAGTGTCAAGCAAAGAATCCTCCGACGGATTTACTGTCCACAGAATCATGGAAATCTGAAATTTTTGGCTTGGGAGGGACTTTGAGGACCAAGCTCCTTGTCATGAGCAGGGACACCTTTCACTAGACCAGGCTGCTCCAAGTGGGTTCAGGTTGGATATTAGGAAGAAATGCCCATGAGTGAACACTGGATTCGAGCTGTGGCTTCAGCAGTGCCAAGAACAGGGGGACAAATAAAGATCTGAAGATATTTCTGTGATTTAGTTATGTAAGGGCAGCCCTTGAAGCAAATCTTGACTGTTAGGTCAGGTATAGTCATGGGGTTTGGGTCTTGGGGAGGAATGGATCTGGGAACCAGATCTGCCACCAGCTGGGAAGTGCAGGATGGGGAATTTGAGGGAGTTTGGGCAGGCACAGAGCATGAACAGCAATTCCTGAAACCCAGAGAAATTGCTGTGTCTGTCACCACCCCGTGGGGCACAGCATGTCTGCCTGTGTCACCATCTCTGCTCTGGAGCTGGTGCCTTCCCCTCAGGAGCCAAAACCACACGATGCAAGTTGGATCCTTTCTGCAAAGGGCTCTGTCTTGGCCACACTGGCCCCATGGGAGCACCAGGGTCTGGCTGCAGGACACCCCAGAGGACAGTGGTGGCCCAGCAGAGGTGGCCCCGTGTCCTTGCTGGGTGCCCCCAGAGCACACAAGCTCGTGATCACCCAAAAGTAGGACATCCCCTTGTGTTGCTGTAGGGTGTTTGCTTCCCCCACCGTGGTGCTGTGACACGTGGCCCTGTCCCCAAAAAGCCCACGGGGAAGGGTCAGTCAGGGCAGCTCCAGGGAGCTTCCACACCCCCCTTACTTGAGGCCTTCGAGGTGGGTGCTGCTTGATGATGCTGCTTCCATCCTTTCCTGGCAAGGTGTTCAAAGAGAGGGGCCCTTAAAGGTTAAAGAAAGGGATGAAGTTACTTTTGGGTGACCATCAGGGCTTAGGTGCACTCAGCAATAGCTCTGGGCCCTGTTGTTGGGTTGGCATGTCCCACTGAAGTCCCTGTCTGTGTATTCCAATGACACGTGGAATATTTTACTGGCTGCAGACATAAAGTGGGTGAACTGTGCCTGGGATCTCTAACAAATACCTCTCCAGCTTCCCTCTAAACCACTCATGCTTCCAAACATGACCATCACCATCCTTGTGTCTCCTGTGGCCTCTCCCAGCCCCTGGGATTTGGGTGGTCAAGGGACTCTCCTCATCCCACACCCTGAAACCATCAGCTGGCCAAGAACCCCTGATCTCTGCTGCCTTCCCCTGCCCTGCTAAAGCCAGGCCCAGGCAGCAGTTTGGTCTTTTCCTGCTGCTCAGCCCCTGAGACTTGATTATTGTTATTTTCTGGTGGGACTGAGCGATACCTCTGCTGATTTACTGACTGTGGCAGGGCTGGGCTGCAGCAGCAGGGGCAAAAGGGCTGTGCCTGGTGCACTCCCAGAGCCTGGAAATCAGCCCAAAAGAACGTGTCCCAGTGTCCCAGTGATCCCCTGGCAGGAATTAAGGCAGAGCTTTCTCTGAGGCCTGGACGGATCCACGCTCGGGTCTCCCAGGTGGGCGCCGCTGCCCCTTTTGTTCTTTTCTTGCACAAATAAATACTTGCACGTGCAGGAAGTATTTCCTTCACACAACAGCTTATCTGTTTATCCCACCTATTCACCCCAAAAGACTGTCCTGGTGCATTCAAATGGCATTTCCCACCTGGAGTTGAGTGAGGTGAGGCTGAGCAGCTCCACAGGGTGGGAGCCCTGAGGAGGGAACAGGGGAGGAGAGCTGGGGGTAAAGTGCAGGAAGAACTGATTATAGCTGATGCCAATTTAATAGTCATATTTAACAAGAAAAGTAGTATTTTGGAGGTCAGTTTATGGGGGACTTCCTTGAACCTCATGGAAGATCACCAGGCTGGGCTCTTGGAGAAGAGAGAGAAGACAGTCACAGAATGGTGGAATGGTTTGGGTTGGAAGTGACCCTAAATATCACTTTTGTTCCCACCCCCTGCCATGGGCAGGGTCACTTTCCACTATCCCAGATTGCTCTATCCTTGGAACTCTTGGACACTTCCAGGGATCCAGGGGCAGCCACAGCTTCCCTGGGCAACCTGTGCCAGGGCCTCACACCCTCACAGGGAGGAATTTCTTCCTCCTGTGAGGGTGCTGGGATGTGGGAGATGGTGACTCCATCTGTAAATGTTTTGCAGAGCCCTGGCAATGTTTAACCCCTGAGTGAAGCCGTGGCTGCTCCACACAGGCAGGAATGGGAGCCTGAAGGAAAAATTTCCAGCCCAGGAGGCTCCTCTGGAGACAAACCTCATCTGCATCAGCCTGTTAGGGAAAAAGGGGATTGTGGAGTTTTGCCTCTATCTGCAGGCAAGTGGGTGCACAGGGAGTTTCTGAGGGGAAAGGAAAAGGGAAGGAGGGGGCCCAAGGGGATGGGAACAGGGACATGACACAAGGAGGTGGCTGTGACTTAGGAGAAGCTTGTCCTGGTGAAGGGCACAGCTTTGAGGGGGTTTATTTCTCCCTTTTGAGGTTTGATGGTTTGTGTTGTGCCTGTTTGGGGTTGTTTTGAATTTTTCCCTCCCATCCCAAGCATGTGGCTTGTAGGACATTTGCCTTCATCCTCTGCAGACACAGAACTGGGGGTGAGGGCTGGCTGTCCCCAAATCATCAAGCCCCAGCTCAGGGCATCCTTGTGACCCCTGTTCTCCTGTTTTGCACCTTGGTGCTTCAGCAGCAGCAGATCCTCCTCTCAGGGGAAATCTGGGTTTAAAATAAGCCAAGCTGAACCCTCCTAAACCAAATAAAACCTATTCTTTTGGAGGCTTTGCTTATTTAGACAGCAGCTCGAGCTAATACTTCGCTCAGGTCCTCCTGAGCATACTCGTCTTGTTTCTGGAAATGGAAAGTCATGGAAGATTGCATTTATTAATTCTTTTTATAAAATACAAATTTTCTAACAAGGATTTGTTAAATGCCCAGTGATAATTTTCCAGAACAGGAACATTTGGTTGTTCTTGCTCTCATGGAGCCCTTAAAACCTGCTCTTCTACAGCAAGACCTGATCTGTATTCTCCCCAAAACCTCAGTTCTGGGAATGTCACTGCCATTACTCCAGAGGTTTATTTGCTCTCACTGCTTCCTGATGCCACCTGATGAATGATCCTGAAGGAAATATTCAGCCTCTGGTGAAGCAGCAGTGCTTAACACCATGTGCTGTGGGTCAGAAATTGATATTTTGGGAATGGAAAAACACAGAGGGGGTTGCTGGGGGTGCAGATCCTCCTCCCTCTGCTTCACCCTTCCTCACACCCCGTTGGTTTTCATGGATGTTTCTCCCTACACTCCCCTAACAGCTGTGGGAAGCATTTGCCAGCATCTAGCTCATTGTAGAGAGCTGCACATCCTCTTCCAGATGGATGCAGATCTCTGGGAAGGATCTGGGTATGGATGGAGTTTAAAGGCTGTGGGGAGAGGCTGCTTGTAGGGAAATTGGTGACTGATTCCAGGGCTGAGCTTTACCTGCCCAGAATCTGGTTCTGGTTAGGGCAGGGATGTGGTGGGGCTCACGGGGGCTGGACAGGGGCTTCCCTGGGCACAGGTGGGTGCCAGGGTGATGCTGGGCTGGTTCCAGGGGGTGACTGATGACAGCAAGGAGCTGGGACCTGGGCTCTGCTGAGCGAGGCGCTTTCCGAAACAGCACAAGGGGGAAAATGGGAGTCTGGGAGTTTTCCTAAAGCTAAACCATCCTGGAAACGGCAAAAATGGCACAAAGCTGGTGATGCAGAGCAGCACACCCCTGCACACACCCCACAGCAGCAAACCCACAGCCCCAGTGAGCCCTGGCTCACATCACCCCAGCAGTGACCCCTCACCTGCAGCGGCTCTCCCGCACCGCGTCTCCCGCAGAGGGGGCAGCTCCAGCTGGAAGAGGGGCTGTCCCCAGGGTGAGGGCTGTCCTGGCTCTCTGGGGCCACTCACAGAGGCCACATCCCCCTGGCTGGGCACTGGGGCCACCCTGGTCACCTTGGGGTGCGCCTTGGAGGAGCTCAGGCCCATCCTGCAGAGCCAGGGCTCTGGCAGGACACAAAAACCCCTCGTGCCTGCCTGGACATGGAGAGGGATCTTTGTGAGCCGCTCAGGCAGCTCCCTGCCAGCTCCCACAGATGTCCTTCCCAGCTGGGTTAAACATTGACCCATCCCCAGCATTCCCTGAGGGATGAGAGGTGGCTGCTGCTGGCAGAGGAGGGAAAAGCAGCTCGGGAGCCAAGCCCTGCAGAAACTTTGTTTTTTACCTACAGGTGGTTTTCAGCCAGGGCCACCACCTCAGCTGGCCTGTAGGTATTTCTTCAAGCAGCTCTTTTGCTGAATATTCAGGTTTTGGAAGGAAATTCAATCCCTGGAGCACCAGGAGGGTTAAAGTGTCTCCCATCCTGCATGGGAGAATAAAGCCTGGCCTGGAAATAAAGCCCAGCCCAGGAGCTTCCCCCACCTTTGCTGCTGCTGGCCGAGGGCACTGCTGGAAAAAAATGCAGCTTTAGGATAAAACTAACTGAGAATATTGGTAAAAGTGAGTCATATTTGATAGTTCATGAAATCACAGAATTGTAGAAGGGTTTGGGTTGGAAAGGACCTTAAAGCTCTTCTAGTTCCACCCTCTTCCATGGGCAGGGACACTTTCCACCAGACCAGGTTTGCCCCAGAAGAAAATATTCATCCCTGGAACAACCCAACCAGTTCATGTTTTCAGCCACAAAGCACCAACATCTCTATAATTTTACTTTTCCCAGGTCACACAGGACACGAGGGAGCAGAGCAGCCTGGCCTGTATCTTTTTTTTTCCTCCTTCTTTTCAAATGAAAATGTAAAACCAACACCCTGATTCCTTCCTGACTTTCCCAATGCTTACTGCCTATTTTTCTTTTTATTTTAATTACCTTCCCCCAGCTGAGAACAGGTCATTCCTGTTAAGCAGCTTGGGAAAATCATGAATTAAATGCAGTGATGGATGAGTGGGAGCAGTGGAAACCCACACGGATGTTCAAGGCCTTGGTGCTTTATCTGGTGTTTGACCCAGGTGCTGCCAAAATCCTGCCAGGGATGCTCATCCTTCTCTTTAACTGGGGGTTATTTAATGCAATAATGTCGTTTTATTTTGTCTATATGTGAAGTTCAGTGAAATTCCTGAGTACTGAGCTGTAGGAACACGGGGCTGGAGGAGCTTTGGTCCCATACAGAGCCACTGGGGACAGCCCACAGTCCCTCCCAGGAGAGCTGGAAGAATTTTATCCCTTTCTCCCATTTCATTTACTGCTTTAAACTCGCTCCCAAACTCAGCTGGAACTTTTAAGCGATGATGATCCCGCCAAAATTGGATTTTTCAGCAAATTTATTGCAGTCAAAATGAAATCATTGACTGCTAAGTGCTCTGCTGCCTTTGCTTGAAGGAAGATGCTGGGAAAAGCTCGAGGGTAGGGCAGTGCCATAACTGACCTCTAAAATACTACTTTTCTTGTTAAATATGACTATTAGATTTTGGCAGGGCATTTCCACACGGAGGGGCAGAGTTTGTTACTCACCCTCACACAGGGCAGAGATGAAGCGAGGGGCACCACTCAAACCCCCAAACTCAAACCCCCAACTCTGCCATAAAGCTTCTCCTCAAAAATGAGTTTTAAATCATGAAAAAAACCGTGGGCAAAGAGGAGATGCAGCAGGGACACTCACTTCTCCTTCCAGCCATAAGGAGAATCTGATAAGGCAGATCAAAAGTGCCATTTTCCTCGTGAGATGGTGCCAGAGAAATGGAGCCTCACACCACTAATGTTGAGGGGTTTTTTGGGTTGGGTTTTTTTTTGTTTGTTTGTTTGTTTTTTTTTTGTTTTGTTTTGTTTTGGTTAGGGTTGGGACTAAATGTGTGAGCTGGTGTTGTATTCTCGCAGTCTCAGTCACAGAGAAAAGGTAATTTCTCACAGGCTCATCCCGTGGGAGAGCTCAGAGAAAGAATTAAAGCAATCATTGTCTCAATCTCTGCGCCTGGTGTGTGTGAAAGATGTTTACAGGTAGGTGCTGCTCCCTGATTGACCAACGGTGTGAGAGAAGTTTCCTAAAGACCAATCCAGTCTTAGGTTCACGATATTCTCTATAAGAAGTGTGAATTTGTATTAATAAATGCCTTTTATGCCTTCTGAATCATGTCACCTTCTTTACTGTCCCCTATACCTCTGGTGACAGGATGGTATTTTTTGTTCGGACTTAGATGTTTATTAGTTTTTATTTACATTATAGTTTTATAAACTGTGAGTTTTATAGTGTTTTACTTTAATAAATTAAAAATGGAGCTGTATTTCTTTTTTTTATAAGGTTTTTTAAGGACAAACTGTTTAATGAAGAAATGATACTTAAATTATTTTTATATTTAGCTAATTATTTACATGATTCTTTTTTCCCCTGACAGAAATACCATCAAAAAACACCCCTAACTACTTTCCAGTTGGTTTTATTCTTCCTTAAAAAAAAAAAAAACCCAACAAAAGGTTTTTCTGCCTATCAAGAGCTCTCAAATAAAGACAGTCTTGTGTGGTCAATCCCAGGAATGCTGTAAACCAGCCTAAATTACACAGCAGGGCTTAGGGAAGGGACTGCGAGGTTGGTTGGTTTGATTTGGCTTTTCAGAGACTTTTCCACAGTAGAGATTAAGAAAAATATTCATTTGTCCCAACTCTAGAAAATAGGAAGTGGCACTTCCAGGGACAGGGGCCATCCAGGGTGTTCCATCTCTCCTGAGACCTCTGTAGCTCAGCTGGGAGTGCAGCTTTTCTGGGAGAAAACAAGGTAAATAAAGTGATTTTGCTTCACTAAAGGCACTTCTAGAAATGTGGAGTGGAAGGAGGCACAGCTCAGTGTGGTCTGGGAGGAGAGGCCTCACGCTCTGCACATCATGGAATATTTATCCCGATAAAAATTGGGAATATCAATGCCAACATCAGAAATGAATTCTCCAAAGTGCCAGGAGAGGTTTGAAATGCTTTTCCAAAACTGCTACTTTGCTGAAAGGGCACTTCACTGAAAGTAAGTCAAGATGTTAAATTCTGAGATATAGCTGGAAATATCCAAGATTTGTATCCTCCAAAATGGCTCTACTTCTGCCAGCAAAGAGATATAAATTATGTAAACTTGATCCACATGTTAAACTCACGAACTCAGAAAGACACAAGTGTTTGTTTATTACAAAAGATTTTATTGTAGTTATTTACACCCGTTCCTCGTTAAGTGTATAAATGTAAACATTTATTATAGATGTATTTCTCTTATCTTACAGCTCATCCCCTGCTCAGGTTAGATGACATTTTTTGAAGCATACAGGTGGTGAGGAAAGTTCAGCCATATTCACAGAATATACATGTGCCTGCAGGGAGAGTCCCCCAGCCCTAGGCCAGCGGGATGGACACGGCCCCGTTGGCTCTGCTCCTGCTCCTCGTGTGGACGCTGGATTCCGTGATGTCCTCGGAGTGATCCTCGCTCTTCTTCTCCTTCAGGCTGTTGATGAACCTCAGGGTGATCTCGTCCCACTCCTCGGGCAGCAGCATCAGCAGGAACCCGATGCAGATGATGATGGTGGCCCCCAGCCGCACCACGCTGAAGATCATTTTGTGCTTCAACAGGTCCACGGCTGGGAGGGGAGGCAGCAGCAGCAGAATCAGAACAGCAGCAGGGTGGGTGATGGCACCAAGAGCAGCCTGGCACGTCCCTGTGACCCTTTGTGCTGCACTCTGGGTGGGACACTGGCTCTCAGATCTCCCTGGGAAATGTTTATTCCCTGCTATTGCCGTTCCTCTCCCTGAGCTCTGGTCTGACAATGCAGAACTGGAGGTGCCACAGCTCCTCTGTCCCTCACTGCCTTCTGCAGGAGCCTGGAGGGGTTGGATTAATCCTCAAGGTTTCCATCTGTGGGTCTGAGAGGGAGCTGAGGGGGCTCAGCCTAGAGAAAAGGAGGCTTGGGGGGACTTTCTTGCTCTCTGCAAGAAGAGGGTGCAGCAAGGTGGGGTTCAGGCTCTGCTCCCAAGGAACAAGGGACAGGACAAAGGGAAAAGACCCCAAGCTGGGATAGACTGGATATTCAGAAAACATTCTTCACTCAAAGACTGGTAAGGCACAGGCACAGGCTGCCCAGGGCAGTGGTGGAGTCACCATCCCTCAGAGTGTCCAAAAAATGAGTGCACATGGCACTTCACTTTATGGTTCAGTGAGCACAGGGATGTTTGGTTGAAGGTTGGACCTGATCATCTTGGAGGTCTTCTCCAGCCTTACTGAACCTATGATTCTGTGATTTCTGAGACAGAAGGCACTTTATGGTAGCTCTATCCACACCAGGCTGCATCAGCAGTGTTCCCTCAGGCTGCAGGAGCCAGGGATGGGGAGAGAGCAGCACGGGGGCCAGGGAGCTCCAGGTGCCTCCAGGCCCATCCTCCCAGCTCCACAGCAGCACCCACAGCACACCTGAGCCCTCAGGCAGCTCCCACAGGTGCTGTTTCACAGCTGCATTCCCCTAAAACCAGCTATTTTCCGCTGCTCAGACCCCCAGGGGCGATGAGGCTGAGGAGACTGAAGAGCAGAGAGCTGCTCAAGAACAGAGGCTGCTCAAGACAGGACTCTGGGGTGGATTTCCACCCAACAAATTACTTAAGCAATAAACTTCTTTCTGAGTTCCCCTGGGCTCGTTTGGCCAGCAGCAGCCCTGGCTCTGGTACCTGCATTTCCAGGGACGCTGAGCACGGTGCCGATGGAGATCAGGATGGGGTAGGTCAGCACCACCCCAACGTTAACCAGGATGTTGAAAGCTAGGGAAAAACAGAGAAAATAATACATAAAAATGGGGCAAAACACCAGAGTGAGACATTTCTCCTCCACCTTGACCCTACAGGTACAGTATGTGGTATTAATATGTGATATTAAATATCCACACCACAGTGGGAGGGAGTTGTCACAAAGTGATTGATTTTTGGTTTTTTTCTTTAGAAGTGAGAAATTAGGGGAAATTCTTCACAGGGGAAAGGGGAGGGCTGATGGCCTTTCACAAATATAATACTGAGGTTATCACACTCATATTCCATGGCTTTGCACAGGCTTTAATCAGGTACAAAAAACCTGGTCTTTTGTTGTTTTGGGTCTTTTTTTTGTTACATGACAGCACTGCCAGAGAGCTCCAATTTCCTTGCAAGATTAAAAAAACCCTTAAAGTTTGCTTACGTTTCTTTAACCTTTCTTTGAAAGATTAAAAGCAAACTTAAGTTTTTGATCACCCACCACCCAGTCCTGCTGCTGAGTCCCCTGCATAAGGCTGGGTTTATACACTTGGGTGACAAATTATCCCTAATTTTGGTCCCCTAGGAGCTCAGAGGGCAGCTGCAGCTGTGGTCAGAGCAGCTCAAGGTGCTCACAGCAGCTCAGGACAGGATGGGAAATGACATTCTCTTTGCTTCCATTTAACAAACCTCTTCAATTATGGAATAAAAGAGACTTTACCAAAGGAAAGTATGTTGTTATATGTGGAAATTAAAATGCCCCTGGGCTGAATCCAACAGGTAATTTGCTGGCAATTCTGGCTCAGAGAGAGGGAGCCTCGTGTGAGCTCTGCAGCACCCCCAGAAAGGTGCCCCAGCACTGGGGGTGCCCCTGGCAGTGCACAAAAATCCCCCAGAGCTGACTGAGAACGTGCAGCCCTTTGAAATGGGATTTACAGCAGTCAAGCTGTACCAGAGACAGGGGCATTGGTGTAGAACTACAGCAGGGTTGAAAAAATAGGCAATTAGTAGTGCTGCTTCATGTTTACTCCCTGCTATTACTGTTAATTATTAATTATTATTAATTATAACTATGCTTACGTATCAATTATTAACTGTATCTCAATTAATAGTAATGTTTCATGAAGTGTAATGAAAAATATGAATCATTTCTAAGGAGCACCAGTTTGCACCAGGACCAGAATTAATCTGTGAGAGAGCTCTGCTGCTTAAGGGGACAGGGGGAAATTGTGCCCAAGGCCAATTTTATACAGGGTTGGAGGGCTGAAGACCTAGAAAATAAATGTATTTTTTTTATCACATACCTAACCAGAGGCCAGCTACTCCACACAGGTAACCCCATGGCACAGCAGAGAAGGGGTACCAGTACTCCACTTTGGTGAAGTAGAGGATGATGGGGGTGATGGAGATGAAGATGAAGTTGAAGAAGCCCAGGGTGGACACGAAATGAGCTGCCTCCCCGAAGTTTGCACTCCCAAGGAACATCTTGAACAAAACCTGCGGAGAAGAGGAGAGAGGAGGGGTTTAGATTCCATGCCTGTCATGGCAGCACTCCATTCCCTTGGACAGAGCAGAGCAAAGGACAACATGCCACAGCCCAGCCCTTTCCCTACACAGGAGTCTTGCAAGGCGATCTTTGGTGGGATTCCTGCCCTTTCCTGTGTTTTAGCTCCACGTCTTCACCACGGGGATGGCTGAGTCTGTGTAACAAAGCTTCACACAAAATGCCACGAGGAGCAAGTGTAGAAGAACCCAGGAAAAACCAAAGATAACCCAAGAACCCAAGGACACACCATTCCTGCAGTAATGGTAGAGGACTTGGGCTGAGGATTTGGGCTGAGTGTGGCAACGCTGGGATTTGGGAGGAGACTCCTGTGGCTTCCACAGCTTGACCCTGCTGTGAGAGGAAAACCAGCCTGGAAGGGCTCACTCTGTGACAACTTCTCCTCTATGACCCTAAATTCATGAACTTCAGTGACCTGTGAAAGGCCACAGCAAATTTAAGAGTGAGACAACCAAAGTCTAAAGTTGCAAGGGCAGCTTCTGGTCTTGCCACAACCCACTCCAAATTTTACACACGCAGCTGAAAACAAACCCAGCCATGCTCAGCCCAGCCTGCTCCTGAGACACAGAATCCCTGCCTTTCCCAGCCCTCACCTTCCAGAGCAGCCATTTCTTCCAAGCAGAAGTGTCTCTAATGAATTGGGCTCTGAGCCCAGCATGTGCCAGGAGCTGCAGCACAGGCCTGGGATGAGCTGGCCACTCTGGCTCTCCTTCCTGCTGCACGTGGAAAGCCCCTTTGAAAAGTGTTGATAAACTGTGTTGTCATGATTTAAAAATGATCTTAAACTCCTCCTGGTGTGGCAGTGGAGATTTCATTAATGAGATTTTCTCATTGAGATTTTCTCATCAAGAAAAGCCATTCTGATTAATTGGCAGATGACAACTAATTACCTTCACGGTAGATTTCCTGACGTTGTCACAACATGAGTGACGCGGGAGTGATGAACAGAACAAAACATTTATTTTACAGCGATTCTCTTTGTATTTGTGTCTTTGTAACAGCCAGTGTTAATGAATTTAGGAGTGCCAACAAACAGTTGTGACCTACCTTGTACAGGGCAGAGGTGGAGGCTGAGCCCACGGCGTAGGCCACCCCGATAATGGAGTCACCCTGGAAACCATCTGCATATGCCATCATCACAATTCCTGTGATTGCCATTATTGCTGCCACTATCTGCACAGACAAAGCAAAGCAGTGTAAAGCTGAGATCATCACTGGGAGGGGCTCCTCACGAGCGTCATTACTTGCTCTGACCTGGAGCTTTCTTGTTTTCCCTTAAATAGGAAAGATCGTGGCAGAGATGTAAAGCAAAATGAAAGCGTGTGCATTGACAGGGATGTGGATCTACAGCACTGCAAATTCTGCTGGGGCCTGCTGACAGAACATCCATCATGATGTATTTTGTCAGCTAAACATCCACTTCGGAGAGGCAACTGCAAGGAATTTTAAGGCACCACGCTCTACTGTACAACAAGAGAAATATTTAGCAATGCCACCAATTTGACTTGAAATGCAAACATTAGATGGCCAAACAGCCTGGAAATTCAGCCCAGGGGAACAAGCCCTGTATTTTGGAATACCAGGGTACCACAGGGAGCTTTTCCAGCTGTTTTGGCTGTGCCCTGACAGCTTTTTTTGGACAGACATGACCAAATCTCTTCATGAAGCCTTTACCTTTGTGCTTAGGTTTTTGGCCTCATTTGAAAATCCCAGGGAGAGCATCTAAGGAGCTTCAAAGGAAAAGAACAGGAACCATTAACTACACCATATCTGAAATTCGGGGTCTTGATTCCAAGAACCTTAAGGAAGTGGTAGGGAGCCCAAAGTGGTTTTATTTTTTTAGAAACTCCTCCTCTCCACCTAATTTGCCCTCAGCAGGTAAATGTGGGGTGTGAACTTCAAAGACACTGAATACCCAACTTCCATGGGGTGTTTCCCAAGCCAGTGCACAACTCCTGAGCCAACACCAACGTGACATGGGCACTTTGCCTCTTGAAAGCACCTCTGAACTTCATTTAAAAAATATTTAGTCCTGGATAAACCTAAGTTTCAGCCCACAGACTTCAAAGACTTCATCTTGACCCAAAGATGTGCCCTCCTGTAAAACAGCCTTTCAGAGCTTGCAGTTTTACCAAGAATCCCAGAAAACCACTGACACTCATCCCAGGCAGATGTGAGCCAGACTGAGGCAATAAGCACAAAAATCCCACAAAATAACTTCAGCAGAGCCAGCCAGTAGAGCAAAACCACGTTTCAAGGGACACACAGGACAGGGACACACTCAGGTGAAGGTGTTCCCACACAGGGGACGATGGGGAACCCAGAATCACCTCCCAGGGCAGGGCTAATCTCTGGGACTGCAGGTAAAAATGTCAGTGCTCCTAAATCCCATAGGCATCCAGGCCAACATATTTCCAGGAAACCCCATCTCCTGGGAGCAGCTTTGAGTCCTTCCCCCTCACCACCAGCCCTATTTCACCAGTCCCTGAGGCTCACAGGTGCCCTCTCACACGGCAGTGGCTGTGCCAAAGTCACAAACCCCACTGTGTATCCCACCTCACTTCCATGGAAAACACCCCAACTCCAAGACAGAGGCCAGCAAAACCTGAAGGTATCACTGACACCAAATTCACCATGAAATGGAGCTGAAATCCAGATCCCCCTGTGGAATCACAGATCTCTCAGTGGTGGGATGAGATCTGGGAGGGTTTTAGCAAGAGGGCACCAGGAGGTTTCCCAATTTTCCTTCCCAGGGTAACACATTCCAGCAGTGGGGCCATCCTGGGAGACACCACAGGAGTCCCAGCCTCGAAGCAATGCCTGGTGACAGCCAGGAGCCCTCAGACCTCCAGGGCCTCTCCTCTGAGTGTCCAGAACCTGCCCTGCCCTGCCCTGTCTGGCTGGATTCACCTCAGGCTGCTCTTCACATCCTGCCCTGCACAGAAATTCAGGATTTCAGCTGTCAGCTGGAGGATTTCCAGCAATGTGTCTGCCTCAGAAGGCAAAACAGAAGAGTCCAATGTTGCAATGCTCTCCTTCCAAGGATGGAGATTTAACTCTTGGTGCCCTCAGTCCTTTCCTTCTGTCAGTGAAAATTAGTAAATCCATAATCCCCTTTCTTCCTATCGTGAAAAACTCACTCCCAGTATATCTAAACCAAATTTACAGAGCCAGATTCCTAATTTAATCAAATATTTATAAAGCCAAGCACTTTTTTCCTCCCTGAAACAACTAAAATGATGGACACGTGGAGCATCAACACCTCCTGAGACATAAGTAAGACCTGAGACTGAAAACAGCAAAAACATAATTTAAATTTCATGCTCAAGGCTTCTCCTGCACGTTACATACCAGGGCAGCAGCACAGCTGACCTGTGCCTGCCTCAGGTGTTGGCTTCAGAACCTGAGCTCACATATGCAGGCTGCTCTGCAAGGTCACAGGGAAGCAAAGGTGGCTGTCACCTCATTAAACGAGGCTTTTAATTAATGGAAGAGCGTAGTAACTTTCTTTTGGAGCCTCCTAGGTAAGGAATGAAATTAGCTTGCCTCTTTTTTTTCTTTTTTCCCTGAAAGAGAGCAAGGCCAACCAACAGTTTATCAGAAACATTTTTTTTCTATGTGGAGCACAGCAGAAAATGAGGTGTAAAGAATCACAGAAAGGTTTGGTTGGAAGGGGACTTAAAGCTCATCCAGTTCCAACCCCCTGCCTTGGCAGGGACACCTTCCACAGACCAGGTTGCTCCAAGCCCTGTCCAACCTGACATTGAACACCTTCAAGGATGGGGAAGAAACCTCTCTCAAGGCTAAAGTCAGCATTTTCAGGGGAGAAAAATGTCCCCAAACTAGTCTGTACCTACCTAAAACACACTGATTCAACTTCACACGTGAAGCCCAACCAAAGGCTTAAATATGCAAATATAGAAGCATGTGTCTAAATCTAAGCAGCACAATCCAGCAGAACTACTCAAATATGTAAAGTCCTTCAAATATTTGTGCTTGCTTTGAGCCAAAGCTTTCTGGACTTCCCAAAGTGCAACATGGATATGTTATTAATTTGAGAGATAAATGTTCAGAAAGGTCCAAGCAAAGGTTAGGGTGCAGCAGGGATGGTTCTGGGTGTCCTTGCCCAGGGCAGGAGGTACTTCAAGGTACCTGAGCCCCACCTGCACTACTTTTATAGGCAAACAGAACCAGAGAATTGTTAAGGTTGGAAAAGACCTCACTGAGTCCAACCCTTCACCTAACACGGCCAGATCCACACTGAACTATGTCCCCAAGCTCCACATCTACACATTTCCTGAACACTTCCAGGAATGGTGACCCCAGCACTTCCCTGGGCAGCCTGTTCCAGTGCCTGACCACCCCTTCTGTACAGAAACCTTTCCTAAAACCCAGCCTAACCCTCCCCTGGTGTTTTTCTCTCTCGGGTAGGTGCTGCAGCTTCCCCACTGATGGCACGTGGCTCTCCCTGCAGAGCACACACTCTGGGTGCCTCAAACACTGCCACAGCAGCTGGAACTTTGTGTGCAGCCCTTCTGCAGTTATTCACTGCTCCCACAGGTGGGACTGGGCCATTCCACAGGGTGCCCAGTGAGACAGGTTTGTCTTTAGACGTGGATCTCAAAGCCCAGCCCTGCAGCCTGGCTGGCAGCTGTTCCAGGTGTGCAGGAAGGTGCCAGGGAATCACAGGGATGTCAGGCAGCTCCCACATGCCTGTGGGCACCCATGGACAGTTTGGGGAGCTGGGAATGTGATTATTCCAGACTGCAGAGCCACTGCTGTCCCTGGCACTGGAGCATCCCCACTCGGTGTCACCAGGACGTGCCTGAACCCTGCCCCGGAGCTCCGGGAGAGCTGCTGGGAGCTGAGCTCCTTGGAAAAGCTGGCTGAGCTCCTGGGTGCTGAGTTTTTCCACAAAAACATGGCTCAGGGTATAGGATTAGACCTTTATTTCTTTTCTTGTCCTTGCTGCCTAAATCACCCAATTCCTGCTGCTCTCCGAGGGGTGAGAACAGCTGAGGCATTCAGAGCACAAAAAGCTGGGTCTGGGCTGCTCTGTCGTGTTTTAGCTCTCAAACACCCTCCTGCCTGGTTATTAACATAATTAAGTGCTATTCTGTCAGGAGAGCTGCTGGAAAACGCTGTGAATTACTTCTCCAGCAATGGGCATCCAGGCTCTGCCAGCCAGCAGTGAAATCCAGTTTATGTGCAGGATTTGCTGCTCACTTTCCCCTCCAGGTTTTTCCTCTGTGAACCCCATGGTGTTTACAGCATTCATACTAATGCATATTTATGGCAACCTCATTTTAGTCAGTGAAAAATAAATAATCACTGAAACCAGCTTTTATTTCTAGGTTTCTTTAAGAGAGCAGGCTAGGAGAACACAAGAGCTATGCTTGCTCTGCCAAAAGCTGCTGCTTTGAGATGAAAATTACCTTAAAGGGTACAAAATGTTCAATTTTTTTCAGATGATCATGGGGCAGAGGGGGGGGAAGTTATTTTCTCTGTTATTTCTGTAGGGAACTGAGGGTTTTACATCCTGTTTATTCTTTGAGTCAGTCAGTGGGCTGAGGGTGGGTCAAATTCACCTGATCTTTCTGTATTTTCAGCTGTGTGTGAAACAGATATAAAGGTGTCTGGCTTTACCTTCAGGCACTGGCTCACCTCCTCAGCCTGGCTAGCACAGTGCTCTGCTCAGAGTCCTGGTGGCTGCTCCAAAGGCCAGATGAGATATCTGTACAACACGATGTCTTTTCCTTTCATTTCTGAACCCTTTTATCACACCATTAATAAAAACAAAACCAAACCAAACCAAATCAAATAAACAAAAAAACCCCACAAAAAACCCAAACACAAAAATAAACCCAAAAAACCAAACAAACAACAAAAAAAAACTACCACAAAAAAAACCAAAACAAAAAAAAGAAGAACTGCTGTGGCCATTTTCAAAACAAACTGACTTGGATGAGTGTCCTGATCCATCATGCTTTGCATGGAACTTTAATCCAGCTGCTGCTGGTCCCTGCTGGTCACAGCCACCAAACCTGGCCCCAACCAGTGCCTGATGGACTTCAAGGTTTTCAATAGTTCAGTCAGGATTGTGCCCAACAAGACCTTGAGCCATTTCAGAGGGGAATCTGCATCAATGAACCTGCAGAAATCCTCACTACTCCTCACCCAAGGTGTGAAGCCAACAGTTTAAATTGCTGCATGTTGGGAGGTTTGTGTATGGAAAATTACCCAAGTTTACTTTCCCCAGATCCAGGGGCACATCTTTTTGTTCAAGCTCTGTTTTAAATTTTTGCAAGGGTCCATTTTACTGCCAGTGAGTCCTGTAACACTTCAGTGCAAAATGCACCTCCACACAACAGAGCTGTGTTAATTTTAAAGCAGTTTTGGCACGTGCACATGTAAATGTGTGTGTGAAAAGTGACAGGGTAGCACAAGAAAAATACATCACACATTGAAAACATCTGTCTACCCAAACAAGGAATAAAACTGCTTTGGTTAGAACCTAAGCATGCATCATTAAGTTTAAAATAAAATTAACAAAACTTCAGCACAACAAGCCAAGACAGAATAGGTTTATATGAAACTGGAAATTCTTCTATTGCAATTCACCAAGTTACACTTGGCTGTAACAGCTCCTTGAGATTCCCACACTGAATTCTCTCTGAAGTTCTGAGGTCTCAAACTGATCCTGAGGCTGCCATCATAAAACTAAATGAGAAAGGTTTTCATGGTGTGCCTGCACCCCAGTGCAGCAGTGCTATGGCAGCACCATGGCTGGTGGGTTTAGGTGCAATTATGAAAACATGAGAGAGAGTGGAAAAGGAGGCATGTTCATTACCCTTGCTCCCATGAACCTGTCTTTGAGCACAATCCAAGAAAGCAAGAAGACAAAAGCTTTGTTACAACAGAACAGGGCAGAGACGTCTGTGGCTGTGAGCTTCTTTAAAGCCAGTAAATACAGGTAGTTAGTCAAAGTCCACAGAATAGAAAAGGGAGCAGTCCTTTTAAGAAAGAGTTTCAGCGTCAGACCATCTTCACCAAAAATCCGACTGCATTCCCTACGGAAAGAAAAGAGTTTCAGTCTCAGCCAGGGTTTTCCTTAGCATTCACTCCAGCACAACAAACATTCATTAGGCTTTTATCCTGCTTTTCCTAACTACTCCACACGCCCAAGAGAATCCATTATTTAATTCACATAGGGAAAACAACCCACAGTCTTCTTAAAACAGCAATTTCGCAAGAAGGAAAGACGTAACTTACCTGGAATAATCACACTCTGTGCAACAATAATCCCAGGGACTCACACACAGAAATGAAGGTTATCTATAATGTTCTGACAGCTCCCAGACTCTGCCTTCAAGGCCATGAGCACAGGGATTAGAATCACCATTTTTTCTCTGCAGCTTGCCAATTTTCTTTTTTTTTTTTGCATTGCTCCAAGCCCTGTTTTCATTCTTACTGAAATATGTTTTTATGTATGGCCAAGGAAGCTTTAAGAATTGCCTAAAGATAGTCAAAAAGACTGCCAGACACATCATTGTGGTGGGGAAGGGAGCCACCAGGCAGTGGGAGTGAGCCAGGCAAACAGGAGTGTGAGAGAAGGAAGGGAAAGGGAGGGAAAGGGAGGGGAGGGTATTTAACAGCTTCATTTTATTGTACAGTGAAAAGCTGTGTTTTCTAGGAGACATTTTCTTGAGGATTAAACTGCAAACAAAACTCCCAGCTTCCCAAACACTGTGTCCCACACAACTCAAGAGAGCTCTTTGCTTCTTAGGATTTCAGGAATCTCTGCCTTTCCAGAACTGGGAATGATGTTTTTTAGCAACTCCGCTGTCTGCACTCTTGGTTGAAGGTATTCCTAAAGATATTCCCAGTGTGCTTCACTTCTTGGCATGGCAGGCACCCTGGCACTGCTTAAAACATGGGAGGTCCCACAAGTGACCCCAAAAAGCAGTGGAGTGAACCAAGGCACCTTCAGCCTGCAGCACATCCTTCCAAGGAAAGGGACATGGAGGGAATAACACAAATGCCCTGGGGCTGCAAAGTGCTCACAGCCGCTCATGGCTGCGTTTGGAAGATTGGTAAAACGCTCATTACGTAGAACTAATTAGCAACTTCATAGACTGAGCTGCAATGTGATGTCAAAAACATTTATTATTTGAGAGTGGTGGGTTGGTCTGATAACTATCCTGATTTGGAAGACAAAATTGTTTTCAGGGCCCCTCAACAATTTTTACTAATTGTTGGGAATTTTGCTGTTAAAGACATTGCAGTTTTTTTACTCTTAAGATTGTAAACCATGACTCTTGTTTTGAGGGAAGTAGAATAATAACATCTATGTAATAACTGAGATCAGCTACATCTTAACCTAAATAGTTTTATGATTCTACTTAAAAACCACTCATTTCTTGATGACACTAAGACAACCTGGTATACAAAGCAGTCATTTCTGGTAATAATGAATTCCATTCTCAAGCTCTGTGTACTCAGGCTGGTGGATCTGCTAATTATCTCCTTCACTCTAGTTGACCTCAACGCTCTCAGGAGTCCTGTTTACCAAAGATCAGGACAAAAATGTTTAAAATACAAAAAAGAACAGCTACTGGTGTGCCTCATTTATCTGAGATGCAAAGCAATGCTCGATGAAGCAAATAAATGAATGCCCAACTTTGCAGGCTTTTGTAACTCTCATTTCAACAGGAGTTAGAGGTAACAAGTACACAGACAAACCTGGAGCAGGGTCAGGAGGATGGATCCAAGTGCCCTGACACTGTGAATCCTCAAAGGAGGAAGGCTCAGTGGTTACTCCTTTATTCTGGGACAGAGATTTGGGAGAGGCAGTTGTGGCTGCCCCAGCAATGTCACCCGTCTCTGAGTTCCCAGAAGCAGTGGGAGGGACAAGCAGAGATGCCCAGCCAGGAAAAAAATCTGGAAATGCTTCACAGGCCCCAGGCAATGGGCTTTTAGAGCAGGTGGAAGGGCCTCCATCACACACAGCAGTGACCAGACAAAACAGGGGCTGGTGGCTGCTCAACTCTCAGAGAAGAAAATACAGCAAAGTCTCTGACAGGGTCGGGCTGAGCGAGGCAGAGACTTGATGAATTCACCCCTGTGCCTAGGAGAGCTCCATGAATAATGCTCAGTCAATGAGGAGACAGGAAGAATGCTTTATTTTCTCAGTCAGATTGCCTGAGGCTTTGTGAGAGCTGGTGGCTCAGTGGTTAACTCAGCCTCTTTGACATGCAACTAAAATTAAACTTGCAGGAGCCATCAGACATGACAGTGATTAAAACCTGGGGCTCAGGAGAGAGGGCTCCCTGGAACCCTCCCCACACAAATAATGCTGCAGGCTGCTGACTTAGAGGCACAGACAGATCTAGGGGCAGCTGACCCTGCAACTACAACACAGACTATTTCCAAATGCACAAGAAATCTATTTAAAACCTGCCCTCTAACACAAATAATTCTTTTTACTTGCAGGTGGGCAGGGTGCCATGCTCTCAGGAATTACAGCACCCCAGGCAGTCGTGCAGCTTTGCCTCTGGCACCCACTGAACAGCTCGTGTGCCCTCTCAGTTATTCTGATGCCAGGCTCTGCACAGGAATGGCTTTGTTCCCTCCTGACACAGCTGCCTTTGGAGAGAAATCCAGCAGCTGGTTTTAAGCAGCTCACAGGAAAAAAAAAAACAAAAAACAAAAAACAACCAGCAAACAGGCAGAGATTTGAGGTACAGGAACACAGAGAATGCAGTGACATCACCTGGATTAGAACTTGGCAAGGCCACAGTGACATTAGGGCAGCAAATAGCACAGCAGCACCTTCTGTGAGCACAAATTCAGTGCTTCTGCCTAAATGATGGCATCTGCAGCAATAAAATACCTCCCAGCTCCACTGCAGGGGACAGGCACCAAACTGAGTGTGGTCCAGCACCCTGATGAGTTGTGTTCCCAGCACTGACTGAATCTGAACTGGCAGAAAGGGCCTGACCAGCTCTGTTTGTCGGGAGGAGAGCTGCAGCCAAAGGAAATGGAATTCTGCACAGCCTGGCTCGGGGGCAGCACCAAGGAATGCTGTGTACCACAGGAACGGTCCATGGGAAGCCCAGCTTTGTGCTGAGGGTGTTCATTTGTGAAGCTTGTGGGTGAGAAACCTGCAGTGACAGGTTCCATGTACAAACAACAGCTACTTATGGCTCAGGCTGCACTTCAAGTGATGCTCACTTCCCATTATCCAAGAAGTCCAACTCTCCCCAGAGTGTTCTGTTCACATTAAACCTGCACCTACCAAAGCTTCCCCTGGCCAGTGCTGAGGCTGGAAGAGCCTGCAGCACCAACTTCAGCTCTTACACCCTGGGTGTATCTGGCAGGAAGCTGCTCAGGGTCACAGTGCTTGTCCTTGAGAAGCCAGATGGGGAGGCAAAATGTACTGGCATTCAAAATTTCACCCCCTCCATTCCACAACTGCTCCTAATCATTCCACATCAGGCTCCTAAGTCAAGTCTGTGCAGTGCCTTCTGCTGTGGTAAATGCTGGCAGGGTTAGATCTCCTATTTCTGAGCTTCCTGAACTTCCTATCATCTTATCCAGCACTAATGGAAGGAGCTTCAAGCTCTTTATGAGGGACATAGCTTTTATTTACAATACTGAGGGGATACCAAGAGCTGTCTTCCGCCTCAAGACAACCAAGATACTTCACCTAAATGCAGCAGCAAGTTCATAACCATGAGTTATCTTCTCAGACCACAAGACTGAATCTCTAAGGTAAAGTGTGAAAGGTAAGAAACACACAATTTATAATCTCAAGTATTATAATAATAGAATGCTAGAGTGGTTTGGGTTGGAAGAGACCTTAAAGCCCACCCAGTTCCTACCCCTGCCATGGCAGGGACACCTTTCACTGCCCCAGGTTGCTCCAAGCTCCATCCAGCCTGGCCTGGAACACTGCCAGGGATCCAGGGGCAGCCACAGCTTCTCTGGGCACCCTCTGCCGGGGCCTCACCACCCTCACAGCCAAGAATTTATTTTCAGTATTTAATCTAAACCTGCCCTCTCTCAGCTGAAGCCATTCCTCTTCCCTGTCCTTGTCAAAAATCCATCTCTCTTGCAGCTCCTTTAGGTACTGAGCAGCCTAAACTTTCCAGGAAGCCAATCTGAAGTTGAGAATTGAGACTCCTGTCATTCCAAGTGGGATTTATGAAAGGAGCAGTGGCTCTCTGCAGCTTTGCCAGCCTGGGGCAGCACTCTGCAAGTCACTCCCAGGATCACTGATCTCTGCCAAGATGTCACAGACATTGTTTGCTCAGATCCACTGGGAATATCTGCTGGACAAAATGCCTGATGTCTTTAGAGCTCCTAGAGAGTAACTACATCCTCCAGAAACACAAAGATAAATCACCTCTGCTCTCCGAGGAAAGCCTGGAACTGCTGCAAATGGGTTTATTGACAAGAATTAGCTACTGCACAGGAATAAAACAGGCAAATGAAGCAGCAAGAAATCATACAAAACATAATAAAAAGCCTTGTAACAGGATCAATATCAAGAATGCAAATCAAGAAAATACACAAACAATCAATGCAGGTTTGAAAACGCCCCTGTTCTGGGGAGGGGGCTGGGTGAAATGACCTCCAAAGATCCTTTCCAAGTTCGATCTGTCTACAGGTTAAAACTACAAATTTTCAATCCTTTAAGTCACCAAAAAATCGAGATCTCATCCAGAGAAGAATGCCCATCCCATATCCAAACTGTAAGAGTTTGGATAGTCAAGTTGTAACACAGCACAGACCAAGCAGTTGCTCCCCTGATGAAATCATTATTGACCAGCAGTCACTTCCTCCTTGGGACATGAGTTCCTGACACATCTGGAATAAGAAATACTCTGGGAAGATTCCCATCAGCTCTAACACTGGGTCCTGAGTCCACACATTCACTGACCCAGTGCAGAAATTCCTGTGGCATTTAAGACAGTGTCCTCAACTTTAAAAGCTCAATTCTTAACAGCTGGGGAAATGTATCAATTATTTAAGCACAGGAAATTTTTTATGCACTGCCCCAAAATTTTGCTCTGATAGAGATATAATCAATGAACCAACTGCAGGGCATTTATCTGCAGGGATATTTCTTCTCACCTTCTTCCTTATCTACTGTGCAATTGTTATTACTTTACCCCACATGCAGAAGCCAAGCTGACACTGTTAATGTTCTCACAAACACTCCAGCAAAAATCTGAATGAAGCATCATTAACAGACAAAGCACCAGGCTTTGCAGAGAAGCACTTAATTAAAAGTGCAACTGTTCAATTTCAGTCATGCTGATTTGACAGAAATTATGATTTAGGGCCAAATTACATCCCAGATCCTGGCAAAAAGCAGCTGAGGGAAGAGTTTGGCCCTGCTGCACTCCAGCCTGACAGTCACAAATGGGATTGATTCCCTGTGTGCTCAGTGACAGCAGGAGCCAGGGATGGGCCCCACGCTGGGTAATTCCTGCTGGAACAGACAATTCTGCTGGAGGCAGGTTGTTTTCCAAGCAAGCCTGCACCAGAACAACAGAATTGGGTCCCAAAATGAGCCTGTGAATCTCTTCCCTCCCTGGGCAAGGTGTGCTGTCTCTTGGTGAGCTGAATTTTGTCCTGTCCTTTAAAGCAGCTCCCACGTCATTGCCAGATCAGTGGAATCCTAAAAGTGGAGGAGGAACTGTGAAATCAATTGTCACAGAATGTGAGGTACTTCCAAGCCCTGCAGACACATTAGATGTGGTTTTCCTCAGAACTGGCTAAGGTGAAGCTAAGCTGCAGCACTGGCTGATTTCTTTGGGTTCCCCCTTAACCTTGTATTTCTCTGATTTCTCAGGGGCTACTGAAAAGGGATTTATAAATTTCCAGCAGGAGGAAAGGGCAGTTTGCATCCTGCTGCACTTGCTCAGCACAGACAGCAAGCCATGGTCTTCCACGTGGAAACCACCTCCTCAGCTCTGAGCAGCTTTCTTCTCAGCTAGGAGTTGGTTGGGTTGTACCCAACACTGCTATTCTATCATAAATGGACCAGGACAGATTAACCAAAGGCAAGAACACAAAATATAGAGATATTAGACAACATAACAGGAAGATTATAAGCAGATTATTGACCTTTTCAACTCATTAAAAAATCCCCTTTAACTGTCAAGTATCCATTTATTCAGCACACATCACTCATCTGTCAGCCTCCTGCGAGCTATTTATGAATGAGGTTTTCTGCAGCATGACCTTTCTTCTGCCTCCCGACACCACAGGGTGGAACTGAGCACAGCAGTGATCTCAGCCCTCAGGAATTAGGATTTTTTAAAGGGATACTGCCATGATAAAGCCTACCTGAATTTTTTGATTGGAGACTGCTTTTCCTGCGCAGTTGCAAGGTGCCCGGAATAATAAATGGGAAAAATCATAATGTTCCAGTTTGTTGAGAACCAAGTCATGAAAAAGGGACAGTCAAAGGTCTCAAAAGTGATTTTGACAAACTGCGTGGTCCCAACCCAGGAGGAAGAGACGGACAAAATGATCAGGAATCTCCAGATTAGCTTGAGAAACGTGGATGTGCAAGACTGGCATCGTGTCTGTGCTTCAGCTTCTTGGCTGCTGCTCTCTGTGTGCGTTTGTGTTCCTTCTTCTCCTGAAAAAGGAAAAAAAAAGGAAGAATAGAAAAAGAGTTGTACATGTAATGAATGCATTCAAAATAATTCTTGGTAAAACCTCCCCTTCTGGTCCAAGTCACAAATCATGCCCTGCCTTCTCCCTATAACTCCTCTATGTGCCATAAATACTGAAATCCTGCACAGAAGTATTTTAATAATACCATCTCTGTCACTTCAAGGAGGCAGAACCAAACACAAACACAACACTGAGGGCTGGGGTAACAGCATTACAAATAAGCTGTTGTCACTATTTGCTTTATCAGCCCTTCATTCCCTCTGCCAGCAAACCTCCAGAATAAAAAAAAAAAAGCCCTTGGAACCAATAATGTTACAGAGGCAATTACTGTGCAGGTGTGCAACAGAAGAGCTCTCTGAGCCTGTAGGTCTGGGGACAGGAACAAGCTCTTATTCCTCAACACTTCAATTCCACAATCACTTCTTTTATTTGCAAGCTGGGATGGGGAAGAAAGGAATAGTTTGGTTTTATGTATCCAAGCAGAGAAAGGCTTTTTGCATTCAGGTTGGTGTACTTACATTTTAGAAGTTAACAAAGGGAACTGGACAAAAGTGAAGCTTGGCATGCCTAGAAATCAACCTCTGCACGCAAACAAGGAGTGACCAGAGCTGGCATTTCCCACTTCAGCTCAGTGGTTTTCAGACCTTAGTGCACATTTCCTAACACAAGTGGAGAGAATTTAATCTCACTGACTGGTGAGTCAGTGAGACTCTAACAGATCTCCCAGAGATGCAACCCATGATCCCTGTTTCTGTTTCCTAGATCCCAGCTGAAAGCAAGGAGCACCAACACTTCTGTCCTGGGAGCTCACAGGGCTCCAACCATTCACCCTCTTTGACCACATCACACCAGTCTGGTACAAGAAATGGGAAAATCTTCTAAAAATCATGGCCTGAAGCTATTCTTAACTACTCCTATCAATTATCAGCCACATCAAGACATGATGTGATGTATAGAAGAAACAATATGATTTTGAGAGAAGTTACAGATGCACTGAGTTGGAGCACACACTGTCCTATATTCAACTTTTATGTGACAGAGGTATCCTTTCACACTCAGGCTTAGTTTCCTTTTATATTATTGTTTTTGCTACATTAGCCACAAAGAAATGTCAAACTGGGGTTCCAAGCTATTACTGTAAACCAAAATTACACATAAAAAAAGATTTATCATAGCAGGGAGTGCATTTGGAATCAAGGATTTTCCTAAGTAGGACATGGAGCTTTTTGTAGTTGTAATTGTGTGATGTGGTTTTTTCCTAAAAATAATCTGTATTCAGTGGCTCAATTGTTTAGTCATGAATCAAGAATTTAAATAAAATTACAGGTTTATTAAAAACATGCAGAGGATAATCAGCCACAGGTCTGAAAAGGCAAGCATCCTTTTAGCATTCTTGGCTGCTGAGAGGAAGTAGATATTTTTATGGTACTAATAATGACTGACATCTATTGAAAGGTAAATTACAGTTTATTTGCAAGTTAGAATGGCTTAAAAAGAATATATTATAGTAGCATCAACTTGCAGGTCTTCCTGCTAAGTAAAACTACCATGCAACTAGTCCTTTTTCAGCTACCACTTAAAATAATCACACAATGATAGAAGAATAAAGCACTTTCAGCCATGCTTTCTATTTTTCAATTACAAAATAATGATGCAATTGGTGTCACTATGCATGACACCACCATCAGCATTTGATTTGGATGCTACAGTCCCGGGTCTGCATGTCAGGGAAAGGCACAGAAACACACACTTGTTGCAAGACCTGCCTTGGATTTAAAGACCTGTAAGTTTTAGGCCAAATAAATGCACAGTGGGGAGCTGCTCTAAGTGTTTAATCAGTGGGATTCACCCTGTGTGATGTAGTTAGCAAATAACTGTGTATTCAGGATGAAGATGTTGTCTGGGGCCCCTTTATATTTAATGATAATGGAAAGCCATGGTGAGAGGGGAGCTGATTCCATCCTCATATATCTACATCTATCCACATCTAAGCTCACTAGAGGCACTTAACTCTAGACCAGATATTTGCAATTAACTTAAGTGAAATTGTGATTGATCCCCACGACAGAGCAGCTTGACAGCTGCTTTCAAAATCCACGGGATGTGCACACCTAATTCCTGGCCAAAGAATCAAAAGGACAAGACAGGAAATATATTTCAAAATAATGACAGGGCTTGAACTCGAAGCCACAGGGTGAGCAGGCACACAGTTCCTATTAAAGAGGTTTAGGGATTTCCAAGTCATGAAGCTGGGGCTGGAGCAAGCACTTGTGTTTAGACACCAAATGACAATGAGGAGAAAACAAACTGATCAGCCAAAGTGGCTGGGAGTCAGCATTTTACAGTTGGCAAGGTAGCAGAAATGCTTGGGGTCTGCATTTAGATGGGACTGGAACAAACCAAGAGACTTATCCTGGAAAGAGCACAGCAACAAGGTTGACAGGACAGGCAGTGAGCAGAAACAGCCCTGCATGGTCCTTGGGTCCACAGTGCAATTCTTACTGGCAAGATGGTCACAGAAGAGCCTTTTAAAGAGTGAGATGAGGAAAATCAGACCCTACAGCTTTTCATCTGAACTCTTTTGGCTATCAGAAAATTATATTCTTTGTATATGTTTACCTATTGGGTCAGTCCTAGTTAGACTTCTCTGATGAGGATGGGAAGATCAGGATCAAAAGGGAAATTAATAAATGCAAAGTAAGTGTTTAGAAGAGTATGATGTCCAGATACTACTCAAGTGGCCTAGAGCCCATTCTTGGAGAAGATGGATTCTGATTTTGGACATACCTTAGTGCCACCATGCACAGTTATTTCAGCCTGATATCTGGAAAAATGAAATTTGGTTTTCTGGTATCTTAGCTGTGATCTTAACTGCAAGATGCTGCATCAACTCCTTGCAGCAGTGATCACCTCCAATACTCTTCTGAGGCTTTCCATCAAGAGAGTACTCCTGGAGTACGAGATCCCTCTGTTTTCCAACACAAGGAGGAAATAGGTGGCTCTTGCTGCCATCGGTGGTCAAGTGACAAGAGGAAGTCTCAGCTCCCCTGGGTCCAGTGTGCAAGGGACATCCAAACTGTTCTTCCTCCCCTTTTTGCTCACAGTATCTACACAGGCAGTCTTCCAAAGAACTTGGGCAATTAAATAACTTCCTTCCAGAAAGCTTGGACAGTTAAATTATTTCACTCATTTAAAGTCTCTCCTCCTCAGCAGGTGGTTTAGCAGACTCACAAGCCTGTGGCTGCACATTGTAACTGCTCCCATGCCATCCCTGCAGCTGCTGGATGGACACCATGGTGAAGAGGTCAGTGTTCACCCCACCTAAGGGTTCAATTGAGCTAAACTCCTGCAGTGAAGTGGGTGATGGAAGCCCTGAGGAGCAGCTGGCCGATGATCTGAGCTGTGATGGTCTTCCCTAGAAATCCTTCCACCTGCTGCTCCTTCTCTTCCTCTTCATCACACCATCCGTGGCACGAGCTGAGGTCACTGATGCCTTTGAGAAGGAGCTCCTGAGGGCCGTGGTGTGTGGCCAGGCTGGAGCTGAGGAGCCACAAGCACTGTGTGAAACCTCACCCTGTGCTAGGGTTAACCAGCTCTGAGGATCCTCCGTGCCTCGCGCCGCGCCGGTACCTAACGCACGTCCTGCACCTGGGAATCCCAGGCTTCTCCTCCCGTCAGTGCCACCTTCCCGCCTCGCCCCCAGGCTCGGGAAGGACCTGCACGTGGCAAACCAAACCTCAGCATGCTCGGGCCCTGCCCCATCTCTGTGGAGACAGAGGGAAGAGGGCAGACAGAGGGCTGTGGTTCCTACCTGATCTGCTCTGCCTCTCGACTCTGCTGTGCCGACAGATTCCCGAGGGACTTCGATTCTGCAGCTCAAGAATGGGAGCAGCAGAATCTTCAGCAACAGATAGAGGGGAGAGCTGCCTAGTCATGCCTCTGTGTCTGCTGGGGCAGTTGCCTCCTGGCTTGCATTGGATGACAGATGATCGTGAGGCACCTGAGAAGAAAGAGTTTGCATCAGTTTTGTCTGGAAAGTCCCTGGAGAAACGCGGGGCTTTCAAACAGGCTGGCAGTGAAATGCACACAAAAGGAAGCGCACGGCAAAAATGCAGGACTCAGCTCTGCTCAGGATAAAGCAAATAAGTGAGTAAATAAATACTTAACTCTCTCCCCCCTTACAGATAAAAAGGTGCTGCATGAAAACCAGTCTTCCCCCTGAAGAAATGAGAGCCCCATGCTGCAGTGTGTCCTCAGCCCCATAGCTCTGCCCACAGGGCCTGCACAGTCAAAGGGATTTGTACTCACGTGGGCCCCTTCCTGAGCACTGACACTGAATCAAGCCAGAGGAGAGGTCACCATTCCCCTCAAGGTGGGAAGGAGGGCTGAGGAACCGCTGCCTCCCTCAGTGCTGGGAGCCTCTCTAGAGGAGAGCTTCCTCCTTCATCCCACAGAATGATCCCTGAGTCTCTTGAACGGAATGAAGCCACCGTCACTCACAAGTGTTTTGGATGAAGATTTGCACTACAGGATTGAGGATGCCGATTTTAAGCATTTACAAACACCAAATCAGAATTTCCACATCTTCAGAGAAGTTGCTTTCTCTTCCTCTGCTACGTGCAGACAGCTCCAAGATGAGACCTTTCACACGGAGGCTGGACAGAGGCACGAGGTGGCAGAGAAAACCCAGGTCCCAGAAATACCAGAGGTACCAGATGAAAAATTTTCCAGTGAGTAGGATGCCATATTTAATGAGTAAGAGCATGAAGAGCTGGATTAAGAATCAGGAATCAACAGCAAGGAGTGCAGCGCTGGAATCCATCAGTGGGACTGGTGATCCATTGTGCATGGACTTCCAAATTTACTGAAGGTGACTGTGTAAGAGGTCAACACACGAGCAGCACAAGAGTCTTCTTCTCCAGCAGAAAGTCAGGATGAAAGGCCATTCTGGCAGATATAAATGTGTGTTCATGGCCAGCTGAGATCACCCACTGCTTGTTTTGCAGCTGCTACTTCAGCTGGTGACAATCTCACCTAAACTTGTGGAAGAGACCCATAGCCAGAGCAGCCACTGACCTTGCCGTGACTTAGAAGGATTTAATATGATAATCCCAACTACTTCATATTGAAAGGAATACAAAAATGGACACAAAGCCCATGTGTAAGGTGCCACAAGTGCAACTGTGGCAGAAATCCCAGAGGGGAACATTCTTTGCTGCAACAGGAGCCATTCCAGTGCACTTTGAGCAAAACACATCAAACTCAACTACTTCTTGAAGGTATATTCCAAAGCAAGGGCTGTATCCAAGACTCAAGAATTGAGATAGGACTCTTGCCAGTGGGTTCATGCAATCTTCCATGGACTTAAAAGTGTGTTGGGTTCACCAAGTCTAACAAAGACTGATGTATAAAATACGGAATTATACAGAAAAAAACATCATCTCTCAGCCTATTTAGAGCCTGCAAGGTTAATTTTTACCTACCATGTGGACAAGTGAACCAAGTGAACAAGTGAGCTGACCCCCTCCAGATGATCTTTCTCAAGATGCTCTTTCCTTTCTTCTCTGTCCATTATGAGGGAACTCTGACTCAAGGGGGGCACCCAAGTTTAGATTCCAACTGGTGATAAAGTCCTACAAGTCCAATCAATGCAGTAAACAGCCCACACTCTGTGACAGATGACCCACAAACCCACTTTGAAAAATTAAGACCTTCATGATGAGAAGCAAGCTAAGCACTGTGTTGCCTCTCCCCAATTTTTGATGAACATTACTTTCTAAAGAGCTTTCTAGAGCCTACCAGATGTTTTCAGACCTTTAAAAAGCTGCTCACCTTCACAAATTTACTTTTTAATGGAGAAAATAATGATCTAGCAGCCATACAACTCCCTGCATGACTTTGTTCTACTTACTTCAAAACTCCAAGAGCTACCTCTCCCACTGGTCAAACAAGAATAACATCACCGACTTTGTAAGACTTAGTAAACATCTTGCACATTGCTCTGATGAGTTACACCTTCATTTGTCATCTGAAAATTAGTCCCAGCCTCCATGAGGTTAAGCCAATCACTACTTTTGGGGCAAAATATTCAAAAAGGCATTTCTGATTTTTCAGATCCACAACTTAAAGAGGTTTTATTTTCAGGGAGTGTTTGCTGGCTGCCTGTCCTTGGAGAAGAAGCCACTGAGGTGGCTGGCTCCAAATCACTCCTCACTTTGATATTCATAATTTAAAGAGATTTCATTGTGTTGAAAGACACATGTTATGTCTCAATTCAGATTCATTTCAGAACAATATTCACATTACACTCAGCAGAAGTCTAGCAGGTGACATGCAACCAAAATTTGATGGAAGCCTATTTTTCCTCATGTGCAAAAAGAGCTCTGAGTTATTTGTATCTGGTACAACAGAGAAGCATGAATCTTCTCCTGTGCACTGACAAACCCAGCAGGTGAGACCAAAACTGTAATTCAAGAGATTGCATTAAATCGAAAGTCACTGCTTGATTTACTGAACTCTTCTTCCCTTATACCTCAAGCAATCAGACAGCACAGCCATTTATCAATATTTTATTGTTACAGATAGAAAGCCTGGGACAACTAATGCTGCTCAATCTGAACATATTTTAAGGATATCTGTTGATAGGAGAGGTGAAGAGATAAATGCTGGGCTCACTTCCCAAACCTGGAGCCAGCAGTGGGGACAATAATCAGCACTTTCAGAGCTGAGCAGTGAAACCTCCCAGGTGGGCAGTGGTGTCCCATGGGAGAGGAAGGCAGAGCTCATGGAACTCTGGTTGTCTCACTCCACAGCTCTCAGCTATCGAGCAGGGATCTGCTAAGTCCCTCCAAACGTGGAGGGATCAAGAGCAGCATCCTCCATTCCATACAGGGAATAACAGAATCATAGAATGGTCTGGGTTGGAAAGGAACTTACGATCATCCAGTTCTAAACCCCTGCCATGGACAGGGACATCTTCCACCTGACCAGGGTGCTCAAAGCCTCATCCAACCTGGCCCTGAACAACCACCCTGAGCAGAGATGTCAACATGGGGTAGGACTTCTTATACAGTTTGTGGATTTAACAGGGATGAATCACAGGCTGAGAACAAAACTACATTTTGGGCATCATTTGCTATCTTAAGAGATTGCTACTGGAAGAGATTGGGAAAAAAAAAAGAAAAACCTTGCCAGACTGTCAGATCCTGCTGCTAGAAGTGCTCCTTGGAGGTTGTAACTGAGTGTCAAAGCAAGACTCTGCCAATGGGATTGACCAAAGAGGAAAGGAGAAATGGAAAGTATCTCACACTATGATATCCACCACATCTTAATGCACCAAGTCTACCTGGATTATTTTTCATTATTGGATAAAAACAAATCCATGCTCTTTCCCATTTTTTTACTGCTACATTTAGTTTCTTAATCTGTTTCAGCAAATCTATTTCCTCACCATGCAAATGTAGATGCTTTATAGCCTAAGAAGTAAGGCCATTTCTCTGCACATGGAGCCCAAAGGGAAACCAGCAAGGGGAACACGTGGCTTTCCACATGACTCTAACAAAGTCTGTCCTCATCTTACATTAATTATTATACACATATCCCAGTGTACTTTGATTTAGCAAGGTAAACCAAACCTTGTGACTAACCTAAACCATGTGATTAACATCACTCAAGTCCAGCCTTTCCATTTTCTTTAACATCACCCTGAGTCCCAGCTGGGGAAGGAGGTGACCCCCAGCTGCTGCTGCCATCGTGTCCACTCAAGCCAGGAAGAAGAAGCACGTGCTGGTCCTCAGAAGCATTTTCACCAACCACCTGTGAACAATGCACAGCTCCCGAGCCCCTCTGAAAGATACAATACATGACTTGTGGCTTTCTGCTCATGCACAGGTTTCCAGGTGCAGCTCACACTGTGAGAAAATGTGTCCTCGCCTTGGCTAGAAAAATCCCTTGGCTATTTTCCAGGAGGCTTGGAGACAAGGATTACACTCTGAGGTTCAAAACCAACTGTCTTCAGATCATCTTTAAGTATATGACATCTTTAGCATGTGACAACAGCACTTGGAATAACAAGAACCAACCCATGCAATTTCATTTGGACAATGTTTCTGGTCCCACAGCTGCTACCAAAAGCGGATCATGGAATATCCTGAGTTGGAAGGGACCTGCGAGGATGAGTCCAAGTACTGGCCTTGCACAGGACAGCCCCAGGAATCCCACCACATGCCTGAGATCATTGTCCCAATGCTCCTTGAGCTCTACCAGGCTTGGTGCTGTGACCACTTCTCAACCACACGCTGCGGGAAGAACCTTTTCCTAATATCCAACCTAAACCTCCCCTGACACAGCTTCAGGCTGTTCCCTCTGGTCCTGGATCAAATGGATTGCCAGTTAAATAATCAATGCAGCACAAAAGTGCAGTCTTGGAACTAAATTCTACGGCCAGATCATCTTAGGATTGATTGCATCCTTTTCTTTTTTATCCAACTGCCCTGATGGAAATTTAGAACCTCTCAAACAGGTAACTGAATTCCCTTCCAAAAGCCATCTGTGCATTCACAACACTGCATTACTGACACGAAGTGCTGGCTCATTTAGAGACAGCAACATCTGGCTTGATGGGATGCGCCAAAATACATTCTCTTTATTTGATTACACAATGAAATCAATGGTTAAATAGGTGATGGAAACGAGCTGAACAATTTCTGTGCATTACACTCCCAAAGCCCTGCAGAGCTCTGGTCACCTCTGGCTACCACCCCAGTCAGGAGAGAGAGCAGCTTTGCCAAAAGGCCACTCAAGGCACCTACAATCTGCCTTTTACTCATTCAGTATTAAAACAGACTTATTTTCCTGTGCCCTAAACATCTCAGCTCCTGATCTATCAGTGTCTCTGCACTGACAAAAGGATGCCTCCACTGCACTGCCCCGGGAACAATGCTGGGCTTTGACAGATGGATGGAGGTAGGAGTGGGTCTGCTGTGGTGTGGAGAACACATCAGTTCAATGTTCCTGCTAAATGGGGCCCCGGAGAAAGAACTGCCAAGGTTCCTTTTACCTTCTACCCTGCATGGTACCTGCAGGAGCAAGCACCTGCCCTGGTGATGGACTCGCTCACACCCCACGGGCCCAGCGCTCCACAGGCTGTGCTCGAGTGCCCCTGGGCAGCCACGTCCCCCTGGGGACAGCTGGAAGCTCTCACGGTGACATTCTGCTCTTCCTGATGCACAGCAAGGAGAAGATGATGTGAGTTTTGCAGCCAGGGAAATACTGGATGCCCACAGGAAGGGGGTTGAGTGGTGCTGCTGTTGGGAGAGGTGAAGAGAGCTGCTTCTGTCCATTTTACAACAAAACCTCATTAGGTTGGATTAGCCACAGCTTTAATTGGATTGTGTGCTACTGCTAGCACACAATCTGTTAGCTGGGAGTTGGGAGCTGGGAATGCAACACCATCAATCCTCAGTAACTTAGGTCCATAGCTTATTTTATCCCAGCCACTGCCTGTAAAATCAAATTGTGCCTTTTCCTGCACTGGTGTAAACCCACAGCATGCCAGTACAACTCCCCAGTGGTCTGGGCACACACAAACTCCCCAACTTTTAATGTGTTCAGAAGCAGCAATTTGACCAGGGATGTGAAGTCATGATTACATTTTACTAAAGCCAAGGAAAATCACAAAAACAAGCACACACGCTTTGCTGGCAGCTTGCCACACAGGTTTGAGGAATAAGCATCTCTTGTTCAATGAAGAAAATTCCTTTCAGCATGTCTCAGGCATTTGAAGATAATGTTCTCCACTTAAACACTGCAATGGTCTCTGTGTATTAGTAATGCATAGATGTCTGTTCAGAGTGATGCCTTGTTCATTTATTATTTGCTTGTTCTTGACGTTTTTATTTTCAAGGGGACGGGAAGGTTATAGTATTTTTTTTTTTTTTGTCCTAGAGGAAAAGATTTTCAGATTATAATGAAAAACAAATGACTCAGTGATGGCGTACAGCATTTCTCTTGTACTGTGATTAACTATTGTCAAGAGCAGAAAGCAGAAAAAGTAGATATTTTTGTTGTGGTTTACTAATGACATCCATCAGCAATTTCTGCCAATTACCTCTTCAGTGTCTGTACACAGCCCTCACTCCAGATCAGCAGACAGCAACTTTGCTTACAACTAAAAATCTCAACAATTTCCACGTGTCCTCCCATCCTTGCAACAAAATTAACAAGGAGAACTTAAATTTCTCATCCTGTAATTCACTTAGTGCCTGCTCAAGGGATGTGCCACTCTACATCCTTGCACCTAATAACCCTTCCAGAGGAGCAGTTACAGCCTGTTTTTAAGGGTTAAGGAATCCAAGTTAGGCAGTCAAAAAAATCCCCCCCAGACTTGCATCTCCTTGGCTTTTGTAAGTATAAAGGCCTTCTAGAAGACTTCTTAAATTCTATTTTTCTCAAGTAAGTGGCTCCTGTTTGTACTGCTCTAGATCAAGGCCTTTCCTCAAAACATATAAAAACTAGCATTTAAAACTAGAAATAGAAAACTAGAATATAAAACCCAAATTACTAGGAAAAAACCCCAATTCCTGTTCAAATCTTTGTTCCATCCACATTTTATTGAAAGTATAGTTGAAAACATGGAAATATTTTCCTCTCATTTCAGCGTAACTCAGACAAATGTATCACTGCCTTTATTTAAGCGTGGACAAGGAACTTCATTGATTTGACACCAAAAATAACACAGCAGCACCAGCGTGGGAGTGTCAGAGCAGATCCTGGGAAAGAGGCTTATTTGAGAACATCTCTGGTGGAACTGGCAGCTGGAATATGCATTTTGCAACACAGTGGCTACTCCTATTTGAAAGTTACTGGGCATGACAGCACACTCAGAGGAAGGAATTTGAAGGAATGTAGAAGAGAGTGCTGCAAATAAATTATTTTTATATGTTGAAATCAAAACTTCTACAACACAAAATGACCTATCAAAAAAAAAAAAAAAATTAGAACATCCATTTGAAGCGTAATGTTTTGGACTGAATTCTGCTGTCAGAAAACACTGACGGCCTCTCCATAGAAAAACAAATACTGTGCTGAAATCTCAGAATTAACCATGACAGCTCTGGAGGCAGAACACACTGACCTCCCATGGGGAGGGGATGGACATCTCCTCCTCCAGCACAGAACTTTTCCCAGGCAAAGAGGGGAACAACACCCAAACTTAAGACCCTTTGTCTCCTTCCAGGACTTTATTTTAAATTTTTGCTTACATAAACACTCCTCTGAGACCACCCCAGTGACAACTTCTGAGTGAGACCTTTGGGACTCACACATTCAAAGGGATATTCTTTGCTGCATCAGACTACAGGACTATTTTTTCCCCCCTAGATATACCTGATCCAACACCAATTCAAACCAATCTCAGGATCAGACCATCTTCCCACCACTCCAGCATGGACTGAGCAAGATAAACACAAATCATTTGATTCAAAGCTGCACACCATCCCACAAAAAACCCCTCTGCTATAAATTTTGTAATGAATTTTATCAGATGTGCTTCCAGTTGTTTTGCAATTTATACACTCTGCTCCAAACTAAAAGGTTAACACTCCATTACAAATAAAATCCTCTGAAAATTAATCTTGTCACTGCTAGAATCTGGTGGCATTTCCAAAAGGAAACAGACATTCCCAGTTAACCTCTCACGTTTACTTTCACTGCCATAACTCAAGAGTAGCTTCAATGAAAGCCACAAGGCTGCTTTGACTTGAAGTCGTTGTGAAAGGAATTTACACCCACTACAGTCCAGATATCACTCATATGTATCTCATTAATAAATAATTACAATATAGCTTCTACTTTCAAGAAACACTGCAATAAATCCAGGCTGGTTCATGGATCTCCCAAGATCCAAAAAAAAGCCAGCTGTCAAACTGACAGACAGCTCAGCAACACTTTGGATGTGTATTTGTATTTATTTCCTCCACAAACCATTGCCTCTGCTGGCTGATGGGTGCCTCCAGGGGGTGATTCATTCCAGCTCCCTCAGATACCAGCCCTGGGAGGTGAATCACCTGCTGGAGGTGCCCAGCTCCCCCAGATTTCTCAGTGCTTACCAAGGCTTATATTTAGATGGATGTGGATGAGTCCAAGCCTGGCTGCCTCAGACTCAGGCCATGGCAGCACTGCAGTGCACTGAGCACATGCTTTGATTTCCTTGCCTGACTTAGAGCCTGATTTAGCACATTTGGTGAAGGGTGGGTTAAAAGAACATTTTCCAGGTAAGCAGCTGGGGCACCAGTAGGGATTTATCGCTGTATTGCTGCATTTTGCAATCCCAGGAGATATTTCCATCTATTTTCTCCACTGCCCTTGAGGTAATAGCTCTGACAGGTCTCATCCCTGCCCTTCCATGATGGCATTTTTGGGATAGGTCTCCTCCCAAGCAGTGTCCATGCCACAGACCTGGCTGATGCTGGGGAGTGGGGGCTGGCCAGGCTGAGGTGAAGACAAAAGGATTTGGTGCTGTTCTCAAAACACAACATTGCTATGGTGCCAGCTTGGCACACACCTCACATCCTCACCCACATGCCAACCCTTCTGGGCAGCTGTCTCTGCTCCATTTCCCTCCACATGAGCAGCACTTCTGACCACTTATCCCCAAGCACTGGGTGTACCTTCCCTACCAAAGGAGTCTTTGTGCCTGGACTTCACTCCCCTCTCCAGGAGTCAGCAGTTCCTGTGGTTTTGAGGAGGTATCCAGGAAGCCACAAAGCTCAGCTGTGTGAAAAGTGCCCACACAGAGCACACTGCTCCCTGCTCTCCGCCCAGCACACAGGCCCATGGACCAAGCTGCCCTGGAATCTCTTCCATGTGCCCTCCCATGCTTGGGGAAGAAAGGGGGGCACATGCAGCGCTTTTGGGAAGCTGGCTGCCCGACCCCATTAGGATTCTTTGGGAATTTATGCTAAAATCTTTGCTGATCTGTAAAAACTGCCTGCACACACATTTAATGTATGGGTGCAGTATTAATTCAGCTTGGCCAGCTCCATCCCAAGCAAGAACCTTTCCATTTGCAGCCTGTTGGGTATGACAAGTGCTGTCATGTAGTCATTTCCAGTCTATTGCCCTTTCTTCCTATGAAGACTGGATTTTCCCTCCCTCAGGAGCCAGGCAGTGCAGTTTTGACACTGCTGCTGCAGCCCAGCATGGGCAGAAGGTTAGGACAGGTCTAACAGAGGCACCTGGCAGCAGCTGGACAGGCTGAAGGCAACCACAGCTTGTCTTAGACCCCTGTGAGGCCAGGACAATCTTTAATCCTCTGCATTCCCCACCAGGCGTGACACGAGCCTGGGCTGAGCCCTCAGGAAATAAAGAGCAGCAAATCACTCCATTTTACCAGCACAGCCAGCTCACCTGGCCGTAACACTGCTCCTAAAAAAGCAGGTGAGGGTTTGAATTACAATATCACACATCCCAAAGCCTGGTGCTGTGCACCAGCAATAAGCAGTCAGCTCCTCCAACTTTCCTTAAGGCGTTTTCCCCTCAAGGAAGAAACACTCTGTAACTACCAAGCCTGCAGAATTCTAAATATCACACACACAATTCTGAGAAAAACAACACAAACTACTGCCTGCTCTATCAAACCCCAGCCCTGTTTGTAATTGAAGGCAGCCTGAGCCAGGTAGATCGAAGAACCGGAGGTCATGCTCCGCTGGCCAGCACTGGACCGTGGCTCTGGCTTTGTTTTGCTCCTGGATGAATTCAACTCACAAAAAGGAATTACATTTTCATTGCTGGTTGGCTCAAACCAGAGACAGCACACACACCTTGCAGCTGTACAGCTCCAGTGCCCTCCCCACACACACCTGGTGGGAAAACAGCTCATTTCTGGCACAACAAGCAACTTTGGGAAGTACCACGCAGCTCTTCAAAACGCCTGACACCGAGGATTATAAACTCAGACAGTGCAGTTAAAGCCTGAGATTTCTACGGACATTTAAGTCAAAACCTCAAACCTGAACATCAGGAGTATTTTTAAGAAAGCTTTCCCTTTTGACTTCTGATTTATATGGCATGCACACCTACTGTAAATTTTCACCACGCTGACTTTTATTTGTTTCACTGCCAGGGCAGTCAAATCTCCTGCTGGACAACATCACCACATTCCCAGTGACTCTGAAGCGTAATCTAAAGTTGATGGGCACTCTAAAAGGAACAAGGCTCTCATGTCTGATAAAGAGCATACAAAAGGATTCCCAATTTCTATCTTGTGGTTTTTCTATATTAAATAATTGCTTAGGAGCTGACACTTCTGAAAATGAGGGGAGAAAAAAGCTGTTTAAGGGGACAACTGCTATACTGAGCTGAGGGACAGCAAGCACAAAAAAAGTTGGTGCCTCTGTCTTCACAGCAAAACCAATAAATCTAGAGCACCACAGTAAAATTCTCCAGAAAAGACAGTAACATTACATGGACCTAATTTCACATAATTGTAAAAGCCAGAATTGAAGTACAGCAACTTTATCCGTTGTTCACATTACATCAGTTTCTTCACCAGGAATCATTCACACAGCAGTTGAACACAGGCAACAGAAATTTAACTGCCACTTATCCCAGATGATATTAAAGTGCTAAAAATGCTATCTGAGCATTAATTTAAAAATACACACACACACACACAACATTGCTGTTACTCTGCACGGAACGGAGCAGGAGGAGCACGCGGAGTGAACTCCTGCCTAGGGCGAGATATACAGGGGGAAATAAAAAGCATTTACCGTCTGGCACGGGCGAGTTTAATTCGGGAACATTGTAAGATGGTAGCGGCGCCACTCTTGCCGAATGTTTCTTCATCCTCTGGAATTGCTCTCCTGCTCAGGCGCTCACTCTGGCTCTGGTCTGCATCGCCCTTGGTCCCGAGTACTCCAGCAAGCACGGGGCTATGGCTGGTGGCTGGATGTTGTTCTGGAGATGCTGCAGGAGCCTACGAGTACTGATTTGCTGTTTCCCTGGGAAACCATTTGCAACACGTTCAAACAATGCTTGACCTCTGCCAACACTTCTCTTTCATTCAATTGTTGAGCGCGGCAGATAAAATATAAATGTATCGGCGGCGGCGCCTCGCGAACTCGAAACCGTGGCAGCCCCTTTGCAGGAAATTGGGATTTCACATCAAATCTCTGCGCTGTGCTGGCAACGCAGACGGGAGATTTCTCAGACAACTGAGAGGAAATTATGCAATGCAATTTTCTGGTTCCTTACACTGTGACAATATATGGATGATTATAGTAATTATTTTAAGTAAACTTTGAATAATGGGACTCCTATAGAGCTGCTAAATCAGGAATGCCTTGGGCAAAAGAACAGGTGACATCCAGGTCTGTGTCTGATAATAAAGCAGAGGTATTGCAGGAGACTCTTCTAACACCCTACAAAAATTGTCACAACCAAGATAGATATAGAAATTTATATATATATACAGAGAGAGAGAGAGAGAGAGAGAGAGAGGGAGAGGCTATAGCTGGTCTACATTTCTTCCTCACTTCCCTTGAGACAGCCAGGACATGTTTTGCCCCTCCTTCCCTGACAACTTCTCTCTCTACTACTGCCTTATTATTACTATTAATATTTTTGGAAGTTGTTCACTTAGTGCAATGGAAAAGTTTCCAAGAGCGAACTGGTGTCAACCCACACAACTTCTGGAACTCTTAGAAGATCCCATCCCCTTGTGCAACCACCACTGTGCTGGGAGCTTCCTTTGCCAAGAAGTGGTTACTGACACCTCTAAAGAGCCCTGGCTCCAGAGCTCTTCACCAAGAGATCACCTATCAAGTCTTATCCAAGAATTTGTAGGAAGAAACTTTTACCATTTATATTCAAGGTGTTTGCTATAGGAACAATGGGAAATAAAAAGGAAATTACCAGAAAGGCAGCTTAGCTCTACCAGAATCTGCTGGCAACTTTGCAAATTTGCTGAATTTTTTAGGGTGCTAGTATAGACCTTTTATCTATGGCCTTTATGCTTTTGACAGCAGCTGAGAGCGGAGATTCTTGGCCCGGGGCTTGGTCCTTCTTTCCCCACTATCCCACCAAAGAGGCAGAAGTCACTGGCTCTAGGGAAGGCCAAAGTGGTTTGAAAAGGATGAAGAATTGCTGGGTTTGAATTTTCCACCTTGGGCTTCCTCAAGCACGGTGCTGGAATCTCACAGGTTTTACCCAGTAACGTGTTGTGGTTGGGGTATGTGTGCAAGGACTGGTCCCTTCCCTAACCCTCAAGGAGGAGAGGGGAGGAAGCAGAGTCTGAGCTGATCATCCTCTGGATGCAGCCACAGAAGATGATGGCACATGGGGAGAACTGTCCTGTGGCACCCTCAGCAGAGGCAGCCTGTGACTCCACTGTACCCAGAGGGGTAGCAAGGGATTCTTGGGTCCTTGGAGCAACCAAGCAGGACATTATCACTTGGTCCTGCCCTGTACATTCCTGTAAAGCTGCTCTCTAGCCCCTCTTTGGGACTGAGTGACCTCACTTTTCTCTTGGGGCACAGTGACACAGTAGGGAAGAGACAGCGATTAACCCTATGGAAAGGAGGGACAAAGTTCCTCATCCCACTCCCACAGCCACCCCACACAGTGGGACACATCATGGAAGGAGTACAGGGAAGAGAAATGGTTACAGCTGCCTGGTTTTCCACCCAGCATATCCTCTCCTGAAAGGCTTGGAGATCTCCTTTAGCATCTTCATTACATCCCTGGTGACTCACAAGGCTCTCCACCATGGCAGTCTATTCCAAAGCATCAACTGCACTGCCTTGAGCTAACTGGCTTTTACTGCTTATCTGCATTCAGAGGATTTCCAGCACTGTGTAACAACCACTATTCCAAAGGAAATTATCTTCCCAATTTGCAGAAGGAATTTTATTCTCCTGTCCAAAGTGCTGGGAGTCAGCAGAGTTTGTGATAGAGTAATCACCAGTCAAGTAATTGCTGGCTCCACAATCACAAGGCTCCCTATTAATACATGTCTAGTCCTTGAGCATTTATATAATATAAACAACATAATAATATAACACAGAGATTGCTTTTAGAAAGCCATTTCTGCAAATAGGGGTTTATAATGGAATCATTAACGAACCTTAACAATGGTGAGGATGAAACGCATGAGACAATGTCAGGCAATTCCAGACATTTCTTCCAGACAATTTCAGCACTAACAGAACGTGCCTGAATCTAAGAGTTGCTGCCTTTTCTTATTCAAAGGAGAATCAGACATTGTTTCAACACTAAGTCAGAAGCCAAATTCAACTCCTCAAAGCAATCCTTCAGATCTTACCCCCAGCCATCTCTGCTTCCTAAAACAGTTATACAAGAAATGAAGATACAAAACTGCTTAAAACTGTGTGGAATTGGTACTTAGAACTTCCATCAAATATTGCAGTTTGAAAAGCATCAGCTTCTCTGGCTACCCAAGAAAGAGCTTTGGCCATCTATTTCCCCTCCTGCATTTCTGATCCTTCTGAACCCTCTGTGCTCTCTATCTCTGCTCTACTTGTGCTGAAGAAAAGAGTAAAATAACACGGAGTGGAAGAGAGAGGAGGAAGCTTTGTCCCTCTCTCCAATCCATCCACAAGTGCAATGTGATGACTGATTTACAGTTACTCCAAGTAACTACTGCAAGACTACGAGTCAATGTAAAATCCACAGGCCTGAGGCACCTTACTCACCTTGTGTTCATGCAAGCCACCAGAGTGGGAGAACATGGGGGTTTCCCTCCAAAATTCAAGACTAAACTAAAGTTTCCAGGCACCTTTACAACAGTTCTTCGTATGTTGTTGCTTGCTTCAAGTTCTGTGCTTTCAGCCTGGAACACGCTTTAAGTTTTCTTGTTCTCAGGATGACATTCCTCATAATAAATAATAAATGATAACAGGCTCTGGAGTGCAAGTCTGATAAGAAGCAGCTGATGGAGCTGGGAGGGATCAGCCTGGAGAAAAGGAGGCTCAGGGGGGACCTTGTGGCTCTGCACAACTCCCTGACAGGAATGGGGAGCCAGGAGAGGTTGGGCTCTGCTCCCAGGGAAGAGGGACAGGAAAAGAAGAGATGACCTCAAGTTAAGCCAGGAGAAGTTTAATTGGACATTAGGGAAGATTTCTTCATGGAAATACTTGTCAAGCCCTGGACCAGGCTGCCCAGGACAATGATTGAGTCCCCATCTCTGTAGGGATTTAAAAGATGTGTGGATCTGATACTTGGGGACGTGGGTTAGTGATGAGCTTGGGGGAATGGCTGGACTCAATGATCTTAGAAGTGTTTTCCAACCTAAATGATTCTATCATCAATCTACATATCCAATTATATTTCCCAGTTGAATCCCAGCAGTGTAACTACACTGTGTAAACAATAACCCAGGCTGAAGGCTTACACCCTCCACACCTGCTCCCAGTTAAGGCAAAACTGACGGGGCACTCACCAAAGCTCTGGAGACAGACCAGCACCAGCATTATTATGGAAGGAAACCACTGAATGAGGCATGTCCCAGGACAGATCCCTCATGTCAGCCAAGAGCCCCGTGCGTGGAGGCCTCTGCACCACATCCCATTTGCTTCTCAGCACCCTCCCTGCAGCACTCTGTGTCCCTGGGCTCAGTAAATATTCATCCAGACAGGATGAATATTGAGGGCAGGGTGAAGCTGCAAGCTTGCTGACTCACTAACCAGCCAGCAAACCAGCCCTGGCAGCCGAGTCAGGACTGGGGAGTGCTGAATCACATCCCCTAACAAGCCTTGCATGCTCCCAGCACAGAGGGCTGATGCTATCAAAACACGCTCTGCTCCCTGGCTTAGCCCAGCTCTGCTGGCACTAGTTACTCATACATATTTCAGGGATCTACTGCACAAGTAAAGGGTATTTACTCTTCTCACTGAAGCTGCAATCACAGCTGGACTCCAGGCAATCCAGTTGAACTCCAGGCAATCGCACTTGTTCTGATCCAGAGAGGAGGACAGGCGAGGTAACCCACATCCAAGGAGGGCAAATCATCACTGCTAAAGGAAAACAGATGCACAAGTACATGGAACAATGAATTTCCATGCTGATAATGGGATCCATCTCACTGGACTTGGGATACCAAGTCTCAGCCAGCCATACCAACATCTTTATAAAGGGAGTGGTGAGAAACTGGTAACGTTAGAAGACAACTCACAACTTCCTCTTTTACAGGTGTATTATTAACCTGGTATTAGTAACTCTGAAGGCACCCACTTCCTCCCCCTGGCTGTGGTGGCAGTAATGTGACTTGGTCCCACCTGCTCATATGGCTTTTAGATACTCTGGGTAGGGCAGATGCTCCCAATGGGAAGCACAGTGTGTGAATGCCTGATAAAGACATTAAAGCGTTTCTTCAATTTTAACTGATTTTAGAACAGTGCTCAGATCCAAAACTGCACTGTTTGCTAGTTTTGAACACCACTAGCTACAAGAGCCATCTAAAATCCACTTTGCATATGTCCCTGCAGCCAGCAGGTCAGTCCATTCCCAATCACTGGACTGTAAGACTCTCATGAACATGACTTTTATTGGCTCTGCCAGGCTGAGCATGTGTTTTAAGATGACAAGCTAAAATGCCATTATCAAGTTCATTTTACCCCGCTGGAATACAAATTAGATGCAAGATGCAGAAGAGACAAACAGTCAAACTGAGATCAAAACAGATGAATCCTACAAAGGAATTTTTATGTACAGCAGAGTCAAGACTTCAGTTTGAACTTTTACTTGCTTCTAGCAAAATCAGAAGCATGCAGCAAATGCTACTTGATTTGAACAACTCAATCCAAAACAACTTCCAAGGCTCGCAGAGAAAAGAACCCTTCACCTCACTGCTGTGCCCAGTCACATTATATGGATTTTAAAGAATCAAATTATGAAGTCATTACTCTGTCTGAACTCTCACTGGCTTAAAAACCGTTGGATATCCCTGCTCAGCAATTAAGAATATCAGCAAAGCATTTGACTGCCAGGCAGGGGAGGGTCCTCCAGCCCCACCAGTGCGTGCCACAATCACATGGGGTGGGCAGGACTGCCCACACCTTGTCCCTGGTGCTGCCCTCAATCCCACTGTCCATGTCAGCAACGATGCTAAACCAGATCCAAAACTGACCCCTCATAAGCAGGTGTGATTTAATTGAGAATGTTCACATTGAAGGCACTCTACATAACTCGTATGTTTTGGTCACTGAGGCAAAACTGAACTTTAACCAGAATTTCCTACATTTTGCAAATGCCAAGAAGTAGAGTAACTCTCTAAAATCTCACCTAATGACTGCAAGAAATACCTACTAAACCTGAAGCAATTTTAATACCCTTGGGGGTTGCATGTTTGTACACTGATCTCTGGTTCACGTTAACAAGAGTTGCTATTTTCAGTACATCAGCCCAAGAACTCGCTCTTTAATACTCATCCTGATTTTGTAACAGAAAAACACAATGTAATCTATTTTTAGCCTTCCCTAGCAGGCAAGTCCTGGCAATAAGATAAACAGCTAAACATCCCCTCCAAGATGAAAATGTGAAGATGTGCAGGGCACTGCAGGACAGCAGCTCCCACACCACTGAAACCAGTCCAAAAACACTCAGACCACCCACAGCCAGTGCTCTCTTGGCTACTGATGCCTTGGAGTGGCTACCTAGAACAGAGGCTAGACAAGATTAAGAGAGTTAGAGTGGGTATTTATTAAAGGCCTTCAATACACCTTGGGCACTCAAAGCCTCCAAGAGGGGCTACACCCAAGCTGGACAATGGTCACAAGTTTTATAGACAATTATGAGTTTGATCCATTTACATGTCAGGGGTTAATCCTCCACTTACAGCTCCAGGTAATGAAGTCATGTACCCCCAGTTTGCTCCCCCCAACTCACCTCTGTTTATGCTTTTTGAGTCCTGAGGCTGTAGGGTGTCCTTGGATTTCAGGCCTGGAGGGATTGTTTTGTCTGACCAAAATGTGAAGACAGTTAACTAACACTCTACATGGAGTTTAGTTATACACTAATGCAGTACAGGATTTGAAAAATATAAAAGCTAAAATCCTAAGGCATCACTAGCAGTAGCCAGGTCCTCTGTCACTGAATAATCTGGGTTGGGAGGGTCTTTTAAATTTCATTTAGTCCAACCCCCTGCAACGAGCAGAGACATCTTCAGCTGCATCAACCCCATCACATGTTGGTGTCTGAGCGTAATGGAAGCCCTGCCTTGACCCTGCTTTGTCCAGCTCTTTCCCCTCTGCCTCTGGGCCTAAGAACATGCACCTGAAACCCAAAAAATCTGATGATTCCCCCACCCCCTCCCGCCACAAGCACTCAACTGACTTGGAAGCAGCAACATCTTCTGCTACAGTGCCTTCGGGCAGATTTTTATTTTCTAAGTGATTTTATAGACCTGACAACCAGAGTGTCCCTGGGAAGCACAAGGATTAAATTTTCAATTAAAATAAACCTCAGATTTTCCTTAATCACGCAAATTTGGAAACATAAACCACCCACCCGCAAGGATCATGAGGTACATTGATGTCTCCAGAGCTGGAAAAGCAGCTTCCTAGGCTTTTTATTCTGCTGGAATATGGAAATATCATACAGCAAGAAATATTAAACTTTTAATACAATTAAAGATGGAAGGGTAAAATATTAATTGTGGGCATGGAGAGCGATTCTTCAATTTTAATAAAAGCCATCCAGCATTTCATGGGAACAGCAAATGTATCAACTTTGATGCATCTTCAATATTTTGCTGTTGTAAGAAAAAAAATATGGATGTACCCCAAGCAACCTGTGATAGTGGAAGGTGCCCCTGCCCATGGCAGAGGGTTGGAATGAGGTGAGCTTTAATGTCCCTTCCAACCCAAACCATGCTGTGATTCTCTAATTTCAGGCTGACAAAAATATTAAAAAGTTACCTCCAGCATTAGAAACGCATTCACATTTACAGAAGAATCAGAAGGAAAGGAAAATTGCTCAATGAAAAACCAAAAAGGAAATTTTTCCTTCAAGAGGAACTTTATTTCAAGCACACATTGTAAGTGGCCTCAGAGCCTCTGCCAGGCTGGATGGATCCTACTGTCCTAATCCTGAAACACCAAGCCAAAATGTGTTTAGTACTCCATCATAAATTTCAGCTTAGGGGCTTTACACCGAGCCAGGCATGGTGAAGAGCAAGAAACTCATGGGGAACACACAGAAATCTCACTTGGAGCCTGCACAGACCTCATTTGAGAAAGCAGAGCTCACCAGACTCCCCACAACCCACCCCTCCTGCTGGAGCTGGAAGGATTTAGGTGACCTTTGAGTTCCCTTCCAATCTAAACCATTCTCTGGTTCTGTGATCTGATCATTTGAGAAGCAGTGCTGGCAAAATGGCAAGGCCACGAGCTTCTGACAAACTCAAAATACGGGCATTCCCAACCTTCATTTCAAACTCTTTCCACATTTAAGAGTTTAGGAGAACGGTTTCTCCTTCACCCTGGCCACTCTGAGACTCCCTGGCAGTAAAACACAGCCCAAGTAGACAACCAGCACTCAGTCTGCTCAATAACAAAGCATAAATTGAGTATCCATTCCAAATATCCAATACAGCCTTTCCAGACAGGATAATAAAATCAGACGCCCAACACTTCTATTGTGGTTTTGTTTTGTTTTTTTTTTCCCAAGGAAAACTGCTTAGATGTAATTGCATGTCAAGTAATTATTTGCTTTCCCAATGTTTTATTAACAAAGCTGCCAGGAGTGAAATAAGCTGTCTCCATTTTCTGGTTCTGCAATTATGAAGTGCCTTTTCTTTACCAAAAGAGAGCATTTGAGTTGAGAAAACTTCCATTTTGTGCTTGTCATCGTGACTGTAGAGCATGTCAGTGTGACAGTAAATCACTCCTCATATTTGCTGTGTTTTGGGTAGCCAGCAGTTAATTAGATGGCTTAGGGCTTCTTTCAATACCATAAATCAGAATTGCATAGCAGGCTGGAAATCCAGGGCTGGCCAGTCCCAAAATTTAGCCACCAGCTTGTTTCTGTCTAGGCAGGTTCTGTGGTAGGGGTAGGAACTTGCATCATCCAACACTGCAACCCCTACCACTCCATATGGCATCAAAAAGTTCCTTGGATGAAGAAATATAAATCATTTTTAGGGAAAATTACAGCATAAGATGAAGCCTGTTGCCATGTTAGTGGTGCTGCATTACATTTCCCAGCCCTTCTGATTTTAAAAGCTGGGTGCAGAATTCCCAGAGCTTTTGAAGCAGGACCTGAAGCTTCAGCAAAGATGTGAAAATGGATGAGAGCAATCAGAAGTCTTAAAAAAAAATACCAACAAAATACATCTGTGTGTGGGGTCAAGCAACTTCACCAAGACAGAGGGGAGACAGAAAATCATAGAACAGTTTGGGTTGAAATGGACCTTAAAAATCATCTGGTTCCAGTCATCTTCATGTGCATTTTCCTGCCCAAAAGAAAAGATTCATTAGGCATGTCCATGTAGACAGGGCCAGGACCAAGAGGCTTTAATTGCATTAATGAGAAGTTCAGTGGGACAGCAGGTCAACTGTTCCACAAGGAGCACAGTGAACCACTAAAGGAGATGATGTCAGGCAGAAAATTCCCATTGCTGGAAGATTTTCAGACCAGGTTGCCCAGGATGGATGAAGTGGAGTTGAACAGCTCAGAGCATGAGGACAGGGCAGGTCCATTTTCCAAAGGGTGGGCAGCCATGGCAACAGGCTGCTCAGGGAATTGGTGGAATCACCATCCCTGGAGGGGTTTAAGAGCAGTGTGGATGTGGCACTTGGGGACATGGGTTGGTGGTGGGTTGGCAGGGCTGGGGGAACAGCTGGACTGGAGGATCTTGGAGGTAGTTTCCAACCTAAATCATTCAGTGACTCTGACTCAACCTCTATTCATGGAGCTAATAACAAAGAGGTGCTAATAATAAACACCAGCTATTATTAGCTGGGCTGACAAGAAAAACTAGGGTGAAGGGAGCCTGCTGAGAGCTCAGAATGGGTGTCAGAAGTAGGATGTTCTGTAGAATTCCCAGAGAAGCATCCCACCACTGCATTCAAATCACTGCAGGTGGTGTTTTCCAATCTCTGTGGAACAGGGAATGCAAGACCACTGTTAAGGACAGGCAGGAAATGTTAGAAAAGCTGTCAGCAAGTACCATTTATTATTCATTATTTCTGTGTCTTCTTTGGAAGGAATGGATACCTGAAAGTGGAAACAGCCCCACACCCACCAGCACCAGACACTTGATTACAGAAGATTCCTGAGGCAAATGTGAAGTCTTGGGAAAGGCTCTTAGAGCAGAGCACCAGGGATTCACAGGATAGGACACAAGCACTGAACACACAGAGTTGGAGCTTTTGGAGGAAAACAGTGACCAAATCCTGATTCAGTGGCTGGTTCTGTTTAAGTCTCTACAGCAAGATTAATTTCCTTGAGAGTAACTCTTGAGAGTTAAACATAAAATCTACCTCCCCTTGGTTTCTGCTATTTTAATTTAAAGTATTTTCATTTTCCATTTGCTGATCTAATCAAAAGGTGCCTTTGCTCCTGCAAAATTCCAGCTACATCAGTTTATGGATGGTGAAATAAAAGCCCAAAATCTCAGCTGCAAAACATCAGCCCTCCTCCTCCACAGCCAGGCCTTAGAGTTGGAGATTAATTAATTGTGATTATAAAGACTCAGCACAGAACATTTTCCAGCACCCACAAAACCCTCTGAAATCTGTGATCTGAGTGTCAAAGTCCATCTGCACTCATCAGAAGGGAGGATGCTCATGTGTACCTGGTCCAGCAGAGGGAGATCCCATGGGAGTTTAATTCCCCCTCTTTTTTTGCCCCTCATAATTTGGGTCCACTTTTTGAAAAACAAACAAACAAACAAACAACCCCAAAACCAAAACAAAAAACCCCACCAAACAAATAAAACCAGATCACAAATACATCTGTAGCAGCCTGAACATAACCAGTGCTGCAATTCAATAGAATTCTTTTGAACAGCAGGAACTTTTTGAATTTTCTAGGAGAAATTCTCTATGAATTATTTGAAAAAAACAGTAAAATCCTTGCACTATAGAAATTAAAAATTTGGGTACTCAGAAATCTCCAACCTATTGTGAATGCTTCTTGTCTAATCTTCACATAATCCTCCTTAATACCTTTCAGTGTAAATCTCTGCTACGTGCAACATCTTATTAGCAAGACAATAAAGATAACACAAGAAAAGTCGCTGAGCAGCATTAGGGGATTAAGGGGGGATTTAACAGTCGTGACACAAAGAAAATGTCGAAGCTGAGTATTCACCATAATTAGTCTGGTTCCTCATACTCTCCCTGGGTCAATTATTCAAGTCTCTGGGTTGTCCTGTTGGACTGTGCTGGGTGTGATGGGAGCAGACAGGACTCAGACACTGTCTCATGACTGGAGATGTTTTCCAGGGTGAGAGAGGGACACAGACTCTGTTCCAAACACACACGACAAGCTGAGTGAGGAGGGGAGACTTCGATTGGATTTTAAGAAGAAATTCTTCTCTGTGAGGGGGGTGAGGCCCTGGCACAGGGTGCCCACCGAAGCTGTGGCTGCCCCATCCCTGTAAGTGTCCAAGGCCAGGTTGGATGGGGCTTGGAGCAACCTGAGATAGTGGAAGATGTCCCTGCCCATGGCAGAGGGTTGGATTTGGATGCTCTTACACAGTCAATTCCAACCCAAACCATTCTGTGATATGTATCAGAAAATGGGTAGTAAAAGTGAAACAGCTTTTCCTGGAGAGATCCTGCATTTCTTGAGGGTGATTATACCTCTCAGTAATGTGGTTTTATGGGTACCTGAAATGTCTCTTTCCCAGAGAGGGACTGGCTGACCCACGCACAACAAAACTCTTCCAGGGCTACTTGGACAGCTCAGCCTCCCCACAGACATCCCCACCCTGGGCTGGGCAAGCAGGGACACCTCCACAGTGACAGTGGAGGCCCAGTCAGAACAGCTTCACCTGCTGGACACAGGAAATATTTTTATCAAAAGTCTCTTAAGATCCTCAGGCTACTCACAGAACTGAGTGGTGCTTCCAAACAAGGTGGTTCTAAGTGAAACTGGTCCCATTAAGGAGTTCCCTGCTGCCTCCCAGTTCCCAGGGGAGTGATGTACCCCTGCTTTCAGTGGCTCCCCGAGTGTTGGAACCCTGCTTGCTGAGAATTTCAGACTTTCTGTGCTGACAGGCACTGACCCCCAGGAGAACACTGCCTTTGACCTGAGGCCATGGAGAAGGCTTCCAAAATGGAATGACAGAACTGGGATTATGGGTGTGTAGTTTGAATAGAAGTGTAATATCACAGGCTGAAAAACTTAAAAGTTTAAGGTTTTAGAATATATGGGACAGAGCTGCTCACTCAGCTCTTATTTCTAATTACCTAAAGAGGGGTTGCACCTTTTTTCCAAAATCTTTCAGCACCTGGAACTCACATCAATGAAAAGACAGGGTTTTTAAAGACCCTTTTTCTTCCCCCTGATGGCTGCCTGGCAATGTTTTGTCCCAGCCTTGCAGTAAGTCAGAGCACAGCAGCTGAAATGCAGCATTTCTGAATAAACACCACATCCTGCTCTCTGCACCAGTGCACGAAAGGGCTCCTCCCAGTAAGTGCTCTCTGGGGGACATGGGGACCACGATTAATCATAGAAAACAGAATCATAAAGTCATTAAGGCTGGAAAAGAACTCTGATGGAGTCCAACCATTAACTCACTGTGCTCACCACTAAACCCTGTCCACGGGTGCCACATCCACATGTATTTTGAACATTTTCAGGGATGGTGATTACACTGCTGCCCTGGGAAGCCTATTCCAAATCCTGACCACCTCTTCAGTGAAGAATTTTTCCCTAATACCCAATCTAAACATCCCTTGGGACAACTTGAGGCCATTTCCTCTGGTCTTGCCACTTGTTGGAGGGAGAAGGAACCAGGCCCCATACCTGGCTACACCCTGGTGTCAGGAAGCAGCACTCCAGGGATAATGGGAATGCAGCAACATGGTGCAGAGGCCATGGAAGAGCACACAGACTCTTCTGCTTCCTACAGATGTGTCCTGACAGCAAGAAAACCTTGCATTAGTTTTTCGTGCACGTAAAATGCCTGTAGGCCTCTCTCTGCAGGAACCTGGTACAAATGCAGATTCCTGGCAGGCTCAGTCGGACTGAACACACCTTTTACTCTCTCCACCAAAACTTCAAGAGCATGACGAAGGGAAAAAAAAAAAAAAAGGAAAAAGGGAAAAACAGATCTCCATGTGTCATGCTCTCCTGAGCCTCCCCAGCTTGCACTGCTGCAGCTCACCCAGCAACTCAGGTCTGTATTTAGCAGGCACAAAAACTGCTCTAATGATTCGGAGTACCCAGTGAATTCACCCTGAGGACCTCCAAGTCACCAAGTGGAGCTGGCTGACCTCCCTCACACCATGCTCTCATTTGAACAGCAGCTCTTCCCTCAGGGACTGTCCCACCAGTGGTATTTTGAACTGGTTTTACTCCATGATATGCCACCCAAGATGGTTTTCCCTGCTCCCAGGAATCCTGTTCCAGGAGAGCTTCTTCAGCTCTCCTCTCCTGGGGTTTGAAGCAACTCAGTATTAGTTTACCTAATTACTGCAAAAGGATGCTGTAGAGGGTTTCCTTCCACTTGCTCTTTCACCAATCCTTTCTCTTTTACATCTATTCCCCCATCCCCTGCCCTTTCCACTGTGGGATCTGGGGTGTTTAGCATGACTCTCCTGGATGACAAAAGCAATACATAAAAGTATAGAAGAATCTGGGGATTGCCCCGACCCAGGTGCAGCATCCTGCACTTGTTGAACTGTGTGAGATTTCCCTGCCTGGATCAGGTAACCCCAGAACTGAGGAGTGGTGCTGAGCTGGGCTCTGATATGGGCAAGAGGAAAGTTGTATTGATCCCCAAACGACCTTGTGATGGCTTTGTTGGGGTAAGAGGGGAGCTGAAAAACAGGATGAGAACAAATGGCTGAGCATGCACAGCCCAGCCCTTTGGCATCATGGACTAAGTTTGGAAACTGATAATGAAACACAGCCCTCATTCCTTCCAGAGGAGCATAAGCTCCTGAGTTCCAGGTTCAGGAGCTCCGGGTCCTCACCAGACCAGATCCACCCTGAGGGATCCCAGAAGGAGCAGCAGGAGGGGGCTGGCAACAGAGGAAGCTTTCAGAAATCCCATAAGCCAAATTCAGCTTTAACCTCCCATTTCTGTAATCCCTGCTTGCTTCAAGTAGCTATGTAAACACTCTTCCCAACGAGGGAAAAGCTGTGTTGGGAGAGGGCTTGGGAAATATAGACTGAAGCAGCTGCTCTTCCCCCAGCAGAGCTCGGAGCAGTGGAACAGGATGCCAAGCACTTCTCTTGGCATATGAGCACACAGGAGGCTTGGAAGGAGAAGTTGGAGGCTCTTGAGCTAACAAAGAAAACCTGTTTTGGATACTCTTTCTGCTTGATACTGTGTGTACGCTCAGGTTTTGTAAAGCAGAGCCCTGGGTTACACAGCTGTAAACAGAGAAATGCAGCAACTACATCCCCTGAGGCTTTTAATCATCCTCTACCTGTGCCTTCCTAACCAGGGGCACAATTTAATTACAAAAAGCACAACTGCCAAAAACGCAGCCAAAAGCCCAGAACTATTTTTCGTGGTGGCAGGTAAAGCAAGTATTTCTCTTTGCAGTGTCAACAAGCATCTATCACACTGGCCCCTCTTCTGTCATTCCTTCCCTCCCAGCTCCAGCTGCAGCTCCCTCTTATTCTGCTCCCAGGCAATCCACTTAAGGGTTTATTTTCCTAAAGCACAAAGCAAATTGAAAGACAAAAGTGATGTCAGCACTCTGGTGAGATTTGGCCACTTTTCAGTTTTCACTTTTTCACTTTTTGGCCACTTTTTGCAGAGCTTTTTTTTCCCAACTTATCCCAGAGCAAGATGAACCCATAAGGAGACTCCAGCAGAACAAATCAATCTTCTCCCTTGATGATGCTTGGTTGCATGAGCTGCCACAGCATGGGTAAAGTTGCCACAGGGGCCACTCTTTGATGACCTTCCTACTGTGTTTCTAGAAATTCCTGAACTAGAGAAGGTTAATGGTTCCCTGGGCCATTTCCCAATGGCTGCAGGGCTCGGCAGCCTCGGAAGCATGAAGGAGAGGTCAGGCTGCAGAGCAATCCATCCCTTGGATGCTGAGGGCTCAAAACCAGGCTGGAAAGCGCTGGGCAGGGCTCCCAGACCAACCCAGTCTCTCTGAGCTTTAACACGTGGCACTGGCTACAGCAGAGCCAGAGAGTGGCACATGCTCCCTGTGTCCCCAGCCAGGCCAGCAGCAGGGGTTTCGGTGGCATTCGTGAATTCCTCCACCCCAGGAGGAAAAATAACAGAGCTGCTGTTTCCCCCAGCATTACCAGCTGTATTTTGGTTGTTTTGCAGCACAGGAGCAGCTCCCTGGTACAGAAAGCAATCCGTATGAAAATCTGCACCTCTAAAGTATTTCCCTTTGTACTGGTGCAGTGCTGGCTGGAAATTGTGGTTTCAATTAGCTTAATCACTGGGGTAGTGCCCAGGTGCTGCACACTCTTAAATACAAACAGCAGCATCCCCCAGCTGAGTGCATTTTCAGGAGCACAACCAAGCTGTCCCTGTTCTGATTTGCATCAGTTCATTGCTTGTCAAAAATCAAAGACCAGGAATTCTCTCTATGGGCATTTCTAGTTGTGCTCATTAGTGTGGTAACTCAGTGCTACACACTCAGCTGGGCAATTTGATTTGAGCTGAAGAGTAACCTAGGAGCCACCATGGTGTACCCACAGCTGTATTTTTCCATTTGCCTAAATTCCAGATTCTTATTAGAAAAAAATCTCACTGAGGTTTCTGACTGAATCCTTGTTGTACTCCCACGGACAGCAACACTTCAAATGACTGCAAGAGAAGGGAGCTGGCACCACTTCAGGACCATTCCAGGGAGACAAAGTTCTTGGTTACCTCCAGCCATAACTCACCAGGAACATTCCTGCAGCGGATCTGCAGACGATTCCCTATCAGCAATGTTCAGATCAGGGTAACAATTCCGGCCTGCGACCACATTTCAAAGTGCAATGATGGATTTAGTGATTTGTGAATTCAAGAACTTGCAATTTGTCACCACAGGGATGTGAGTCCCCAGTCACCCATTGAGAATTTTATGTTACCCTTTATACACAGGAATCTCCCTCCCTAAATCCCCCACTTCACTCTGCTGCTTGCTAAGGCACTGACCTGGAACAAGCTTCCAACCTCTCCATGCCTTCATCTCTCCACTGACTACACACTTGTGGAGACCAGACTCTTCCATCCATGCCCAGGACCCAAATATAAAAGTGACCTGATTTCCAGGAGTCCTGAGTGTCCCCAAACCCCACTGAAATCAAGGGTAACAACAGGATTCAGCACCTCGGGAAACGAGGACAGGCACACTCTGAGGTGCCTGGGCACAGATTTAGAAGCGCAGTTGAAAATCTGGCCTGCTAATTTTACTTTCCAACAAACTGCTTCTTATTTATAGCTCAGACTGTATCAAGTATAGCACGTAGTATCCACCCAGGAACTGGGGTGAAAGGCAAGAATGAGGACAAAAATGCAAGAGGTGTTTAAAAAAGCTTTAAGGAAGAGAGGGGGAGGGAAAGCAGCAATTTTGTTCAAGTGCAATTTTGTTCAAGTGAAAATACACTGGATATTTGAGAAGAAGCACAGTCAAACACAAAGAGCAGGGAATGGACCAATGGTTAAGGGATGCAGAGCTCCAGACCACCTGATAATGTGAGCAATGCTATTATCCAGAAAATGTGGTTGAGACAGGGAATATGAAAACTGGGTATCTGCAGAGTTCCAAGCACTGGTGATAGCCCTGGACTCATCCAGCAGCTGATCTGAAGCTTCCAGGAAGCTCTGCTGATGGAGCTGATGCTTATAGAGCTTCACATCATGCAAAATTTAAAGGATTGCCTATTTATGACATGGAACTACAGCCAGGTGAAATTCAAAATAAACAGGAAGGAATAAGCAGTGAAGCTCAACACTGGAACAGCAGATGGAATTCCACACATCTAACTCATCTCTCCTCAATGGCATCAGACTCAAGAACAACCACAGAAACATTTAGGTTGGAAAAAACCTCTAAATCATCGAGTCCAGGTGTTAACCATCTATTATTTTTAATCTGTATTCCCTGTGGAAGATGTTTTCCCTCCCAACTTGCTCTCCGGATCACTTAGGGCTAACCAGTAGCAAAGCCACCCTGGAAGTGCCAGCACAGCAGATGCCTGGTCTGCCTTTCCAGAGGCTCCTGTGCTCCCCAGGTTCCTTCTCCTGCCCATCCACACGTGTCTCCGTGCCTGGGGGAACCCTGCAGCATCTCAGGAGAGACACAAGCTCCCTCTTGTGTCACTCAGGCTGGCACTTGTACCTGTGCTCTCTCTGGCCACCTGGACACCTGGACACTTCACCTCCAAGCACAACCTTCCCTCCTGCACCACAGATTCCCTGGAAACCTGCAGCACCTCCAACTCAAGCTGCACTCTCCTGTTTTTCTTGCCTCCTGCTCGCACAAGGCGCTCTCCAGGCTGCAAGGTCATGGATCAGCATCTCCAGGCAGTGCCAGAGGGAGCTGGGATGAAGTCAGCTTCCCACGGCGTGCTCTGGGGCAGACACTGGATGTATTTGTATCTGGATATATTTGCAGGAAGACAGGAAGAGTCTGAAGTGACTTCTTGCTGTAATGCAGCACCTGATGAAGCAGTTGGCTTTGGGTTTGCAAAGTACATTTGAAACCAGTCTGGGAGAACAGCCTTTCTTACAGTTTATGAGCCTAAATTATTCATTATTCCAAAGAAAAGACCAATTAAAACCAATATTTTAAGAGCTAGGAACAAATTCAGAGAGAGAGAGAAATCGAAGGTGCCCAAAACACCCTCATTTGAAGGAAAAAGTGCTAATTATCCTGCTTTTTGCAGCACAGAGGTGTCAGATTGCCTGACCACAGCCACACAACAACAATGTGTTTTCACTGGCTCTCCTTCAGTGAGGCTTTTCACACACACACACGCACACACACACACACACACACTGTTTCTTTCTAATATTCCTCTTCAGATCCAGCTGAATCCTTGCCAAGATGCATTTGTATCCATTTTTGCCCATCTCCTCTCAGTTTAGAGCACTAACCAAGTGTTACCAGAATGCATTAAATGGAATTACATTGTCACTGAAAGCCAGCAATGGAAAGGAAAGGGATTTCTAGGCTGAGCAGACTGTTCTTCACTGAGCAGACTGACTCTTTTGGATGTTAACCAGATATGAGTCACCATCAGATTAAACTCTCTGAATCACCTGGCCACACAGGTAAGGAACCCTGCAGCAGGAACTCCTTTGGAGCATCCTGGTCCAGTGGAAGGTGCCCCTGCCCATGGCAGGTCTTTAAGATCCCTTTGAACATAAACTATTCTATGACTCCATGAAAAATCTGACTTCACTAACAAGGCCAGACTTTAAAGTGATATTAAGTGACTTTATTTTGCTCCGTCCTCCAGAATCTCTTCTCAAACATGGATTATCCTTGCCAAGTCTTTATTACCACAAGCTGTTTGTTATAGCTCTGGAGCATTTGGAAATTTCATCCTATTTCCAGGACTTTATCACCTTCCAAAACTGCTCCTTTTTAAGCCAATATTTCTCATGTTGGCATTCAGCCTGGAAGTGAATTTCTTTAGAGAGTTAAAGTAAATCTGTTCAGTATTTTCTTTATGATCATCAGCATGCATAGCATTACAATCTCCTGGTGACATATTTAATGCAGAACTGTGCTTTTTGTTTTGCTTTAAAAGGAATTCGAGCACAGAAGACAAGTAGGAGTTCTGGTGAGAGTAAAATCAAGACCCTGAATTGTACAAAATCAAGAGGCAAAGATGGAAAGTTGCAGCACCAGCTCCAGCTCTCTCCCTTTCAGTGTATCTATTTCATCCCACCAAGTGATGCATGCTCAGAAAAATACTTGAATGGGACAACACTCCTCCTCCAGGAAAGCTGGATATGACTTTCTGCTTTTAAATGAAAATTTTAAACCGTGATTTTACTTTTAAACACAATTTTTTAGGCACACAGCAACATGTTGGGCCATTGCCTTTAAAATGTATAATCATGAAAGGACAGGAGGACCACAACCAGAGGGACACAGACACAATTTGTTCTGGGGATTGTAACTGAATTCCCTGATTTCGTGGCAATTAAAATATTAAATTATTGACAGAGTAATTTAAATGGAAGTTTCTGACTTAAGCAGAGTGTCAGGAGGTTAAGTAATTGTTTACCTTTTCTCTTTAGGAAATTTTAAAGGGTGTTTTTATTTTACTTTATTTGCATAGTGCTTAGTCTTAGCAAGAAAGCTGCTTTAAACTGCTACTGTTAATTATTCACACATCATGTTCAAACTCCCTTGAGTATTCAGCTGACATTGAAAA